>JAGSMS010000014.1:5575000-6087500 GCA_029286595.1 Bhutanitis thaidina
TATAAATATTGATTTATCTAATGTCGTTATGATTTGAGCTGTTTGTAAAACCATCATCGTTTTTGTATCTCAAAGACGACTCCCACACAATACACTGAGAGACTCGAAATATATTGCGTTTGCTATAAAACGAAAACATGTGTAACGGCATCTACAGTTTATCTAAGACCTCGTCTAACAATCAATCAAACATGGCATCCGAAAATAATCAAAATCACACCACATCACTTAAAGTAAATCACTGTACATAATTAGATTATAATAGTTAAATAAGTAGATATTCATCTAATAAAAAGAAAAATTTATAAAGCGTGGAAGACCAACATCACAACATAAATATATAAACGATACACGAAAATTTTTAAATTGAATATGTTCGCACCAATTTTTCACTAACTCATTGACCGCGTCCGGATGACGCGTGGACGCGACTAAACCCCTAAACCTTAGCGTAAACCTTACTCGTTAAAATCATATTGCACGAACGAGTGCGTTTTGACGCGACATACTGATAAATGCAGTGTTGCCCACATACTTGAAAATAAAATCTACAACATGTAACATGGTCATCGTCTGAACTCCGCTATTACTCGAGCTAATGCATATTAATTGCATGTCTCTACTGTTGAGACAAACACACATATATTATCCCTCACACAACAAGAATGTGTCGCATTTTATACAATAGGCTTGTATACACACAAATCCAACAATTAGACTTACAAATAAAGGTATTGAGATCGTGCCCATAGTGTAATGTGCTAGATAGAATAAGTAAATTACGTTAACACTTGTATCTAGAGAAGACAAGTTTTCCTAACCGTTCCCTTGATAGCTTGATTGAAAAGTAAAACGCGCGCGAGGCTGCCAAAATATACATAATATCAGTAATTTTCAATAAATGATAATTAACATTTATAAAAATTTCAATAAATAATTTCTTGACCCATTGTTTTCAATTTAAAAAGAAATGTTATCCTTCGTTCTAAATAAAATAATATGACAGTGTTATGTTGTTTTACTACTAACTAAACAAATTAAATAAAATTCAGTAAAATCTGGATAAGGCAGTCTCACAAAACATTCGATGTTACCTTTCAATAACAGGAAGGCAAGGCTTTGGTCAATATAAAGGCAATGACAAAATAAACGGTTCCTCAATAAATTTTTAGATTATTCTTAGTTATAAAAATGATAATTTGTATTTTTAGAATGATTAAAATACAGACTGAAAAGACTGGGCTGTATCTATAATCTATATCGTATCATCTATACTATAGAATAAAAAACAATCAAAATATCGATATCATATTCAAAGCTGAATATTGCAATAATGCAATGACGTTACGACAAATTCGACAATCTCACGCGCAATCGACTTACGGAATACATATTGTACAATTTTTATTTACTTTTTGTCATTTTTATATCTTAATAAATTATTTTTGGTTAATGACAACATTAAACCAAATCGATTAAATGCAATTCTCGCATTCCTCGCAACACTTAATAGATCCACACAGAGTACCTTATAATATTATATACCTGATATAGATGCATCACAAATATAAGTACATCGTGGTACTTTAATATATATTCGTACAGCGTATATAAACTCCATTGTTTATAGGTAGACAACATTAAAGAAAAATCTATGGTACAATGTGTGCAAACAGAAAAATTAAAAAGTACATCTAAAAGCATAAATATGTCAAACTGTTATATATTTTTCAATTTGATTTCATATGAAAATAACTGAGCACCAAAAAAGAAAAATGTCTCAGGCATCGTTTTAAACGTAACGCCATTTCTCCAAAATTGTATCTTAAGATCCAGACGATAACATCGGAAATACATTATAATGCTTATAACTGTACACTGTAAAAACCTTTTAATACGTTGAATATGATTGAGAGTTTTAGGACTACGGCTACTTTAAACATACAAAATGGAGTAAAACATGTGCTACTGCTGAACCACAATGGAGATGGTGTAACCGCATCGCTAACTGGCCGTCGACGTTGGTTGCAGCGCCGCGGATACGATGGGCGAGTTTACATCTGCAATTCGATAAACAGTTGAAATAAAGGTCACCTGTGAAATTTTTTTAGAGAGTTTTGGAGCCGGCAAGAGTCCTGTGCGAGTTGGCGAACTTCACATTTCCTCGAAATGAAAGTATTTTGTAAACTGCCCGGTTTCCTCGCGATGTTTTCCTTCACCTTCGAACACGTGGTTAATTCAACCATTAAAACTGCGATTAACAACTTCGGCGGTGCCGGCACGCACTAAGGATCGAACCCAGGTCACGTGAGTACCATGGATTAAAAACGAGCGCCCAAACCACTGGGCTGCCACGGCGCTAAAAAGTTATAATTTTATTTATTACCAAAATGTTGTACCAGTGACCAGCATCGGCTTCGCGTTGGTAGACTTGTGAAATAAAAAAATATTATTCCTAAAGAAGATAAAACAGCCTATATTTTTCTTTGAGCAAGTAGTCTCCTTACAATTACAAGGGAGTGTAAGGGGAAACATACCTCTCTCTTCTCTTTCTCCAAACGCAATCCTCACCTGCGCGTCGTGAACTCTGCTAACAATCAGACAAGGTTCTGGCGACCGAATAACGGCGGAATGTATGTATATATATTCACGCCTTGACAATCTTCTTCCACTTGCTACGGTCCTGACATACGTCTTTCGCTTTCATCAATCTTCGCATGCATGCTCGTTGGTTTAGAGTACTCTTGACCTGGCCTTTTTTCACAACGTCTCCGATTTGATCGTGAAATGTTCGCCTAGGTCTTCTTCTCCCGACTCTACCATTTACACTCGCCTCATATATTTGTTTCAACAACCTACTTTCATTCATCCACATGTCCAAACAAGCTCAGCATCCCTTTCTCAATTCGTGTCAGTACATCGTCTTTCACGCCACAACGCTCTCTTATTACTTATTTATTTATCTTTTTCTCCGCTTGCTTAACGGCGGAATATCTATCCTAATTAGCTAAACTCAAATTTCACAGACTAGTGACGGGGGGACTTTTATACGGGTACAGCCAAGCGGCGGCTCGCCCCAAGTAGCTCCGGGCTTCGCAGACTACAGGCGTGAAGTACAGACACCAAGTGCTTCTGCGTTTCGTTCGGTGAATGAGATAATAGGAGGCCCTCTCCTCACTCCTCTATTCCGCGACCTGATCCACCTCTCTATCCCCGAAATATCCATAAGGACCGGCAACGCAACTGCTGCTGCTCCTCTGGTGCTGCAGATGTACGTGGGCGATGGTTGTCACTTGTCACATCATGTGAGCAGTTTACACATTTCACATAAAAAAAAGTGCGCACACTCGCACTTTTTTCGCTCGCCGACCCGCTAACCGAGCGTGGTGAGTATTGTAGCAAACATTTCACGACGCTTTCTTAGAGAGGTCTATGATCAGCATTGGACTAAAATAAGCTAATGTAGTAGTCTTCCATAGAAAGAGACCAATCATAATTAGTATACTGACTTGTAGGCGTGTTGACCTCGGAGTGCGGTGTGAGATTTGACTGCGCCATCAATTTCTGCCGCACTTCGCGAATCTTCAGCTGCAGGGACATTTTCGTCGGGAATATGTCCATGTGGGTCGTCTGAAAATAGAAAAAATGTCAAATTTTTTGTAATTGCTCTAATAATAATTTCTCTGATGACTAACAGGCTTGTAGGTTTACTTATTAACGTCGTGGGTTTCGATAGTTTTCTAGGAAGTAGGACTCCTTTTTTGTCCCATTTCTACCCTAATGTGTTATTTTTGCAGCTAAGCAGTACAGGACTTGTGTTACGGTTTAAAGGGTATGGAAAGCCAGTATTATTACAAGCTATGAGGCATTCCATCTTAATCCTCACCAGTAACGATGCATTTGTAACGTTCGTTTGGAGTTGTTTACAGAATTCCTTGGGCTGCAGTATCCATTTACCATCAGAAATGAAGCGTTAGCTCGTTAGTCACTCTACTGTTATGAAAAATCTAAAAGTAACAAAAGTATTTCCGGTCACGTACGCCTTGTAAACGGAGTAAAACGTTATCTATATTTATATGTAAAATTAACTGTATCTGTGTTTGAACGAATTTAACTTGGAAAAGTAATTAACGAATTGTGATGGAACTACTAAATTTTACATAAATTATTTTTAATTAAACGACATACATACATATGTTTATCATTGAATCACGCTTAAAGTACTGAACGGATGTTCTTGAAATTTGACATAGGTGTAAATTATGCCTTGGAATAGGATATAGGCTAACGTATGTCCACAGATTGGAGACGACGTAAGCCAACATCCCATTTGTCCAGTTTGTGTTGTTTTTTGATCCTCTATGAATCCTCTAATTAGACAAAGATAAAAAAGATGGAAGAAAGACACAGCATCCTTGGTGGTCAAACTATCATTGCAATTGCTAACCCGCCTGCTAAACGTTGTAAATGTTGTTACCCACCATGAGTATATTTATTGAAATTTATAAAAATCTGGCAATTATACAATTTTAAGGTTTTTATTGGAAAAGACATTGTAGCTAATGCCGCTATTTGATATTTAAAATAATCTGTGGGTAGAGTGCGTCACCTGGAAATTGGAGGTGGCCTGCGTGGTGGGGAACATGCCGTGCTCCTGGAACAGCTTGAGCACGAGGTGGCGGCGTTGCTCCAGCACGCGCCGGTGGCCCGCCTCCGCCCGCGCGCCTGCACCGCCCGCCCCCGCACCCGCCGCGCCGCCGCCCGCACCTGCGCCCGCGCCGGCGCTGCCCGAGCACGGCGTGTGCGGCGACATCTCCTCCGCACCGTGCTCCGATGCTGCGCCACGACAAACTCAATACATACACGCCGACTGACGCCTGCAATCCCTTACGGCGCAGGCAGAGATCCCGATACTATCTTAGCCGATTATACTATAATAGTTGAAAACCATGATAGCCCAGTGGTAAGCGGATCTACCTTCGAACCAGCAGACCTGATTTCGATTTCTATGTAGAGGGCTCGTACGAATAAAACTTATTTACGAATTATATCGTTGTATTTATTTTTATGGTGGGTTAAGGAGATTTATTTGGGTTTACTTTCTTTTAACGTGTTTTTATTTATGTAATTTGTGGGTTTTATACTTTGTTTATTTTTTAGAAGTCGCACCGTGAAAGAGCTACACAAAGCGGTCCATGTGAAAAGTATTCAACGCCCAGATCAAAACATTTTAACGTTTGACTTTGCGCTTTATTTAAAAATTTTAAATTCTGTTTGAATGGAAATTGGTTTTAATTGAAATTCGATATTTCTCTAATTCTATACACTAAAATGCTGAGTATGTTACACATTTAAATTTTTCTTGTTTTCTTAATTATGATGAAAACCTTATTGAAATCCACTAAGAAGTTTAGATGTTATAAGCGAATACAAACACAAAGGCAGATTGAGACTTTATTTTATACTATTTAGAGATTCTGGTATTGTGGTTTTTATAATTTAGATATTGTAAGTTCTTTGTAAGGTAAGTATATCTATTTTGAAAAGTATTTTTTTCGGGCACTATCAGCCTACGATGGAACAGAGGCTGCGCCGAAAATCTATGTTGCGAGACCCGTTACTTGTGGTGAGCGCAGACCCTTTCGGTGCATACAAAGCAGCACCAGTAGTGTTGCCTTAAAATATCTAATTTTTATTTTATCAAATTGTAATTAACTTCTCATTTAATTTTGTCTGCTATGATGCAACAGATAAAGTTTATTTCTTTTTTCTATTTCGTTCAATATTATTAATGTACATTTATATAATACTATACACTGTATTATACTGCACAGTCCTACATATACTCTTGTACTGCACACAATATGCAATGGTGTTGAGTATATTTAGCATTGTTTGTCTACAACATTCGAAAAAAATTATCGAGCCCGACGAAATTAAACAATTGCGAAAACGCAGAGATAAGCTGTAAATAATTGATATTTTGTTCTTATTTAAAGAAATTCTCATTAAGATAATTTGATATAATAGCCACAGTTGGCGAACGGGTTAGCAATCGCAGTAGCTGACGCCTCGCACCTTGAACCGCTGCTGTGTTCGCCATCGGCCATAGACTGCCAATTTTAGAGACGGTTAATCCGTTATCTATCAGACGCCATGAGACGAAGCGTCCTTAGCAAACTCTTAGCTTAGTTACTCTACTACCACATAGCAGGAAAACGTGGTAGCAGATTTTTTACCACCACGGCAAAACTATTTAAATCTCTTCATTTTTTAAACAATTTAATTACAATTCCATTATAAATAATCACTAAACAAAAATGTTAAATGTTCTTTTTTACCACAACAAATGATATACATAACAATAAAAATAAAACTGACCTCGGAAACTATCCAGGTTAAAGTCCGGACCGAAGAATGTGTTGCCAACGAGTTTGGTGGTGGTGTGCGGTGTGCCGTACGAGTGCGGAGTGGGCATGCCGTTGCCGTTCATCACTTCGGCTTCCAGCTGTGGCGTCACCGCCGTGCTCTCCTCCTCTGTTCAGTTTAGATACAAACAAAACTTTTAATACCATAAACAGAGGGCACTTTTTAAGTACATAGCCCTTGGTCTCTTTTGATATTTTTGGCATTAAATTTGAATTGGAACTCTTAAAGCAGATATTGATGACTACGCATATCCAACTACGTTTCTTAATCTAAAAATTATGCCAACCTGTCACCACAGATAGTAAATTCCGTGCAGATATGAGATGATAAGCTATTAAGTCTAAGCGGCAACTGCCTCTGAATTTCGAAAGTTTAGTTATACCTATGTGAAGAGTATATGGGTAAACTGTTCCCAGTAACATGTGTCGTAAGAAATTTGTCGAAGAAGAATGTTATAGATACGTACCGAGTTTGTTGTGCTTCTTCCTAAGAAAGTGTGGACTTCTGGGAACAACCATGGCGCTGGGACTGCACGCCTCAGGTTTGAACTGCGGCAGCGTGCTGAACTTCTGTTCGAAGTTCACCGTCTCTAACACCCTGATACATATAAAAAAATTCTATGTTTGCATATACATACACATCTGAAATGAGTTCATTTATATACGGCGCCTAAAATACTGTAATATTCATGCAGTATTCTTTCACACTAAGTTACTATTTAACTTAAATACCGTGGAAGAGACGTCCTTTAAATACTGTTTGCAGTACGTAAATTTTAAACTACTAGAAAAGCACTTTTATCGCTATTGTAACGCATAAGTCCTCCGAGGATACGCACCTATATCTTCATTTGGTCTACATAAATGACCTTCCCTTATCGTACAAATGTCAGATATGTTTGCCGACAATTCCTCATTGATATTCAATGTAAAAAGAAACAATTTCACACTGGAATGAATGGCCCACCCAAATACTAGATATATTTCCAAATAGTTTGCTGCAAACGCTTTGCTTCTAAACGCAGAAATAACAAAATGTTTACAGTTTACATTCTCTAATGGGGCAGATTGCCGCATGTTTCTTCTTCGACGAGAGATGTATCTATTCACTGTAATGCCCTCGGGCTATTTAGTATTGACCCTTAAAAAATAATCTACTTAGTGTGTAGATAATCATTATCTTAATAAAAGCTGGTATTCATAACCTAAAATAGCTGTGTGATTGCAGAGGCGGATTGTCAGCATCTCTGAAAACTACTGGCGAGAGTTTATGCCCCACATCCATAAAACTGTTTTCGTCTTACAATAATAATATAACTTTCCTAGACTGAGCGCTTTGTATTCGACTCTTATTATTTTATATATATACGTAAATATTTACCTTATCACCACCCAGTAGCCAGGACAAGGGCATGACGTAAGTATCTGATACATTTTATAACTTCTCAAAAATGAGTACATGCCTCTGTAAGGGTATGAATAAACATAACACCATATTAGAAATCAACTCACTTATCCCGTCCATCCTCATTGCCTTTCTTGAAGAGGCTTTTCTTGAGTGACGGGCTGGGCAGATTGTCCGTGTGTTTAGGCGAGGGCAGCGCCTCCGCGGGCTCGGGGGGCGCTGCGCCCGCGTCCCGCTCTCCGCCCGCCGAGCCGCCCGACGTGCCTGCAACGTGCGTGCGGACCTTAGATATTTCTAGGTCATACTACGTAATATCAATTATTCAAGTTCAGCACATATTTGCAGTTCAGCATATTTGCAGTTTTAATTACTTTAATTCACGATGAAATTGCGCTTATAATTAAGTAGACCAATATACGAGAGCACGACGTCGATACATCAAAATACAAATTAGTATAGCATTACTGAAATAGAAAAAATATCTACCTCGGCTCAATCTCTTTTGTAGCGGAGCCCTGCCGAGTTGCGCGGGAGTGGGGGCCAGGGGAAATGGACGAGCTTCCTCCACAGGAGTTTCCCATTGCCTGTTCACAGCAAAATGCGGAAAATAAATTAATGATGATTTCATTAATAGAAATTTGAGTTTAACTTAATTCGCTCTATTTTAATACATTATTGATCGTCAAATTAAAAAAAAATTATGTTATACAAAATTAACAAAAAGGGACTCGATTGGAAAAATAATATACATGAGAAAGAGTAAATTAAAATGAAGTATGCTCTATTCTAAGAAAAAAAAATATCAATTATTGAATCCCACATCACTTCTTTTTTTAATTCATTAAATATAACGATAATCGAGTTGAAAATAATGCTGACATCTGAAGAAAGCTAAGGTGACGTCAGTTACCTGCAACCTACTTATAATGCTTAAAATAAACAATATATTTATGTCGATTTGAAAATATGATGTATAAATGTCGATTGAATTGTCCAAATCACGAAGTGAATAATAATAATATTTTTATGGGCATTCATAGATTTTTAAATGTTGATAAATGTGGATGATTCAGCCCTATTCGCCAGTAGTGGTTGGACATATGAAAGGGTCGAACGCTACACGATGTGGCAATTTATATTTTATTAGTTTGCTATTTAAAAGAAGGCTCTGAACAATTAAAGTAAATAAGATCAATTAATGACGATTATAATGAATCCACATTTTTAACTCAAATTCTGATACGTAACAAAAATTAAAAAATAAACAGGCAATAATAATATATACGGCCACCAGCGACACCCCGTGTGGTGACTATGAACAAATCTTCATGGCATGCTAGTTTTTGTACAGTGGATTTAAACAGGCTTTTAAAAAAAATACTATTTACTAATGCATCAGATAAAGAAAAATTATTTCCGCAACTCAATTGTCGCCTCGTTGCAGGATTTATTCCCGGAAATCGTCAAGACACTTTTAAGGTTTTTTTTTTAGTTCGCTTAGATGCCTCTTACGCCCATCCGAATATTGCAGAAAACTTTAATACGGTAAACTTCAATTAAGTTTAACGAATTGAAAATCATAGTATATTATAAACTTGTACTTACGTATTAGTTTTAGGAGCCGTATGGTTACTTTGAGACACTATCACAGACTGACCACTTTGAACATTTTGGTGTTGGCTCTTATTCGGATCGACTTCTGTAAAAATTATAATAAAAATATAAAGAAACTTAATTCCGTGTACGAAAATTGCGTTAAATAAACTTTACTCACCGGCTTCGAAAGACGGCACGTACAACCTTTGCAACTGCACGTAAGTGAAGAGGTTGCCTGACGCGTCGACCGATAGCGTGATCGGTCCAGCTGAACAATAGATTTATGATAATAACAATAATAAGTGTTATAGCTCCAACTTCGCCTGCAGGCGGTACCCTGCTGACTAGACTGTAGAAAGAGACTGGTGAACGACTGTTGGCGGGAAATCCATCCGAATAGTCTGAACCCAAAGTGATGAAGAACAGCATTTCTCGGGCCGGAGCAACACGCCTGCCCGGCGAAGTGAATAAGAAGCAAACCTTCCATGCAGGGCATGCCTATTTGGCGCATGGATGGAACTGCTTATATGCAGTAGTGGATTTAACCAGTGGCTAATAAAAAAGAATAACATGAAAATCAAGCAAGGTCGGGGAAAGGTTTAAGTGATATCTATATAGGG
Organism: Bhutanitis thaidina; assembly: GCA_029286595.1. Taxonomy (NCBI): domain Eukaryota; kingdom Metazoa; phylum Arthropoda; class Insecta; order Lepidoptera; family Papilionidae; genus Bhutanitis; species Bhutanitis thaidina. The sequence goes on from JAGSMS010000014.1 coordinate 5,585,050, forward strand.
TGGATATTAGCCTCCTATCATAAATAACTTTTAAATGGTAGCCTAAAATAGGGTACAACAAACGCACTTGCAACACCAGAGGAGTTGCAAGTGCGTTTTCGGCCTTTAAGGGTGTTTGGGAGATGGGAGGGAAGATGAGAAGAGGGATGGGCAGGGGAGTGGGGCTCCGGTTACCTCACTCACCGGACGAAACGCAAAAGCACAAGAAAATACAGAGTATAAAAGAATAAGTGTAATTAACACGGATAGTGACTTGATTAAAGTATTGTAATCTACAGTTTACTACACAATGAGTGAATGAAGATATTTTGTCTTTTGAATGAACTCACCAGTAGCAGTATCCCCGATATTCCTCTTCACTAACGTGACACTTTTGAGCAGTGCATTGCTTAAAGCCGTCGAAGTCGGCGTTTGACATATCGACTGGCTCGGTATTGATATCCCGCTCGATATCACCTGCACACCACTAGTGGAGGTGGGGGAGTTCATTATTGATGCTATCGCGTTGTCCAGAGCTGCTTGTGTCGACAAATTTGGTGTATTGAGGGATATACCCTGGACGCTGTTGGTTAAATTCTGGGTACTGGTCATAGTTTGGACTGGATGTGGGGAGTTCGGTACTTGATTGGGTAGGCTAGTTTTGTTTATAGTCGTGAAGGCCGTCCATTGTCTGTGGTTATCGCCTGTAATAAATTTTTTTTTTGGATTTTTTGTTTTTGAAGAAATTGTGTTATGAGATGATTACAACGTAAATAAATGACATATAAGTGGTGACTTGCACCAAACCTCACTAAATACAATTATCGCTAAACATGTTTAAACCATTCTTGTCTCTTACAGCTTGAAACAATTGACAGAAAAATAATGATGTTTATATAATTATATTCAGCGCTAATTCTATTTTGTGCGGTTTGGTGCAAGCCGCCCTAGGTATATCATTATGAAACTATATAACATTATTAATCAGAACGATTAGTCTAATATATACTCAAATCATAGACCAGAAACAGAATCGTTAATGTAAAAATAGGTACCCGTATCGACATGCGTGGACTTGAACGCTCCACCAGTGGGCTGGAACACTTTGGAGCCGCCTGGGCTGGACGCTGTGATGCCGCCCAACAGGTTATCTGACGAGCCCGCCCTGAAGATACTGGTCACGATTAATTTTCAGATGAACGCAATAGCAATATTGCTTTATCTTAATAATCAATGTCAATAAAATGTTCTAAAACGAAACACCTATATCTATCTTTGAAAAGGATCAAAATGCAAATGCCTGTTATTCCTGTGGACTAAAATGGACTGCATCAACACAGATAAATGTGTTCAAACATTCATCACATGAGGCACAGCATCAACTTTTATTGTTAGATTAGGGTGACAAGCGAGCTATGTGGACTGTCTATCTGACAGTAAGTGGCTACTGCAGTCCGGTTCAATCGAAGGAGGTTACAGAAGCTTTGTTACCCCTGTGGACTAAGATGGAATGCCTTACAGTATATAATGATACTAGTTCTCTATATCTTTGAAACTGTTGTTTGGCATCAGAAAAAGGTAAGAGGGTGGTACCTTCTCTTATGAATAGGGAGATGCCTAACGGATACCCACTTTCGCGAGGGCAACGACGCATTGCGGGGCAACGACCGGCACCGACTAAAAACTAACGGTCTTCCACTTTCGCCGAATATCGGCAGGGCCACGGGAACGTTTTCCCATACATCCCAGTCCCCACCAGGTCCGGTCATCCCTCGTGAATGAACATACACCCTCTCCCTCTACCTCCTGGCTAGACGCGCCGGAACAGCGCTTCCCAAAAAAGATCATGGGGATCATGAAAATGAGCGCTCATGAACACCAGGGCGAGCCTACTACCATGAAAATGCTGCTGCCTTACAGTGGTATTCGTGTAAGCGTGGTTCGTCCCCGGTCGAGCCGACTCAACCGTGCTTCAGTTATACTACATGTTCAGTGTGACTCCATGTGCAAAAATATTGCCAAAATTACAATAGCTTCCTCCGATCTGATCGCATAAGTGGTTACATCGGGTTCGAGAAGGTGAAGATGTATGAGTATGAGTATGACCTCTATGCTGGCGCGTACACGTGCGGCACTGTAACATATCCTACGCAGTTGAGTACTGCCAATGATTATATTCAGAAGTCATCTCAGTGGTCAAAATCGGATAGACAACATCACCATCTTGATTTTTGACAGAGAATAAAGGATGGTCTATGAATCACTGTGATGCTTAATCGTTAGGATCATTAAGGTGGACAAACATTCGATTATCACGTCAAGCTGCAGTCGCGAGTATCAGCGCCTACGTACTACTTTTAAGTAGCGCTACGTACCATGTAAAACTAGGGAAGTCTGAGCCTTAATGATACGCTCGGCGTAGTACTGACGGGAGACGATTGCAATCGCACAGGGATTTAATGAAATTAGAAATATTACATAAGTGGAGGGTAAAATATTTATAATTTCGAAGGCTCAAAAGACTACAAAATTTAATTGTCTACAAAATCATGTGAAAACATTTCTGATTTTGACTAAAATTCAATTATAATTTTATTGCGTGGCTTAATTACGCTCGCTCCATGGAACAAAAACAAATGTTGTGCAGTAGTCGTTACCTGGCCTTGATGGGCTTGGGTCGGCGCGTGTGGTCCAACGGCGGCACGTAGTCGCGCGCATCCAGCCCCTCAGAGTCCGAGTCCGTCACCTTCTCGCCGCACTTCAGCTCCATCTCGACGTGCCCCACACCTGCAGCCGCACCCTCCTCCGACATCACTTGACCCATCTAAAATTATAACTTTATACATGAGAATCAAACTCTCCTATTAATTTCCTATCACCTACTAAGAAGACTTTTGAATATTTCCTGCCTATAGGGATAAAATGTGGGATGAATGAATTTGTTCCGTCATTTTCGAAGTACGAAATATTCAATATAATGTTAAAACTTCTGGTTATGAATGTCTTTTAGTAAAGTGGCGGATAGAAGCTAGTAGGATATAAAACGGTAAAACCAATATTCCAGATACATTGCACCTTAGGACGGTGATAGACCGTCCATATATCACATGTATGCGAACTTTAAAACCGCCGAGCAAGAGTGACTGCGATAAAATTTGCTTGAAATTTTGCTCGTATTCCGCCTTAACGCACACGTTTATCATCTCCGCGAGCCGTCTTTTTGTATCAGGACCTCACCTCTATCGACGACATCTTGACAAAGTAAGAGCTAGCTTCAAGAGTATCACCAACGCCGAACCAAGTAATTTCGCGTTCTTTATAACCGAGACCTTAAAGTACATACGTACCCAGGTGTTTTCAGTCCACCATATTAGATATAGCGACATCTATCGCATGCAACAAGATGTTTCTGAGATATCAGCGAATCGACTTTTGCAACACGCACGGGACGAGGCGGAGCGTACCATTTGGTCGTCGTCGCTGAGCTGCGGCGAGCCGACGTGGCTGTAGGCGGCCACGTTGAGCGGCACGTCGCCGCCCGCCGCGCCGCCCGCCTCCGACGGGGTGCGCGGGCTCTGCGGATCCAACACGGTATTCTTAAATATGTATCAAAGCAAACAGGCCAAGTGAGAGTTCACTCGCACAATATGGGTTCTGTATCAGTTATTTAATTTATTTCGACACAGTTTTGCGGCGATAAATTCTGTGATTGTTTTTAATTTTGGTTACAGTTACATTAAAAATAAAAAGAGAGACGTTCTACTTTAAATTAATTAGGTTTCTGAATACCCACTTTAATTATGCTATTATAGAGTTAAATATTTTTTTTAATCTATTTTGACACTAAGAAAGAATTTTAAATTTATTACTTTCCAGTTTTGGCGTTTGAATGATTTCGATCCATTCTGATAAAACTTAAGTACACAAGCGGACTTAACCCGACCATGGACTGTTTAGTATTGGCGAAAGTGGTGCCAAATACTAATAAATTAATTAATTAGATACTTCGATTTAATGAATGAATGAGCGATATGTTTCGTATGATGAAAACGATGTTTTGTTCGTAATATAACTATTATATTATTAACTAACTTGGAACATACTTTTTCTTTCTTTTTCTGAACTTTTTCATAATGTCGCTTTTATTAAAAATGTATAAAAATCGCAGAAAATAACACAGTTCAAATCCGTCAATCATAGCTAACAGTTGTTGTTCCAGAGAAAACTGCAATTCAAATCGCTATGCAATCTAAAAACTATATCGTTAGAATAGAGCACCCGAGCACATTGAAAGAATCAAGTCAATCAAGCATCTCCTCATTGGTCGTCTATACACAACTTACCCCTAACAGTGATGAATGTAAATAAATATTTTGTCGAATTGACTACAATTTCCCACGCTTTTTATCACGTGTAATGAACGTAGTAAAAAAAATAGTTACGTGAACCACGATAATCTGTACTAATGAATAAAATTCTTTCTAGGAAAGTATCATTTACGGATTTTATAGCATTTAATTTTTGTTTATATGTTCCCGACGCTTCGAGTGCCTTACAGCTCCCGTGGTCACGGGGTGACTGAGGACATTTTACGGATTTTGTCGGAACTTTTTCAAAATGTTCCTTATGGTATTAGAAGTACTATCGGCTATGTTATATCTTCAACTCTTTTATTTAACTGTTAAAAGTTTGTAAGATTATAGTTCAATTACACTTAAAGGGATAAACGGGTAGGAACGAATCAAATTTCGGTGCCCGCCAAGCAGAGATGCAGTTTATGGCTTTATAATATATATATTTGGATGTAGGATACTTTTTATATCATTTAAGATTCCACGTTCGAAACCGCGGACACCCGCCAGTATAATAGGTTAACAATGTATGTATTTATTCCTTAGTTATTATACTGTGCCTGGTAAAAATTGTGTATATTTTCGCATAACAATTTTATTATAAAATAAAAGCACAGCATGTGTTACAAAAATTACTTCGTAATTACAACTTCCATGTACATGTATAACTTCGCTATAACTCACCTGTGGCATAGAGCCCGTGGGATCTCTACTGCTGGAGGACTTTCGTCGATCCTTATTGCACCACTTCCACTCAGGGTGAGCTTTGAAGTGCGCCTCTTTCACCTGATGCAATTTATTGTAAAATATTAAGTACACCATTGATAATCAGTGAACCAACCGTGCCCCCGATGAAAAAAGAAACTTCTTTTTTTCAAACACACAAGGTTAGCTCTTTTATATTTTACATCAACATATATTTGTTGCTCTTCTTTATAAAGAATCAATGCAGATACCACGCTAAATCGTGGATTCAGGGTTTGAATCTTAGTCGAAGTCAATTTTATACTATAACTCATAAATTGTTGGTCTTCGGGTCTGGGTCTGTACTGCAACTACTTGCAACTTGCACTTACACTTACGACACTAAGGCACATACAGCTCGGTTGTTCTGGGTTATTTAAAACTTCCGGTTGCTGACCAAAGGATGTCGCTATTACAGTAACATATCCATGGTTTATTTTATGAATAACCCCCTTATCAATTTCATACATACCTCGCTAGCCAGCTCATTGTACTTTTGCTTCTCTTCAGGTTTGAGAGAATACCACCACTCGCCGAGTATTTTGCTGACGGTTCGATTGTCTTGGTTCGGATGCCTTTGATGAACCATTTGTCGGTGACGCTTCGAAAATATCATGAATGCGTTCATTGGGCGACGGATTCGACGTTCTTTCTGAAATAAAAACATTTGAATTTGGTTAAAGGCATGTGGTGGTGGCGGCGTCAGAAAACCTTCCATCCCCTTTCTTTCTCGTCCCGTGGATGTCGTTAAAGTCTCCTAAGGGAGAAGCCTAGGAATCTCATGGCATCGACAGATGGCGGATTGATCATTTCAAAACGGACAACAGCGCGAAAGAGCGCAGTATCTGGTATTGCGATCGGCAACCCGCCTGCGAAGTGCTACGATTATGAAAATTATTTTATCAACAAACTGATAAAGAAAAAGAAGAAAGAAAACAAAATCATAATTATGTATAATTATACTGGGTCTCTACACCTTTCAAATCGGAACACAACAGTAGTTACTGTTTGGCGGCAGAAATTTGTAAGAAAGCGGCTCCTACTCTGACTCCTAGGCAGAGAAGGAGTCTGATAAACAGTCTGACTTATATTTATTTAAATTATGTATCCGTGTCAACTATCTGTAAGGCAGGACCTAGCAACAAGTTACAACAGTTGTGAGCCTTGTCTAAACGTTGTCAACCATAACAAAATCTTACTTTTTCAGCTCCTATCGAGGTTTGATTGAGCGATGAAAGGCTTTGCGAGCGTCGTTTCGAAGCGTCGTCGCCTCCGCCGGAGCCGGAGTCGTCGCACTCGAACACCTCGTCGTCCTCATCGACGCACATCGACGTCACCGTCTCTGTTCAATAAAAACACTCTTGCGCATAATTTTAAATCGTGAAAATATGCAGGCTACAGAACGTTTCTTGAATTTATTGTATTGTAGTATGCAACTTAATACAGCAACTTTTTCTCCTTGTGCTAAATTTGTTACCGGTGAAACATCATGGCTAATGATCTAATCTAAATTCTAATCAACAAAATTTTTATGCCTACTTGTAAGGCTGATGATAATGATGATTGTGTTTAATAGTAATTTATAAAAACAAAGATAACGAAAGTACAATAGATACTGCATATTAAGTAACGCTACGAGTACAGAAATATTTGTTAAAACGTATTATTCTAGAAGATTTAAATAAAACATGTATGATTTTAGTATCTGTCTGTTGTAATGTCACAGCCAGCTAACAACTTACTTGCTATCATATGAACACGCATAATGAGGCCCAAAAATTAAGTATACTTTGTTTAAGACATATCTTACCATTTCATGTGTCATAACAATATTATTTTTATTGCTTCATCATGTCAAGTCAAGGAGGAGATGTGTGCAACATACCGTTACTCTCTGTTTTGATCTGCTCCTCTGTCTTGACGTGCGGTGTGTGGGGCGTATGAGGCGTGTGCGGCGTGTGAGGTGTGCGTGGCGTGCGCGGAGTGCGCGGGGAAGCGGGAGCGGCCACCTGCACGGGGGGCGGAGACGCCGCCTTCAGCAGCGGTACCAGGGACTGCCAGGGGAACACGCCACCAGACACACCACTTGTCGACACTAATGCAGAAACATGACACATAAAATTAACTCCATAAAATGATGTTAAGAAGATTGTGAAATCATAAGATCGAAGAGAAATAAAATCAGAAGAAGAGATCAAATGACAATTAGTAAGGGTTAGTTACAATATATATAGGACCCAAAAATCAATAATTGTTGCACTGCACATTGTTTGAACGCACAAAATTAGCTTCGACGTTTTAGCGGATGAGAATCAGATAATAATACATGCACTAAGTGTAAAAAATAAATAATTTACTTTCAAAAGATTTTTTGTAACCCAATTTTTATGGATACTTATAACTTTGTATACACCTTCCAATAAACATTTAAAGCATGTCCTGTTTTAAGATATTTTTGAAAAATTTCATTACATATCTTGAAGTAACGAATCATTCTTCAGCAAAAAATGAAAATTAACTTACCAATGATGGCCGTGTGCGAAGTTGGAGGTGGCAGTACGGGAAGCAATTGACTTGGATGCACAATAACTGCGCTGTTACTTATGTTGTTTATCTAAAACCAAGAATTGACTATTACTTCATTGATTTTTCTTATTATACCAATTAATAAGCAAGGATGCCGAATATATGCCGAATATATGACGAATAATTGTTATAATAATTCTGCGTATTTACGGGAATACTACACATTGAAATAATCTATTATTTAAGGATTTTATGGCTTTTTATTCATGGCTACTCTTACTACTCTCTTAATTTAACTCCATAAATGCCAAAATACAAATTACAGTGAAGTTAGAGGCAAAAAATCTTTAGCTTTCCTAGAAGTATTAGTAATTCGGAATCCTAATAACACGACACACTACACTGTGTAAAGGAAAAGGACCCATACCGACCGATTTTTAAACTGTTAATCTCTCCACCATCCATCTCAGCTAGCTAGCTTCCGTGGGAAAATCTTTGTTTCAGAGAGTATAAAGTAACGAGTATACGAGTAACTTTTTGATAATTTAAAATTGACAATGATTATACTTACATAAAACATAGTGTTATATACTCTTAGTACTTACATGGTCACCGTTGTCGAGACCTCGGGATTCGGACTCCTGCTCATTACTGCTCATCTGTAACAGCTGATGTGTTTTCTGCTCTAACTGTAAATGTAAATGTCTTACAGGCTCCTTAAGATTTGTATGCTGATGAGGTCATTATCATCAGCATTCAATCCAAAAATGTGTTTACATGTAACTGTTATTGGTGTTCATGCACCAGCAATAGTTATATGAAAACAATATTTTGCAAAATCATTAAGTACTTGGTCTTATTTATGCACTAATTAACAGAGAATATGCATATACAAAGTGTAGGGATTGTGATATAGCCGTAATAATAGTTTTTAGAAGCAGCACCCACCTCGTTTCTGAGTCGGCTAAGAATAGCCCTTTCTTTGTCTCCGACAAATGGTGCAACAATATATACTAATGCTAGACTTAAAGTCCAGTGTGGGTAATGCCGGTGATGGACAGCATCGAATATAGTCCTGTGACAGCAATCATTGATATCAGGCCTATCAGATTCTGTATTTTGTGACGGTAAAAATATACGCGAGATAATGTCATACTTTATGGGTGTACACGAATAGGGACGTCCCACGCGTCATCTTATCAAGTTAATTGATGCATATAAAATAAATTATAACGAAGGGAATTAAAATCTAGATATGCATGAGTAGGATATGCATGAGCAGGGGTAGTGCACCTTAAAATTAATAAAAACGTGTAACCTATTCGTCACATTTCAATATGTTCCATTATAAATTAACCACATATCAATATACTAATATAACGTAAAATAGATAACAATAACAAGACTCGATAGTTATAATCGATTTTGAACATCTTTGCGGGACTCGAACAATATTTTATGACTGTGGCGGTGGTAGTGTATGGCGAAGTGTCTATTACTGCCAAGACGCCTGTCATGAGTAGCGATTATGAAAAATCTTCTTGGGCTTGGAAATTTTTTTAAACTGCTTAGAATCTTATGATAGTGATAATGTTACTTACTTGAACAGTTTCTGTTGGTTCCTTTTTTATGAAAACCAGTTTCTTTTCCAACGAGTTCTGTGGGATAACGTAAAGCCTTTTTATGGCGTCTTTCGACTCCGCGTCGATCATCGACAGGGGTCGCGCCTGTAAAGGTGCGGGTTTAATGATACGTTTGTCTTCGAAAACTCGAGCCTCGGAGAGTTCTAAAGGGCGCGGGTCGATCACACCGCGACTTAGTTTGCACTCGGTCTGAGGAACGGAATGGTCCTCCTCCTCGTACTCCGAGACCCGTTTATTCACAAAATTTTCATGGTTGTTCAGCGGCGACGGCACTTCCTCGCGCCGGTACGCTTCGTACAATCCGTTCCGAATGTGGATCGGCTGTGCGCGGTACATGTTGTGTTCCATATCAATGCCGTTCGACGTGGGGACGTTCCTATGTACGACTAGATTGTGCGGAACATCGTCCATCTTCGCGTTCCGGATCGAATTGGCGATGCTTGTTTGAAAGCCTTGTGAACTTAGGCTGTTTAGATTGAGTGATATATTAGGCTGCAAGTTTAAACTAGACTGAAGAGTCGTAGGCGCATTGAAACTCGTTTGTACACTTTGAATGTTCAACCCTGATTGAATTCCGATTACGCTAGGCTGGGTGCTCAGGTTGCTCGACTGTAGGGTTGTTGGTCCACTACGACTTTCCACCTGTAATCAGTATTTAGTTTCACATTTATTTCCTTTATTTATTAAAATGTTCAAGAGTAAAAATAATGTGACAGTGATATTGAAATTTGTGTAGGTCAAGTGGATATAACAATATTCAACACTGATTGTTTTATGTTTGTTTCATAAATACCTAAGCAAGTATAGCTTTTTATCAAATTAGAAAGATAATTAAATAATAGTAATACAAATAGAGTCATTACATAATATACAAACCACAAATAATTCGATCATAGTTTACATTAAATAAAAATATTATAACTTACCTGGTAATGATAGGTGGGCGCAGGTGATACTCTAATCACACTGGTTGCTACGCCGCTCATTGGTGAGCTCACTCTACCTGGCCGGACTAGTTCTGGTCTGAAACATAAAAAAATATCATACATATAAAAGCAAATTAAATACATTCTGAAACACCGCGCTACGACGCAATGCATGCCATTATTATATTACATTAATGTGTACCTAATGAGGCTGTGATACGACGCGGGCGCATGCGGCGGCTGCGGCGACGAGATGGGCACGAACACGTTGCTGCGCAGCGCCGGTGAAGCGCCGCCGCCCACTGGGGAAGCGCCCGGGCTTCCTGATCGAGAACTCCCTAAAGACACTGAAAAAATAATAATTCAGTTTAAATAATAGATCATTTCATCAAATATTATCTTGAATATTTTGTATTTTCGCATGTTTAAGTATCTGTGTGAATTTGTGTTTCTGTATACCCAGCATGTTACGTATATTATATATACCAAGCATGTTCGCAGCTTCCGTCTCGTCGGGATCGAATCGGCCAGCGACTCGGTAATGCGGTGGTGTGGTGTCGGACTCACGAGAAGTTTCATCGCCCTCAACGCACGTTCCGCTCGAAGATAGGGATTTGCTGCTGCTCCTGGAAATAAATAGATGTTTAATAATCGCTTAATGACGTTCTCATTAAATTAATTTTATTTGTTAAAAAGTATAGCATAAACTTAAAACGATCGGAGGAGTGCACACACACACGCGTACACGCGTACCTCTGGTGCGGCGTGTGCGTGGAGCCGGAGCCGTGCGCGAGCGGCGTGTTGGAGGAGCGCGCGACGCCCCGCAGCGAGAGATGCCGCGAGCAGAAGCCGCGCCGCTGACTCTCCTTCGTGCAGCCGTCCTTCGAGCACAACCGCCGCCACTGCTTGCCGTTGAACTTCTTACGGATGCCAGTCGGAGTCGATACAACGTCCCCTTTTTTATACTTGTGCGGGGTTGCCGCTTGAGATCTATAGAGAGAATATTGGAATTATAATGATTTCTAAATTTTTAACAGGTACAAACACTATTTCTGTGTTTTGAATTTATATGTGGCGTTGAGATTATTGTATTTAATTTAATAATGCAATTTTAAATGTGTGTAAATGTACAATATTCCTAAGAAAACAATTGATAATAATGAAAAACCTAATAACTCTACAAAATAAAGATTATTATTATTTGCAAATACAGTGATAGCAAATAATCTTAAAAATCAAAAAATAATGTTATCTTAAATATAATCTAAATGTTCTCACCGAGGAGTTGGCGGTTGAGACCTAGGAGTAAGACTACGCTCAAGCAGGCTTGATGTGCTGCCACGACTCTGCAGACTACTACGTTTGCTGTTGTTGCATTCTGTAAAACACATAAGTTTTAAACTGCGAAATTAAGAACTAGACAACATACACGTCACTGTACACTGACCCATATGGGATGCGTCGGTGGGGAACATAATGTCCTCCCTGCGCAGCTCGTCGTCGCTCTCGCCGTAGTCGTCGAAGGCTCGCTTCCGGAGCTCGTCCATGGTGCCGTTGGCGAGCCCGCCCGACGCCACCGCGCCCGCCATCGGCGAAGACGTGTAGAAGTGGTCGCCGCTCTGATATGAATTAGATAATTAAAAGAACGTGACGAGATAAAGTCTGGACAGTGAATTTTGCTGGGTTTTCTGGGAGAGGTCGTGCGCACAGTTATTCTACAGTGTAATGAGTTATAAAGGCGGTTATGATACACATCAAAATGAGACGATGTGAAAACCTATAGTAGATTCTACTTTTATACAATAAATAATACAGAAATCGACTTTATCATCATTTCAGCCTATCACAAGTGCACTGCTGAAGATAGGTCCCCAAAGATTGCCACAAAGCTCGGTCCTGAGCCACCTGCATACATCGACTTCCCGCAACACTGCGCAGGTCCTCACTTTATCTTGTTGGGATTCGTCCCACACTTCGTTTGCCTGTACGTGGCTGCCACTCGAGAATCTTTTTCCCCCAACGGTTGTCAATTCTGCGAGCTATGTGGCAGACCCACTTCAGCTTGCTGATTTTTACGGTTATGTCGGTTACTCTAGTTCTGCTCCGGATATCTACGTTGCAGACTCTATAGCGCAGAGCTAGTCAAAGTTGCTCAGTTGCTCCTCATACGGCCTGCAGCCAAGTCTCAGTCACCGAAATCGAGGTAATACTTGCGATTAGTGTCCGACAAAGTTGTAGAAGTTAAAAGGTTTAAATAGGGCAAACCTGTTTCAATAATATCAAGCGTGTAGTTACGCCCACAGTGTTCACAATATACTCGTAGATATCGACCGCTTGGCTTAGAGGATAGCGGATAGATAAAGCAATATTTACACAAGTTATTGGTAATTCGGATCTGATATTGTTAAGTTGCGACTGACCCTTTCTACAATCTTATCGCAAGAAAAGGAAAAAAAGCTGTGTGCGCTGCAACCTTTAATATCTCAGTAAATTGTAACTAAACCCTGCTTAATACCACCTTTGGTGGTATTAAGCAGGGTTTAGTAATTAAGCAGCTCTGACATCGCCACTCCTGTGATACGCTGAGTATATTATTTACAGATAATTTATTTAAGTGAGTGTTGATAAAAATAATACACATATTACATGTACAAAATAATCTCCCTCTCTACCAATCTCAACTGTGGGAATTGTCAGTAACATCATTTCTACAATCACGATAGTTTTTAGGTTATATATTTAACAAAAATTAAAAATATATTTAATTTCATTTTAATTTGTAATATTTTTTTATGTTTCCTACGTTCCAAGTTCTTTACAATACCCGTGGTCACTGGGGCACTGAGGTGTTGGATGTCATAGTAGACACAAGCTACCGTCAGCTTCCATTTATTAATTTTGGTCCAATCTACGCAAAAGGCGCTCAGAGTATGTAGAGGGATATTGCACTTCACACATGGTAAAAATTTACTTATCTCTTCAAGATATAGCCAGTCTTGTCCGTGACACCTCTGACCTACGGTAATACAGCAGGCACGCCCGCTCGACTGTGACCGGTTTCACTCGGTCACCATGACGTAGGCGCGAGAACCGAAAGCTTGTTGTCGTGCAGCATTTGCTAGACATGCTGAAGCTCGGCGGCCAGGGGTTTACTGTGACAGATCGCTCGTGCTTCACTACCATGTGTAGTATTCGCGTGAACTCGTGTGTACAGTACACGTACCTGCGTGGGCGGGTGGGCCGCGCGCAGCAGCTGCGGGTACATGGCGGCGGCGGCGTGCGAGTCCGCGTCCTCCAGCTCGTCGGCCCACGGCGGCTGCAGCAGCCGGATATCCGCCCGCTTTACCTCCACCGTCTCCTTGCACATCTCGCCGTCCGACACCTGCCCGCCGACAACTAACTTGTAAGTTCTGTTCTTTAAACTGGCCAGCGCCGAAAGAAAACATCGTAAGGTAACCCGGCGCTTTAACGTAGAACCATTGAAGAACTAAGGCTACTAAGCATATAGTTAGAATGCAAACAACGACAAAGTAAAAATAATAGCGGTGGCTTTTGCTGCTGCTCGAATAGGCTGTTTCGACCGGGGTAGTACCACGACCTCGCAGAATACCGGCGTGAAGTAGAGGCATCGTGTGCTTCTGCGTTTCGTTAGGTGAGTGAGGTAACCGGAGGCCTAATACTCCTGTTCCCCCTTCCCCTTCCCAAATATCGTTAAAGATCGGTAATGAACCTGCAGCTTCTCTGGTGTTGTAGATTGTACGTGGAAAATCACTTAACATCAGATGAGCCGCCAGCGCGTTTGCCCCCTTTACCATAAAAAATAACTTTTTTGACTTTTGCAAGGTCTGTAGTCGCTGAGAGAACGGTAGCATTACTTAATCACGCTTAAGAATTAGAGAACTATTAAAATATCACAAAAAAGACGACATTTTATTTAGTGCCTAATTAAGTATATGTAATTCAACTCACCCTGACTCGAATCCTAATAGGGGAATTGTGCACTTCGTACACTAGTCCTTCAATAAATATGCTCTGTAGACTCTCCCTCGTCGGGTCCGAAGTCCGGACCACACACGCGGACCCGATCTGCAGGTGACTGAGTTGCGGACTCGCGTCACTGATCACATCGTACTTATTAGCACCGAACACATCACTGTACTCCACTGGTTCGATCTCCTGACCGTCCAGTTCCACTATCACTTTACAACCTTCTGCTTGACGTATCACCCCTGGCACATACAAGCCACGTTGTTTAGCCAAAACTCTGTGATCCCGCCACTCTGAAAGATCGATGTTCGGATAGATGGAGAACGGTTTGATTTCAATCGGTGGCGATGCACGTTGAACTATGGGCGACGGTAGCACTGGTGTCTGGTAGCTGTGGGTTTGGTAGTCTACGGACATCGGTGCTGATACCGCGACGTTTGACACGCAATTCCGTTCTATCTCCTCTAGTTCGGAAGGGTCGAATTTTCGTTTCTTTGGCAAGTTTCTTGGCACGGGCGCCGTTGTTGCCTGTTGTCCCGAGGCCTGGCCATTACTGGAACTGCTGGCGTTGCCGAGGTTGGTCGGATTCGCCATAGTTATATTTGGGTTTGGATTTGTCGTGGATTGAGATAAACTGACTGTTCCAACGCTGCTAATCACAGATGCGGGTATCTGAAATAAAATTAAAGAAGCAACTAGAATACACTCGTTTGACAATAATAATGCCTCAGCAAAAGTCACTTAAATTTCAACTATATTAAAAAATGTTGTTAATAAACTAACGTAATTACTATGTATTACTAAAACATATATATTAAACTTTTATATTGATGTCATGTAATGAGGAAAGTTATACGTATAAAGTTAATTATAACTGCGTATTAACGTAATAATACTCGTCGTAATCTAATGATATTCTTACACTATACTAACAAAACTGTTTTTTTTTTGTTTGCAAATGAAGTATGCACCTCGGCTAAGAGACCGCCTACCAAACGGTATAATCAGTCCGTACCATATGGGAAAAATCAGCCGGATCTAGTAAAACACAACCGCGGTACTAAAATATTCACGGGTATTCCTCTAAGACCGTAGCAAGCGTTAAGTGTCGAACATAGCGAGAGACGAAAATGTCTCTGAGAGCAACACGTCTATCTCCCGGAGAGTCAAAAAGTGGGTTGCAGATCCCGTTTAATTACACAGAACAAGAAATGGGTTTTCCCTGTATACCCATATGGATAACAATCGTTCATATTAATTTCTTATTTCAGTTTGTATTGCGACATTCTTTTTAATTGGAGTGTAAAGGAAAATATACCAACTGTTACTAGAAACGTCAACCTCCAGTGCAAGCGGGCTGACTCTCGGACAAGGCACTCGGGATCGATAGATGACGGCTAATCCATTCGACTATGCTGAACTCCTCGTGGTGAGTTTAGGAAATAGTGTACTTATACAAAACTTATACAAACTGATAAAGAAGAAGATTATAATATTCAATTATTTCCGTGATATTACATTACAAGAACTTGGTGGGGTCCTCCCCTTTTCTCTCCGTAGGTGTAGTAGGGGCGACTGAGGAAAAAATTTGATCTCCTATATGAATTATAGTTAATATATGTAATTTCATTACAAATGTTTACTAACACAGAATACAAGTTTTTAAACAATGAACCTTAGTATCCCAATTAACGTAACCAATGAAAGTAAGTACATTAAGAATTACATTGACAATGAATTATAATTACAATAAAAAGGTTGTACTTACAGATGTACTATATGGATAACGGATATATAAAATTCAATCGAAATATTACTTTTGTGTACAGAGTTAAAAGAAAAGCCTTTCAGCCATTTCGAATTTTACGTTGTTTGTTTAACAGTCCACGCGACTGGACATAGTCCTTCCAATGAGAGGATATACGGTAATCGTCACGCTTGGCAGATCCACCTTCACGCAGCAAGCCGTCACTGACCGGTCTCATTTATATGTTGCTTGAATGGCTTAATGGCTATGTTAAAGACTAATTTTTTTTCTTTTTTCCCCTACCGTATTTGCGTGCAAAAGTTTGTTTTTCTTTTATTGCCAAGTCTGTGTATTTGGTCAACTTTACAGGGCATGTTGGAGACAGATTGTGAACATTTGGGATAGTATATGTCTATGACGTAAACTAATTCGTCATTTTTACGAAAAAGAGTTATGTTAGGCCTATTAGAATCAATAGTTTCATCGGTAATTATGGTTCGGTCGGTATATTTGTAACATATTTTTTTCAAATTAGGGATTTCATCGACTGCTCAAAATATACAATTTGAACCCGGATAAACCCTGCGTCACCTGATCATCGATGTCCGCATAGAGAGCGTGCGCGTGCGAATGCGAGCGGTAGTGCTGGTGCGCGGGGACGGCCGTCTGCGGCAGTGGGGCGCCGCCCGCTTGAGTGCGCTGCATCACCGCCTGCCGCTACCGCGGATCACTCATTGCCGGCGACCGCCTGAAATAGGCAACAATACCCTTAAGTAATCATTATCACATTATCTTCTTCCAACGCCCTTTAAAAAGTCCATTCTGTAATTGCCTCGCTTGGCAACTTGGGGGCCTCCTCGCTCGCGAGTCTTACCGATGTAGCTGTAAAGGCTACTGGGCCAACAGCAGATCTACCGTGGGGGTTTTAGTCGGGCCGGCATCTTCAATGCTGATCCCGACATAACCAGTCACCGGAGACGGTGACGGGTAGGTGTGAGCACCTTTCCCCCACGTTAAACTAAAAAAAAAATGCCTCGCTTGGTAGGAAGATTGGTAATCGCAGTGCCGGACCTCTTGAAACACTACTTGTTACTACTTTGCTTGGTATCAACCCGTGTCAGATTAATGGGCACTGTTGGTCTAACTACCTAGATGAATTTCTGCGATCGCCAATGTATGAGCGTTGTGATAATACAAATCGTCACTAGTTTACAGGAGTTTCTATTATTGCTAAGTATAATACTTAGTACGAGGAGTAAATAAATGATAAAAATTACGAAAACGTATTGATTTTACGCACTTCAAACACAAATTTCCATATATTTAAATTATTACTGAATAGTACATTAATAAATCCCGAGTTAGTAAGATACCGTGGCATGTTAACTACAAAACGTACTCCGAGCCAGCGCAACATACGTAGATTCAAGTAAATCGTTCGTTATCTTGTCAATAAACATCCTACATAACGACGTTAATCGATAAATGCCAATTGATATAGACAAAATATGAGTTGAACGCATGTGATTACTTTCAGTTATCGTTCATTTCAATCACTAAGTCGGACAAAGTGGGGTTACCGTACATCCGACTAATGCCAGAATCCTTTACATTTTCATGATACCAAATATAACATTTGAGAGGCATGAAAATAGCCTTAAAAAGGACACTCATTGATCATCGAACACATACATGAAATTATAATGACGATGATGTCACGCTGAAAACTACCGAATATTATTGGCGGTTGTCAACTGCGCAAGATACACCATAGAGCCGCAAGTTTACGAGCAAACAAAGACACTCAATCGTTTTCAACATTCCCGTACGTGATACGTACTTTACACGATAAGATCGGAGGCAGGGGTCAAATGCAATGTCAAAGTAGACAATACAACCAAACTCGAAAATTTATGACTTGTGCCTAAAATGGAAATGACTTGGGTAAAAATTGGCCGGCCTGTACAAGCTGCAACTGCAATGGCATTTAACGAGGTTGGTGTATTATATGTGGACTAACGTATATTGAATAGTCGGATATTTGAAATGTGAATACGGGCAGACAAAAAGACAACTAAAGATTAAGAATAATAATGCTAATAAATGACGAGACTAGCAACTGTTAACCTGTGATAATTACAATGTCAAGTCAAGGTATTTATTGTCGAATAAGTGGTTACATTAAGGATCTTAATATTATTATTTGCTTACGACTCAGTTACCCTTTTCAGGTGCTGCAAATAATTTCTTTATGGTCTATACTTGCCAAAGTTGGAAGTATTGGAACCTCTGCCCGCGAGTTAAAATGAAGTTTGCAATTATAATAATAATAATATATACATCTTTACCAGATGAAAATATATAGAAATACCCCAAAATAATAATAATAATAATAAAAATACTCCAAAAATATAATAATAAATTTATTAGACGAAACATGTGACAAATTATGTTCAATGAATCCATATACTCCCGAACTAGTAAAAACTGTGTTTCAGGACATATTTATGTCTTCACTAGCTTTGATTAAAAGTTAATTGAATAAAAGAAAGAAAAAAAAATTACATTGAAATATTAATATTAGTCTATTGGTGTTTGCACCTTTCTTAGTGTGTGTGTGTATGCGCGCATGAGTATGTGTATGCGCGCATGAGTGTGTGTATGAGGCTGTTAGTGTGTCCCCTAGTTTCACAAATTAAAATTTGTCAACAAATTCTCAGTATCCTCATAATCAAATTTGTTAAGCCATGTTCAAATTATATCTTTAACTTGAAAGTAATTGTTTTTGATAAAAAAAAATTATTTAAAATATTATAAAGGCGTGGAACTAATGGTTGTACACATATTATGTAGGCGTACACATTCTAAAATGAGCAGGTACAAAAATATGAAAATACTCCATTTATTAAAGGTGCAATGTGTTAGTAGCCTAATTTTTTACTAATGTTATTAGGATGTTTTTTTATTATATAGTATTAACGTTTATTTTAACGTTATACTTTTAACGTTTCAATGTGCTGATGTAACTGTTTCTGAGAACCCGAACATGACTCAGAACAAGAACAAGAACAGACTCGCGCCCCGTTAGGTTTCATATTAATTCTGAAACTACAAATTCCAGGTATATTTCTTTTTCACTCATATATCAAACCTATTTGAACACAAAGTCTGGGAATATTCCATAAACTAATAATATGCAATACTTTGAAGTAATGATATCTGTTACAGATGTCATAGAGAAACAAAATCTGTTTTTAGAATTCTCGATTTGACCCTTACTTCACTATATATTTTTGAACCATCTTTATGCGCGGGAAGATCCATTCATGCAACGATAAATTTAAAGTATAGGACGTAACAAAATAGGCAGGAAGTTAACCTGCTATCTGACATCTGGTGGTTAATAATAAAAAAAATTAATCACTTAAGCGCAGCTTATCCGTGTGAACTTTTAAGTATAATCCACCGATTTGAAAAATTATGTAAGCGCATATAACGCAAATGTCCATAGATTTAACATAAAGAAAACAGAAAAAATCGTTTATTTATTTATGTTTTGAAAGGTTTGAAAGGTAAAGACAGCCAGTTAAATTACAGAGTTTGAGACATTCCTTTAGTCCTCAGAGAATCCCTCGATTTAAGTTATTTGCAGGTTTCAATGGGCTGCAGTAGCCACGTAACAGCAGGTGGACTGTGAGCTCCGTTGTCACCCGGATCCAATA
Source organism: Bhutanitis thaidina (assembly GCA_029286595.1). Lineage (NCBI taxonomy): Eukaryota > Metazoa > Arthropoda > Insecta > Lepidoptera > Papilionidae > Bhutanitis > Bhutanitis thaidina. Next base: position 5,604,676 of record JAGSMS010000014.1, read on the forward strand.
AAATAAACTATTGATAAAACTCTATATGGTTAGCCAGTGACGGTGTTCGGCGAGTTTTCAAGTTTACAAAAGTCGGGACTATAAATAAGAAATGAATGCTTCGGTGGTTTAGACACGTGGAAAGAATGAGTGGCAGAGTAGTCAAGGGACGCCTTAGACCGATGAATATCAATTAAATCGGTTTCATAGTACTGAAGAGTACTCACAATCAAGTTACAGTGAAGTGAGTGGTTATCTTTTATATACGAGACTATGTAAATAAAACCTCTTATTTATGAGTTTAGGGAAGCAAAATAAAAAATGTGAGTTCAAGTTATAACTTAACTTAAAAGTATGATGAAATACGTTACTGACTTTTAAATCCACCGCTTAAGGTATGGCATTCATAGAAAGCATGTATCCATAATCTATATATACAAAAATGTATGTTTCTTTGTTTGTTGGTCTCTTATAGACACGCAAACCACTCGATCGATTGTGCTAAAATATATAGATTAACTCCTGACTAACTAACAAAATATATAAAGGAGTTAATCTCTCTGTAAACTCGTAACTGAATAAGTATAGAAAAAAAAATTCTACTTTACAGGCTTACTTATTCTGGACATTTGTGATCAGTGATCAGAGTGAGAAGCTTGTGTGTAGATTGTATCACACGTGACAGTAAATAATGAATGCTTTGTTACAACTCAATCATTAAGGATACCAGTCTCTGAAGTAGTGCTTGATTAAGTGTTCGTTCGTGTAGGTATTATTTTGTACGCGAACAATATAAACACTAGGTTTACCCAATGGAAATATTGCCAATTAGAATAGTTATATATTTTTGATTGGATGGCAGTTATGACGGATTTTAAAACAACAGTTCCGCCTGTGAATACACCTACGATACTGAGAACTGACTTCTTGAAGTGCCCTCGGTGTTTTTAATTTTATTAATGGAAGGGCAATAATTTTGCGATATATCAAACTATACATCCTAGAGTTAGGATTACCTACTAAACATACCTCTACGATTTTTTTTTGCTTTCCGTTTGGAATTTTTGGATATGTGTGGTTTTTATCAAATCATTACAAACTTCGTTACGACTCCCCAGGTATAAGAGATCACACCACCCTTTCTATTTTCGTGGGTGTCGTTAAAACAGAGAGAAGGAATGTGGTGTGTGTAACATACTCTTGAACAAACTACATTATTTAAGTTAATATACTATACCTACCAAACATTACTAGATAATTAAAAATTTAATTTGAAATATAATAATAATTCTTTATTTTCAGACACACTTGTAGTCATTTTTTTTCCATCTATACCAAAAAAAACCGTTAAAAAATACATGCGCTATAAAATATTTCTATAGTGACTGCTAGCTACTAAGGAAAGCTTATATGGGTAGTTGTTTCAAATATGAATGTAGCTATCTGTATCTGTAGCTGTATATTTTACGTAGTATAACATCAAATAAGTCCACAGGATAATGAAATCCATGTAAAAAAATTGGTAAAAAAAGTGAAACAACAATAAAATATTTTCTCTTGCTGTAGTTTCAAACAATGTAAAAAAAAGGTGGACTAAATTATCTGACTGTCGTTTCTAAAACTAAAGCGTTCGCTAACACTAAAACGGTAGCATTATAAATGTTTTTATTCTTCACTCGCTTTAGGTATAAAAATATTAACAAGTAAATACTTGTTGTACTTAAGTGTCAATATGCGAAAACTTTTAAATCATGTTTAGATTTTTATTATCTTAATTTATATAAGTGATCATCGAAAATTAAAGGTATTATTTTTTAGTATTTATTATAGAAGGAGAGGAATGAAACTTATATTACTATTACTTGGTATGGTACCACGAATGGTACTTATATCATTCGAAAGGTACTGTGCCATAGATGTGCACGAAAAAGAAATCGTGTGTAAATTGTCGTTCAGGTACAATATAGTTAACATACACACATTATTATAATACATGTGAGCATCTAATTATATTAAAACAAGTTGAATTTCGTTACTTTACAGACACAATTGGTCGAATTGCGACCACAAGCGATGATTAGTTTTTTTTAATTAGTAACTATGTTTTCCGAATAAATAAAATTAAATAGATTTCGCTGAAGATTTTTTTGTGTATTATAAACGTGTTTTTCGAAATATCTGAATTTAAGATTTCTCTTAAGGTAGCCGAAAAAAATAAACAAACAAAGCAAATCATTGCTGTTTAAATAATTAAAATAAATTAAATAACGAGTAAATAATGTATTACAAAATTGTTCGTACAAAAAAACAATATTAACATGTTCCAAAATGCCAACAAAATTTAAAAATAGATCGGAAACATGACCACGGTGTGCTTTTATGTTCAGAAATATTGAAATGAAAATAAATTATGTAATTTAATAAGTTTTATGCCTTGGCATAGCATTTCAGTTAGATATGAACAATTTAAATGTTCCGTGAGTGTTTTTCAGTAATAAGCGTAATAAAAAAAATTAAAACGCGCGAACTGCCGTGTCGATATGGCCCGATGCTGTGATAACGACATAACTTTATTGCAGCGCCTTGACGCGAATACGGCCGGCTACTATATAATAAACCCGCGGCCAAAGAAAATTAAATTTAATTGTACTAATTGCTAACACAAAACAAATTCATTTGTCTGGAAGATACGCTTAACGTGGTTTTCAAAGAAACATTTTTAACGAGCTCTCAATCGGTCCTCACCAAGCACTTGACCAGTTCAAGGGTAGTAGGCTGTCTTTGGTCTACTCATAATTAATTACTCTCATGCGAAGCAACCCACAACACCGAACAGTATACACCATATACACCAGGACCAACGTGCCAATCTACGCCACGCAATCAGATGAATTATTAATCAATATAAAACAAAAATTATGAAAAGTGGTGTCAGAAAATTCAGACTCATATAATTCCTATTTGTAGTCATTTTCAAGTGCAGCCGCACTTCACCCGTTTCTAATTAAAAAGGCTTTGAAGCACATTCCATCTCTCATTTCCAGAGTGCGTTGGTTGATTACGCGGGGGCAAGTATCAAATTGAAGTAAGGCTAAACATAAAAAATGGCGAAATGGTACCTATGGTTTATACGAAATTCATCATCAAATTCATTCAATTTATCATCATATATCATCATCATCACATAATGATTTCTAGTATTAACGCGAACACTTGAAATAAAACTATTATTTACGGACATTATCGCGTTCAATTTTTGTTTTTATGTTCCCGACGTTTCGAGTACTTTACAGCACGGGACGGGCAGTCACGGGGAGACTGAGGTGTTAGACGTCTCGATGTCATCAGTTCACTCAGGCTACCTTCAGCTTTAATTAATAATTTTTGGTCTGATCTGCGCAGAATGTGCTCACAGTATCTAGAGGTCGTACAGTGGTATGCGTGGTTTAACATTTTATTTTATTTATTACAGGATCCCAAGCCGGCGGTAGTACTCAGCACTCATCTTCTCTATTGAAATTAGAATGTGGTTTGATTTCAATAACCTACTGTCGGAAAATCTTTGTTTCAGAGAGCACGAGGGATCTGTGACACTTCACGGCCACCGAACTTATGCATGTCAAGCAAGATCTGCACGACAAGCCGCAACTACGTCACAGTGACCGAGTGAAACCGGCCACAGTCGAGCGGTGTGCCTGGTGTATTACTGTATGTCAGAGGCGTTACGGACATGATTGGCTATATCTTGAAAAGAACTTCTATAAAAACGTTATTCAAGCCGGAAAAAAAGATAATTAAATATAAATTTTCAACATGGTAGAGACAAGCGGCGGCTTTTGCTGCTGCTTGAATAGGCCGGCTCAACCGGGTTGGTACCACGGCCTCGCAGAATTCTGGCGTGAAGTAGAGGTATGTTGTGCTTCTGCGTTTCGTTCGGTGAGTGAGGTAACCGGAGGCCTACTCCCTCTCCCCTTCCCCTTCCTTATCCTTCCGCCGCCTTACCCATTAAAAAAAATGTTTACAATGTTTCAAGTGCAATATTCCTCTACGAGATGCAGGAGGGTACAAGCTTGATTGTTAATGTTGTCTCTCTTACGTAGGGCAAACTAAAAGATCTGTAAGGACTAGCGTAAAAGAACACATAGCTGACGTGAATCCGACGCTCTAAGAAGTCTGCAGTCAGTGATCATATCCTTGCTCGCCCCAACCATTACATCAGGTTTGATAGACCACAAATCCTCGCAAAAGAACACAGATTCCTACCAAGGATACGCGAGGCTATTGAAATCAAAAAACATCCTAATTTCAAAAAAGGCGGTAGGACCATCCACCCATCTTGGGTGGATGGTACTACCGCCTTGGGATCCACTAATAAAAAAAATTAAATCTTAAACCAATCATACCACTGCACGACTTAGAAGATACTTTGAGCAGCGTCATCATTATTTTAATCCACTGCTGTACATAGACCCCTCCTATAAAAGTTTTTTCTTTTATCGCAGGTCTTGAAAACGGTTTGCGAATTGTCGAATTTACGGAAAATCCTCAAATTACGCAATATCAGATGTGAATTGTGTTTAACCTTCAAAGTGTCATAACAATAGAATTTCTATTGTTGCAACACGTCGTGAGTTAAAAAAATCCACCATTACGAATCCATAAAACTTTACTTATATGAGTAATCAAAAACAACAAAAATTAAAAATAAAAATTTAGTTCAAAGAATATGTCCCAGAAGGTAAAAATTGGTCTCTCACTTTTTACACAAAAACAGCGAACTGAGTATTCGCTTGATTAAGCGTTCTAGATGTATATTATTGGATCTTTAGTATTTTATATTTCTGGGACTGTTAAACCTTTCTCGTACATCATTTTCAATGTGACGATGATCTTTAATACTTTTAATATTATTAATCATTACGCAATATCATTCCTCTTAATACCTAGATGAGCCAAAACCTGTTCAGCTGCAAACGAACAAAAAAAAAAGAGGAAAACGACTGGTGGTGGTGAGTAATTGATATTCCAAAACCAATCTACGTGATAATCGGTGTCATACAGTTGTAACACAGCGTTAAGTATAACAGAATCTAACCTTTTTTATTAAGGGCATTGTACGAAATATATAGTATCCCTCTGTTGACAAATCTTTGCATTCATCGCAAGTTAATTTATCAAGTTGAAATTTCTACTCAATACTGAAGTCTGAGAACGTTTAACAGATATCTGTTAAAAATAATATCTAAACTAGCGGCTTCTCACGCGTCGTCACAAATTTGGCCCCAAGAGAACTCTTGTAATTTTTTTTATTGAGTTAAATACCATTCATATCAGATTCCACGGCATAATCTACATCTCTGTCTAATTTCGTACATACCCGTCCGGTTCTTTAAACGTGATTGAACGACAATATACAAACTTTCACATTAAAACGAAGCCCATAATAGCACTTTTGGAATCATAATAATCATTGTAAAAAAATGTTTCATCAAAATCCGTCAAATAGTTTTTAAGTTAAATGCGATAAAACATATATACATCATACAAAGAAATTTATATATTAGTGGGTTAGATCCCAAGAATTCTTAATTAAGAAAAAAGTATCTTATATCCGATACTAATCTGCATCTCGGCCGAATTTCGTTCATACCCGTTCAGTTCTTTTTGCGTGATTGAACGAAAATCTTATAAACATAGACTATGGCACTTTTGAAATCATGAGGAATATTTTAAAAAAGTTCTTTCAAAATCCGTTAAAAAGCTGTTGAGTAAAATCCGTTAGAACATACCATACCACACATAAATGAAATATATTTTTTTAATTAGTATAGACGCAATAAACGTTTATAATTTAAATGACTAACTCATAAAAACTGACAATGTAGTTCTCGTTAACCTAAAATCTTAAAATTTGGAAGAACGGAAGGAAGAAGAATTTGGAGGAAAGTTTTTTTTTAACAGTTTATTTACACATATGCCATTACTGAAAGAAATGTTCGAACAAAGGCAAAGCTTACTTGTTTTTAAAATAGTGAATAGTTATTGGTGCTGTGGGCTGAAAATTTTAAGTGATTTGAGATGCGATCTGGAAAAGAAAGAGGCCAAGGGCAAATGTGGTATATCTCGAATAGGGTATATTGTGGTAGGCTGGATTGTGTAGAATGCTAAAGAGGAGACAGAATATGCGTCTGTACCTGCGAAGAGCGGATTGGAAAAGAGGCTCCCTAATGAGATTTTTGAGATAAAATAAGAGGTGATCAAATACTTTAAGTCGGAAAATATATCGAATGCAAATTAAGAAAATTCATGATCATCTTCGTTACAGCCTGTCTGAACTTGCCATTGCTGAATATATATAGGCCTTCCCAATGATTGCCACAAAGCACGATCCTGTGTACATCGATTTCCTCTAATACTATAGGTATTAAGGTCGTCACTACATCTTGTCAGGGGTTGTTCTATACAGCGCTGGTCTGAACGTGGTTGCCAACTCGAGAACCATTCGTCCCCAACGGTTGTCAGTTCTACGTGCTATGTGGCGGGCCCCTTGCCACTTGAGCTTGCTGATCTTTAAGGCTATGTCGGTTACCCCAGTTCTGCTGCAGATATCATCACTGTATATATCTCGTGGAGAAACACCGAGCATAGCGCACCCATTCCATAGCGCGCTGAGCAACTTTAGACCTTCCTCATAACGTCTGCAGTTAAGGGTTTACTTAATTTATGGCACACATGGCTTTAATATTGTAATTAAAGCTATGACATTGACAAATTAAATAAATGACATTGCTTTTAAAAAATCAGTTGTTAATTTTTGAAAACTTGCGTTATTTTCGAATATGAGTTTCGTAGTGGCACCAATATTACACAGGCAGCACACAATATCGATGATGTGCACGGACCAGGTACCAATAATTTAAGCACGGTGGACCTTTTTAGTTTTACCTTACGTTCTCGAAATTTAGCCTATAGTACCCATACCGTATAAACTAAGTGAAGGACTACTGCATACTACCAATGAAGTCGGCACACAAGTCAGGGAACTGTGAACCGCTTAGTCAATTGTGATGAAAAACTATTCCTAAAGTTCAAGATCTGGCACAACAATTACTGCAAATATTGGTCATGTACTTCGCCACGACAACGCGACGAGCATGTGGCACAGTGGACTATTTCAATATTACAGGACCCATTTATTTTTGGAATTTGGATCATTTTCTCAAGAAGTTAAATGTCTACTTCGATAAGGCGGTGAAAAAAAGCCTTTAAAGAAAACTTCTTAAGTATATAATTTTTATTAAAAAAAATGTTTGTATTTTCTATGAGAAACTGCAATTTCATTGGTATGTCCCACACCTGAGCGGGTAAGGTCCGGAATACAGCTCCACTGCGGATTGGCGGACTTCAAATGTCCACGAAATAAATGTTTTTTTTTTCATTCATCGAAATGGTGGATATATAATACTAGATACTTGATTAAGCAATATAGTACATAGCAATTAACGTCGTACAGGATCAAATATACAAAAATCGTTCTTATTTTAAACCTAACGGCTGCCCCCGGCTTTACCCACGTCGTGTAAGTTTTTGTACAATATATTTACTAATGTATTTTAGCATAATTGAGATAAAAGTATCCTAGTACTTTGAAACTGCTTTTAATTAATCGCTCAGACTTCGATAAATGTTATTTATACATAGGTTGATAATTATTAGATCGTTTCTTTAAAAAATGATAATATACATTTTAATATGTAACGGACAGAACTTATGACTGTACTAGGTAGTTTAGCTGTCAGTTAGGTATAATCAAACAAAATTAACTTACAAAAACGATTGTATTTTATCTAACACATTGACCTTGCCTACATACATACATACAAATAATTTTATATATTGGTATAGATTGAAGCCTAATCCTAACATAATAGGTATTTAATATTAGAGACAAGTTCAGACATGTTAGTATTGATGACCCGTTCGGCGATGACGCATCAAGGACCTAGCTGTAGGGTAACCTTCCGTGACGATTTATTAAAGTTTTTAGAAAAGCCAACTTGGGAGTCATATGCACTGAACTAAATCGTATATTAGCATGGCTGAAATTATGAACAACTAGGGGACTAACTCCGAACCAAACTTTGGACACAAAATTTTGCAGATTTCAATAATCCCCCAAGTTCTGAAAAACATACATCAATGAGTATCATCATAATAGGTCGGCCAGTAAAATTCAGCATGTAGGACGTTTGTATGATAACGAAGATAAATAGTATGCGTGGTAAATGTTTGTTGGGTGTAGGTACGTAGGTACATACTCGTAGAACACACAATTTGTGTTATAAGACAAAGTTAATGGATATGACGCATAAAGATATAATAATTCATAGGTTCTCAGAACAATACTGATTTCGATTTACTTTTATGAAATTTTAACTTTATATCTAACTCTTAAAATATTATGGACCTCTGTCTGTAATCGGTTGTATGATACACGAATAATACTCAGACAGATTGAATGAAGTTTTTTGATAAAAAAAATAAGGCTACGAGGGTCGCTCCCGGAGAGGCGAAAAGTGATTTGCGGTTGCGTAAGCACGTTTGATTAGGCAGACGAGATCGTACCTAATGGAAATTTGTAATCTCTGCCTGCTCCGCGTGTAATATCTGACGCGTGAGTTCTTTATATGTAAAAACGGTATTACTTTAAACTGCAAACTCTTTTAAATGTTTTATAGTTTCCATTAATTATTGATCTTTCTAAGCTTCTTCTAAAGCCAAAATATAGGTTATTAATGGAGCGGCACCGCTTCTCAGTGAGCGCTGATGAAATATGGGAAGCGATAGCGACTCTAGAGGCAGCAATTAACGGAAAAGGAAGCCGAAGTCGTATTAAAGTATTATTTTCTTTGTTATCCCATAGCATCCGTCACAAAAGAACAAGGGCCTCCTCTTATTTATCATTTAAAAACGTTTGGGAGCCGGGAAGACGCATGGCGGATACGCTCCTCCAATGCTGGTTGGCGGGCTTCACATGTCCAGGATTTTTTTTTAATTCTATTTATTTCTCAGACGTGGAGTTCTCATCGGGAGGAACACGATGTTTTCCTTAACCGCCGAGCACTTAGTTAATTCTGCACTTAAAATTGCAATCAACAATACTAGGTAGTAACGGCACTGGTAATAGAAATTTTACAAAACAAAAGTTTTATGAAAAATGCAATTGACAAAGGCATTGCTGAATATCTGGCCTCATGCATGCATGACGCAACTTCCGGTAAACACTGACACATCGATGATCTCTATCAGAGAATTGTGGCTTAGCGTTATTGTTCTATGAGTATACTTGTAAAATAATACTACTTCGTATAATAGGAGGTAAGGTACTAATTCAAATAGCGAATGGATTGCGAAACAACATCGGTTGTTTCGTGTCGTCCAATCCGTTATCCATCGAACCGTCTCCAATCACGAGCATTTGAGCTTAGTTGGATTAATAGAAATATAAGCAATGTCAAAGGCTTTCCCAAAATAAAATTACTATCACAAATGATAATAAAATTTGGATTGTCATTGTTACTCTTGAAGATGATGTCAGTGAATTAAATTTTTTTAAGCCTTAAGTATAAATATTTTGACAAGTACATACTTGTTGTATTTAAGTGTCAAATGTGAAACTTTTAAATTATTATTATAATCATCATTACATTAATATGTTAACATCAACAATTGAAGCACCTTTTTTATAATATATATTATTTTCTATACCAAACAGATAACACATTAAATGAAAACATATGAATATCAGAAAAACGAGTTGCTGTTGTTACTTTACAAACACAATAATATGACCACAAGGGAGAATAGGAACAGTAGTTATTCCATTTTCATACTAATTAAGGCAACAAAATGTACAAACAATTTTTTTTGTTTCACATCAAAATTGCGTATAATTTCAAGCCGGAATTGAATTATTTCCCATGTGAATAATACGACAATAAACTGAATATTTCTTTGAAACAGGCATGTTCCGGTTCAGCACTTAAAATTGCCAACAATTATAGTGGTTCACCAGAAATCAAACCCAGATCAGTCGCATACTATGAAATTGAAGCAAGAGCACCCTAACCACAAGACTACCACTAAAACTGTAAACTTTTTATTTAACATTATTTTGCACTAGTTAAAACTAAAATATCTAAAGTATATAATCCAAATAGGGTTGGGAGTGATAATAATTTGATACTTTATTTCTGGGCACAGTCATCCAGAAATATTTTATTTATAATTATGAAAGTACTAAACTCTTTGAATTCTACACTATAAGGTACTTTTTACTTTATAGAAAGTATGATTAATATTTGACATAATAGTTAGATTAAGATTAAATAGAGAATGTGATAAGAAATAATGCGTGAGTTGGACAGGGCTAAGCCCATATTGCAATGTTAAAAAAAATTACATATTTCAGGCCAAATATTACACCACTGACTAATAATTACTAATAAAGACTAATCATTAATAAAGGTAAATAAAATAGTTTCCCTCACACTAATATAAACTAATTGTATTATATTATGCATAATATGAATGGTTAATTTAATATAGAAAATAGAATTTTGGGTCAAAAGTAAAGCTACCGTTGTAGAAAATAATGGAATAAAGTATTTTCATGGGATGCTATTTTAAAAATCCTTGAAAGAAGAACAATATATTGAGGAAATATAATGACAATAATTGATATCTCGAATCACCCTAGTAAAAAAGTGATAACAAAGTTATTATAATTTTATCATCATGGAATATAAAATACTATGCAACAACCTTGACCTAAAACGTTATTTGGGGAGTAATGTTTAAGTTAGGGTAATAATAGAATAAAATAAGATCAATTGAAATAGAATTGATCACAGATTCTAGTTGAACACAAAATTCAGTTGGTTGGATTGGTTGCTTCAAAAAGGTGTCAACATAGTGCATCATAAGAACAGAAAAAAGGACTAAGGGGAATAATAAGTGTAAATACATGCAAATTAGCTAATAACATAAAGGTTGAACTCTTAGGAAGATAATTTAAAAGATACATAAACAAGGATAGATTTAACAGTTACATTACTTCAAATTCAAACACTATCAAACTATAGGCATATCACTATTCCAAACAAAATATAAATACTGTGTGTTATACTAACTGTAGATAAAAAGTATACAAATAACATTCCAACAATTGTGGTATTCCATCATAGTCCTCAGGGGGTGACAACACATTTAAACCTAGTAGTATATTATTGTCGCATAGATAGTATGTTTATATATGCCATAATTTTTTTTATGAATATTATATTTTCTTGGCATGACAGATAACATTGAAAATAAACATAAACAGAATTTGCATATTTATACTTAATATCAGTGTATTTAATTTATCATTATATTTAATTTAAATACACAATATCTAGATAAGCATTTCAACTATACCTACTTATCACATTATAGCTTCGTACCTATTAATCATACATGGCACACTTGCAGCAAAGCAAAACCAGGTGCTACAGGAGTTGGGCGGTAGATTATTTATAAACATTTCACATGATAGGTTGTTGGTGCATTACTGAAACTATAATCAGCTGATTATGGCAATAGGGATGGAAGCAATATTCAAATATGATCCACATAATAGGCGTATGTCTAATAAACTTATTGATTTAAGTTAGAACTTAAATATATTAGTTTACACTTGTTTTACGAGTAGTTCCACGTCGGTGTAGCCACCGCGGTAGTGGCGCGTGGACCAGCTATGACTAATAAAATGATCGTGCCGCTAGGACGACTGCGCCACACGACGATGCACAAAATCGAATACCATTATTTATTCACAGATGCAAGATTACTGTCGTGTGCGGCCTACATGCGCAGACATCGTGCCACAACCCAACTGGCTACTTACTCACCGTCGCTTTCCATTGTCGCAAGCTCGATGCACCGTGTAAACAACGATCAAACCACATAATAAAACAAAATGGAAGTCTAACTCGCCGCGGCGAGATGGGAAATTTTGTGAGCACCTCGAGTAGTAAAACGTTGTTACTATCCTATCGTAGTATTTTAGCAGCCCCCCACCAGTCCATTATCTGTCTTGACCACACTCGAATTGTTCACAATCACAATGCAATATTTGCACTAAACACTGAAATATACAACACTATTGGATTATTCAGATAATAACTTGCTCACTTGCACTAAATATAACATTCACTTGAAAATAATAATCATTGAAAGGTTTGACATCCCGAGACACAACACCCACATCAAAAATTCTACATTGCGACTGGCCTGGCTTAGCTCTCATAATAATTTCCACTCGAACGTATTCCCATTTCGCTCGTTCACCATTCACTTGATTATTTCTCAATACGAGTAGGCGAGATGGAAATATATAAATATTTCCTATGTATGAATAGAATCGGTGTTGTGAAGTGTCCCTTCTCGACGCTGCACGAAACCGAGTTGAATGGACCCGAGACGCGCTCATCCATTGGATCGATGATAGTCACGTGACACAAATACATCGCGCTTTTATTTTACCCGCGAATATTTAAATTTAGTTTCTTTGTTTGCTTGAAGATTTATTTTATTTATTGGAGTGGAGTGCCCTTTCTAAAATTACTTAATATTTCTGACATTGGATAATATAATAATACATGAGTAAACTTTCATATGTCAAAAAGAGCTGTGTGTTAGCGGCATAAGAACCTGCCTCCCTAGAGGCAAACTCGGCGACGAGGCTCGCCTTTTGACACGTATGCTCTATCTCCGATAGAGGCAAATGTTGGGTTGCGGAAGCAATCCGTTTAACTACGCTGTGACGTTCCCAATGGAATATCTGCAGAGATTGCGGATTTCAGGCAGGGATAGGCAAATGCAATGCAATGGAATGGAAAACCTTTAATATTCTAAATTAATCTCTACCCACTCTATGATATTTTAATTAAATGTCGATAGTAGGGTCCTATAAAAATTACGATTTTTGTAACTGACAATAATTTAACTAAAATACATGGTTTAAACACGTCAAGAACTATGCATACTTTTAACATAAAGGGGTGGTGAGAGCTCGTTTTATTTATTTTTTCAGTATAGGGTTAACGAGCATTAATAGCCCATTCCTATTTTAGATCTACGGCTCATTTTGACTACTAAAACAATTGTAAGGCTGTCTATACTCAAAGATAACTCAAAGTAACTGTGCACGTGCATAATAATAAGTAATAATACGTGTATTAATACTTATTCTTATGGAGGCCCGAGAATAAGAACTGAACTGCGGTGAACGTTACATTTCAGCGTTATTAAATCAAAACATTTCAAATAGTAAACTTCAACATTTAATAAAACTGAAATTCATCACTGTTAGTTCTCTTATTAATGAGTGCGGTAAGGAACTAAATAATGTGATGCATTCTCCTATGCCGCCACCAACTACTATCTTTACTCTGTGACCAAACCGAGGAGGAGTATGCAACATTTTAATAATTCTTGAAGTGTTATAACAATAGAAATTGTTGTTATGGCGCTTAAAAGAAACATTTAATACTAGCATTTATCCGCGTGTAATCTATTAGTACGGCCGAGTCTATATTAATATGTAAAATATTTTGTATGTTTGATTTTACTTTAAACCTGTTACACGGATTTCGATGAAACTTTTTTAATATGTTTCCTAATTATTAATAGGCTAAGTTTTGTCCTTATATTAAAACGTACAAGTTTGTCGTTCAATGACGCTTAAAAGACTAGAATGTAAACAGTCCACTGCAGGACATAGGCCTCTCCAATAAAGATGATTTGTCATAATCGCCGCAACTTACTTTATACTATGCACAATGCAGATGTAGCACTCTCGCTTTTCGGTCTTCTGTGGCATTTGTGAGCGATCTGTCGCAGTCTGTGTCAAATTCACACCCCATGAGACAATATCGCAGTAGTATGACGATCCCGTTACCCCACAACCAATACCATTCAGCATTCTGCCGACTCTCACATCCTGTAGCTCTGTCCATACGTCGGACAGAGCCACAGAACACGATGTAAGTCCTCATCACCCTATCCACAACCACTCGTGCTGCTGCCATTCATATCAAACAACCTCTAGCGAAACCACCGGTATCCATTCGGAAGTTGCGACGTTTTGTATATATCAGGCGTATAACGACCGCGTGGATTAATGGTTAGGGATAGTACCTGACCACTGAGTCATTCTGAACTAAATTCCAGTTATCAAGATTTGTAAAAAAACACAAACTATTGGTTTTCGAGTTTAGCTGTGTTGCGTTTGCCACGTGTCTCTGACACTACATCTGACCCTTCCTCCGATCTCATCATCAATATCATATTTTATTTTAATACTGTTTCTAGGTAAATTTCACATTATAGTCACATTAATTCGTAAGTGATCGTACAATTGATGTATGTAACGGTTTTTGGGTATGGATCTTATTTTAGTCAATCGTGGTATTACTAATGTGGACAATCCACAGTACAGCTTTATTACTTTTCCTATATAAATTTTGTTTGCACATCGCAAATTTTAGCTTAAATCATAAATAAGTTTATACTTTTGAACAATTTAAAAACATATATTGAAATCGGAGACAGACCTCTGTCTTACTGCAAAAAGTTTTTGTCATATGATTTAAAAAAGTTTAACAGACGCAGTTTTGCGTAACATACACCTACGATGATTACGTTACTTTAAGTATAACAACATAGATAGACGACCTGCGCAGTGTTGCGGGAAGTCGTTGGCCGCAGGACTCAGGACCGAGCTTTGTGGTAATCTTTGGAAGAGGCCTTAGGTTCAGCCGTGGACTTGTGATATTGATGAAGTATAAGAAATAACTACGTACGTTAGTACCATTAATTATTCATAGATGACGTTGATGTGATGGTATCGCCGTAAGTATCTGCCTAACCATTTCTTCTCGTAGGTGTTTCAAGGGACTAAAGGAAAAGCCTTGAAAATCGCAATGGCTTCCGACCGATGGCAAGATTACAATAAATATCGAAAATACCAGACCGAAATTGAGCAAACCGATGACGGGCAGCAGCGTCTAAGGTGCGAGGTCTGGTGCCGTTATCGCCAAATCCCCATGCCGAACGTGGCGATTATGGTGAATCTTCCTTATGGGAGAGGCTTATGTCCTGAACTATTTATAGGCTGTTAAGGAAACGGAAGTTAAGGTTAAGGTACGATATGACGTTGATTAAAAATATGTATTTACTTTGTATAAAAGAAAGGATGTGATGGAGAAGATAAATGAAAATTTGCACTGGCTACATTCGTAGAAAGGTTAATAAAATAAACCAGGAGGCTTTGAATATATTTATTGTGTATGAAAATATATCCTACTTAAAATTAAGTAATGACTGTTAACTTATCTTTCAAATTGATTAACAAAAAATTTGTAATTTAAAAAGAAATTAAAAATTTTTTTGTTCTCACATTGCACCAAAGTTCAAGATTATTATATGTGTGTTGCCAGTTATTATGAAATAAGCTCAATACTTTAATAAATACTTAAAATTCATTGTGTGTTCTAAATATTACTCTAAGTCAAAGTCAAGTGATATCATATTTAACAGCTAGCAATAATTAATTTATACTAAAGAAACATGCCATTATGTAAATTTATATCAAATTGCGCTGCTGTATACAATTTATTTACCGGAATCTATTTCGAATATACAATGAGCAATTACAAGTTGGAAAATATTCTTGACTTTTTTATAAGCAATTTAAAATTTTTTGTGATTACAATTTTTGTGCAAAATAACAACTATATGCCAAGACCAAATACAGAAACAATGCAGTACATAGTTTTGTTTTCCCAGCGGACAGTGCATGATCCATCAGTATTGTTGTCCCAGAAGCAAGACGATGCTGTGTGGAGGCCTGCACCATTCTTCTGCATTATTGTACATGTCACTAAAACAAATTTAATATTATAAATCAATAACTTAATTAAAAGGGTAACACTCAAAATTATTTAAATCATGAAATTGACAACCCAATAGCCTAGTTGGCTGTAACCCTGCCTTCAAAGCTGTGGGTTTAAGGTTTGAATCCACCAAACATTTATTTAATTATACATATTTACAGACAGCAGCCTCTGCCCAAGCCACATTTTCCAAAGTAGGAACTTTACTTTTTCCATAGCTGCTGACATATATAAGCAGGAGCATATAATACCATGATAGAGTCAGGAGATGGGTAATGGATTATGGTAATAATTAGACCTATTAAGTTTGCAATTGTTAGATTTGTTTCAAAGAGACCACTTACAATCTTTTACTCTATATATATTACTTTGTTATAATGTTAGAGCTATCAATCTGGTAAATGGCTACTGCAGCCTTCGAATACCTGCAAACAATTTCAATCGAAGAAGGTCAAACATTGTCTCCCCGAAGGACTAAGATGTCTTGTTCTCTTGGAATAAAATGCCTTAGTATATAATTATACTAGCTTTCTATACCCAACACAACAGTGGATACACTGCTGATTAGTTGCATAGGAAAGACTTAAGAAAGGTGAGGTACCTACACAAATGGCTCTTAGGCAGAGAAGAAGTCTCCCACCTAGTACTAAAACTACTTACTTATTGCCTATTTGTGAGATATAGAAATATATTCTATAAGTAATCTTCAAGTCTTGCAACCTGAATATACCATGGACAAGTATAATTCTAATAAGATAGATTCTGTGTGATCACCATAAATAATTACACCTCTTTACCTCTTTACAATAACATGAAGTCTAAACACATTATTTTTAATTAGTGTTATCAAGAAAATATTTCATTACAAAACATGCATAGAATTTTTCAACATACTCTTAGTTAGTTTTCACATTTATTTATTACATCTGTTACTTAAGGACTAAACTGTATATTTACTAGTTTAGGAACATTGCATTATATTGATATGTAGAAAACATAATGTCAAACATAACTTTAATAATATGCCTAGCCAATCAGTTATGCCAAACATCTAAATAATTAGAGGCCATAAAAATTTTGTATTTATACAAACACAAGTATTTATGATGATGAGGATGATGTCCAACATGTGAATACTATTGGCAGTTGTCAACTGTACAAGAGATATTATAATGCTAAAAGTTTGTACAAACCCAGAAGCACTCACTAGTCTTTACCTTCCCATATCCAATGTAACACAAAAAGATTGGATAAAAGTACTGATGCTGTGTCAGAAGCACAGGTCATGGATCCATAAGGGTCTGGTTGTATTCTACTTGTCAATAAATTGTTTTGCACAAATATGGGCTTTAGCTGGTATTCAAGCCCAAGACCTATCGCACAGCAGTTAGGTATGGTAACCACAAAGATTCATGGATGTATAATAAAAGGACAAATCATGGGAAAATATATATTTGGATAGAGGGTCAAACACCAACAGACAAAATTCCATTTCGACAAGATTAAAATTATTACCGAATGTGGCGAACGGTGTTTGCAAGTCTTTTATGTATACTAACCTATGTACTTATAAGGTTTTTGTAACTTTGTAAGTTGGCTTAAACAAGATTCAACTACCGCAGAAGTCCACTGATTCACTTTGTTGTGTTGGTAGGCTGTGCCACCGATAGAATTTTCAATGGCTTCTTTTATAATTTTACTCACATCATCCACGATAAATTGATTCTGGAAGAAGTCATGTCATTAAAGAATCAATAACAACTTTCTCTTGTGCAAACGCTTGTTATAATTTTAACTTACTTCCTCCGTTAAATCATTACATTCTTTAACCTCCATGATTTAGTATTACGTAGCTAAGTGAATGAAAATATTTGGAAAGTAATAAAAACAACAAAATTTAACACCACCAGACAAGAAATCAAATCAAACTTCTAAACTTATTTTTACTTATGTATGCTTGACGTTCAGATTTGATTTTGACGTTTAAAGTTAAATAAGTTGAACAACCAAAATGGTGATGGCATTACGAAAAAATTTTTGACAACACATAACTTATTCGACCTGTCATCTCATCTGTCTTATTTTTTGTCTCACTTACTCTGGATATACTAGGTGTTGTGATATACGCATCAACACACTTTGATTGCAACCTAAGTCGAGGTTTTACCTCTCATATCTACCGTGAGTGTTTTAGTCGGTCCGGCATCTTCATGCTGATCCCGACATAACCAGTCACCGAAGACGCTAACGGGTAGGCGAGCACCTTTTCGCCATGTTAAACTAAAAAAAAAAAAATGCATCAACATACACAAGATATGTCCCCAAAAAGTAGATACTATGTTTATTTGTCTAATGCTAGTTCGTGACTAAATAAACTAAGCAATCAATTTTATTTAACATAAAACTTGAGAAATTCAAAAAATATTTAACTCATTAAAATATTTACAAAAAAGTTGGACTTTAAAAAAACAATGACGTAATTCAATGTCGTAATTTCGATAGTTCATTTATTGTTTACCTTTCAATAAGCTTCTTAGTATATTCCATTTCCGTGGTAAGATGTAGAAACAAAGTAAAAACTATTTTTATTGCATTATTTTTTATAGTTAAATACATGATTATTAATATGTCTGTATTTTTGTATATTGAGAATAAAACCTAAACATTACCTGGAGCCTAACCAAGACTGAAGAACATAATACTTTAAAGAACTTAAAATATTTACTTTTTACGTCAGAACTGTCAAGTTTAGTATCATTATAAGCAAAATCGTTTGATAAGGGTATGGTTTTTTCACACACTTATGGTATTCATATAAACGACGACCGTTTACACGAGCGTAGACCTTTCACTTGTACAAGGTTGCTGCTGCCTGTGCTTACCGAGCGTTCATGAATAAAGTTTTTCGTGAGCGAAATCACATCACCGTGCAGTCTGTGTGTGTGGATATAAATCGTTTTTTACAGCGCAATAGACGCGACTACAGTGGTGGGACCGCATCCGCGTGGCTTTGCACGGCTACATCACATCCACGGTACGGTCGCGGTCGCGTGTGAAAGCTTATACATTACTTGACCGTCACGCTACCATTTATACGGAAAGCATGTTGTGTGTATGAAAAGGACCTAAGGTATTGTGTATTTACAAAGCATTAACAGAACAGTTTTTACTACACATTAAGTTTAATGAAAGGTAAGAGAACGTTTTAACTACTGTGCATTTTTTCCATTAAAAGAGGTTTATAATTTCGATTGTTTCAATGTTATGACTCCTTATTGGAAAAAAAAATAAAAATAGCACTGGCATATAGTTGAACACTATTGCTAGATACGATGACCCGTTCATAAGAAAGAAAAGGAGAGGCGAGTGTAATTTTCATTTTCTGTCTATGGTTGTCATTTGTCATTTTCGTACTAGTTGAATAATGGATATTTTTTAATAAATTGGCATTAATGGCATCATCCATTCATAATAATAGGTTGTCACCCCCAAGATCTTGTGCATGTTGCAGGACTTGCAATATGTGGTGTTGGAGAGCTATTAAATGGCTCCCCATTTTATTGGTAGTGTCGATCATAACTTGGTCTTACTATGCCTACGTTATTCAATTGTGCATTTGTAAGTTATGTCGATTTGTTGATCATGAAAAGAAGTGTTCTTTTATATTATTCCCCGTGTTAATAAATTGTGTCTTTTTCAGTTACTATTGAAAGTACTGTACAACAATGTATTTATCTCATAGTTTACCACATTTTACTGATTATGTTTATATGGTCTTATTGGCGAACAATATTTGCTGATGTAAAACCTATTCCTGAAAAAGTAAGTGTTTGGTCTCCAATAATATTATTTTATAGTTACAATATATTTGAATTATTGAAATTTATTTATTCTTTAATTCTAACTCATAATTTGTTTCATTTAATTATTGTTGAAAAAAAAATTATGAATTGATGAGAAAAAGACATTTAAATGAACAATTATAGCTTATTTTTTTACATTTTTGTCAATACTAAAAAATATTTTTGCACAGTTGTTGTAGTGTAAGGTACTGTACTAGGACTGCAATTATTATTGATTATATTCTCCTTTATGTGCCTGTATAAGTCTACTGTTGGACATAAACTTTTCATGAAGAAACCACCAAATAAAAGCTGGCATACCGTGTAAAGAAGATTTGCCCTACACTACTATCATATATAACCTAATCACTCTACACTTTATAATCACTACAGTTGTCGTAAAATAAGAGGCCTGTTCTGACACTTAAGATGGTAAACCATCTAAAGATGTGACCAAGCATATTGCTAACCCAAGTAATCAATTCTCATGACAATTCTTGATATTAAAATTCTTACGAGTTTATAATAATTCAAACTATGTTTTCAGGTTCAGTTTGGTTTTAAGTTTTAGATATACCATAAAGAATTAGTAAAAACTATAAAGTAAATACAGCATGTTAGTATTACTTACAAAGTGTAATTTTTTTTTAATAACTAAAACTTAAACAATATTGGCTGTGTGTGGTATTGGCATCAGAATCTGACTCCTTCTTTCTTTCTGAGGGTGTTGTAAGAGGCCACTAAGGGAAAAACCTTGAAATTGCAATGGCTACTGGCAGATGGCAGGGTAACCATCTCAAAAAATACCTGTTGAAAATGAAACAGAATGATGATGGTCAGCTGTGTCTCAGCTCTAATTGGCAAATGCTCCTTTTGGAAGAGAGTAAAACAAAACACATTTAAAATATTTATTCACTTCTATCCGATGATAAATCCGTGTTCATCCGCATTCATCTGTTGAGCATGAGTCATTCTCAACAGATGATTTCTTGATTTCTTGTATTTACGCAAACACTACACATTTGAAAAGAAACTATTCTGTTAACAATAATTAAACGCAATAATATCCATAAATAATAGTTGAATTTCAAACATTGCAATATTATGTATATTGAAATTTGTCAAAATTGTCTTTATTATAATAATCATAGATAATCAAGCATAATCAAGACCATGCTCTGTCAATTTAGACTGAATTATATGATTCATTATCCATAATTACAAGGCGCTGCTCTGGGATGCTTAGCAACAAGATTTTAAACCACTCTTTAAATTTTTCAGAGTCCTTTTCTATGTGGTTCTTTTGTACTTTCAACTCAAATGCTCATAAACAATTGATCATTAAACCTCCCGGCAGATCCAACATGGCAAATTATTAAGAGACAATATTACCCATTGGCACTTTTAAGCTAGGGGCTTCTTTGTTGTCAGTCCATCCCTGTGGTGCACATTCGATTCAAAAGTAACATATGTTACATATATTAATGTCCCATCAATAAAACTAACTCTATCCCAATTGGTGACTTTATTCTTTTCCCTGAAAAATTAAACTGTAAGATTATATCTAATCTTTCCATCATAATTTTTTCTCTGTTTGTTTTCTTGTATTTGAAACTAACTTTCATAAGAACTGTTGAGATAGTTTGCACAGTCAGTAAGAAAAGCAAGCAGCCTCTAGAAGCAATAATTGTAGTGTACTCACTCTAGGGTATTTGTTAAATATGTTTTAGAATACTGGCTCAGTCACATGCGTCAATATCTGCCACATTCATGCTCTTCTTACTTCTTAGCGTATGTAATAAGTTGTCTTCGGTACTCGGAAGGCACGTATTTTTCCTTTATGATCTTCCTTGTTTCACTGGTAATAGAGGCCCACCATTATCTGATTCGTGTTCAATGTATTCGTGTATCTTCAAAACCAAGTCGTCCTCTTTTCAACATGTTAATAAATAGTTCACACGATATTACACAAAAGTAAATCTAAGCCGAATCCCTATGCTCAATCAAATTCCAGAATAAAAGCCAAGGTTAAGTCCTACCCAAGGGTAAGCCTAGTTACAAGAATAAGACACCAAAAGCAAACGAGCGTACAGTCAACTTCAAAGATGGCGAAAGACTGCGCAGGTGCTGTACCATATTCCATTCTTTAGTTTACTTTAATTATTTAATCTTAATCAAGTTATGTTATGTCTTAACACGCGACCACATTTTACGCTATATGCGTCGTGTGCGAGTTTCATATATAATAAAAACAATGCCCAGTTTGGTCGCACGGTCTAGGAGAGAAATTAAATATTTATTCACCTAATCAATATAATTTATGACTCAGCAAATGAATCGATAATGAGAAGTCTGTCGGTATTTCTTAAACCATCTACCTCAACTTAAACTTCAAATTAAAACCCATTGCTGTTACGATTACCTCTAGAGTTAGGCAATAGTGCAGTAAGAGATGGTTCAGATTTGGTGTCGGAATCCGATTTACAATTTAATTACAAGTAACTTTTAATTCTACATATTTTATAACATCAGAGGTTGGGAACCTTTGGTCATTACTTAAACATAATATTTTTATTTTTTTTAATTCGCATATGTATTTATTAAATAAATTAAACATTTTCAAATAATGCAGTAAAATAATTAAGTTATTGTACTGTGAATACAGTCTACTAAATTTATCAAAATACGCTGTCCCAGGATGCTCTATACGTGCACGCTGTGCACGTATAGTGCATCAATATTGCCAGTTAAAGGTTCCCAAATTGTTTTGATCTGTTTCATAGTAAATGCCTAATGTATAATAAATTTAATAGTTATTTTAATTATTCTTTGGTCCAATGGTTTCCAATATACTGGAGAAAGGTTTACAAACGATTTTGTAATCTGGTACTATAAGTAAATATTATTTCCACGATAAATCTTAGGTTCTTTTAGGTTATAATTTTATTTAATAGCGATTCGATCGATTTCATGCTTGGTTAATAAATGGTTTCAAACAGTCTCAACCCAGAACACACAAACACCCAATGACGCAATTGTTACTACTATCTCTAGCGTTCTTCAATAGGGAGATGGATAAATTATTTAGACAAAATTGAACCGAAATAAATCTTCAGTACTAATTAGAATTACACTCATATACATAAAAACATTATAGTTATCTGTCTTCGGATATCTATCTATATATATATCTCTCTGATACCTTTTGATCTCGTGTCGTTAAAATTAACTCGCGATGAAAACCAAGAAACTCCAAAACGGGCCTCTTATTTTGCGATGACCGTGGTCACTGGAATTTGGGTGGATTTTCCGCCATCTGTTGATCAACAGGGTGCATTGCGTGCACCTTTGGTAAAAAAGATGGAATGTTCTCCCTTACATTACCTATTTAATTCCATACAAATGTAAAATGGAATCTAATTCTTCTAAACTTAAAGTGTCGTTACAATAGAATATCTATTATTGCAACAAGTCATGACTATAATCATCTATATATTGTAATTTTCTGTACAAATAAATAAATTATGTATACAGTAGAAAATTATTCAATGCATTGCATTAACAGTATAAACTACCGGAAGAAGAATTGGAAAAGTTACTAAGTGCTGAATCAGAAGATGCTCAAAGAACAATATTGGAGAATTTTGCCAAAGACCTACCTATAGTTACAAGGTAATGTTATTTCTTATGATTCCTAACTAAAATTTCACTTGCTTATTACTTACATTCTTATAATTATAGCTTGTTCTCCATTCTAGACTATACTAAATTAAGAAAATTCTCTATATATTTAAAAGGACCTGGGATAAGCCCAATTATGACCAAAACACAATTAATACAGGTTGTGGAATTTTTTGAGTTAGTCTGTGTGTAGTCATATATGTCATTTAATTTAAATTTCCGCTTCTTGGACACGAATTTGTATTGTACTAAAACATATGACTGAGTAACAAATTGCGCACTGATTACGTTTTTCTACATCAAAAATCCAGTCGCGTGCATTGCTAGTGGTTGGCAATGTCACATACATGATATTTATTACGTACTCAATGAATAATCTGTATCTTCTACAATAATAATTTTCTGATTTGGAGACTGCGGAGGCATCCGAGTTGCCATCATAGAACCAAATTAATGCATGGAATATATTTGAAAAGAGATGAATTCAGTGAAGTTAATCATATAATGGGGGACTTAAATAATGACCACGTACTATTTAATGATTATTTTCCTATGAATAAATAAACCTTTAAAAATGTTCTAAACACCATTTAGAATATATTCTATTGCATCGATAGTCGTGGTCGTGGAAGTGATATGTTGAATGACTTTAATCCCCTAAAAAATGGGTCCGAATACGTATACCGATACGTATATGAAAGCGACTGACCTTATACATTTTGAAAGCAAGCTTTCTATTGCAGTAACTGTATCTCAGTGCATCTTGTCTCTTCTAGCAATCCTTTTAACATGTCATTAAAAAACTTTGCATTAGTTATACCAATACCCGTCGTTAGCGACGCGGCAAGACAAAATGATAGATACGTCTAACGTGTAAATATAGAATTATAAACTTGTATGGATAGAAATTAGCGTAATATACAGGAATATAATACAGTTTTGTTTTATCACATTATCTTTGGAATCTTTTTAGTTTTATTAGATGAATATATAAAACACTGATAAATTAAATAGGAATATCAGTACAATATGAAAATACATGCATAAGATACGATATCTTATCATATAGAATGTAAAAATGCCACTTTGTAAGCAGTTTTCATTAAGTAAACCTATGTGATAAGAAAGTACAGGGTCGTATTGGAATGGTTCGAAACCCTGCAACGTATTCCGCCCTACGCGGACATTTCGTACTTAACTTTTTGTGTCTTTGTTCTCGCACTAAGGAAATATTATCTGAACCTTTAAGAAAGAAGAAAAGAAAAGTAAATACAATTGGGATATTTTATGCCTATTGTATGTTATATTATTATTGTTAAGAATCAATAATGATATTATTGTTAACAACAATAACGAAAACCTTGCAGAAAAATGTATAAAAGCTGGAACAAGTACTAATTTAGGAATACTTAGGAATTTGGTATGAAAATTCATTGTTCAAACTGGTCCTGTATGTATCTTAACCGATCTATAATATCTAGAATGCAGCCATATTACGGTATGCCGCACTACAACCACTGGCCATGCCGATATGCAGCAAAGGTCATCACTGTGAGGTTTTAGTGAGTGCAGGCCTGATAAAGCTCGTTCTTGCCCCCGGAAAGGTAGGTATGCATAAAGTCCCCACGAGTTAAAAAGGCCCTAATTCAGAGTTTGCGACCCTAAACATTTCCCGGATAAAAAATAATCTAAGTTGTCCCATACAATGTCCTTTACCTTTTAGCGAAAGTACCGTCGAAAAAGATTCAGTCGTTTCCAAGATTAGCCCTTTATTCTTCTTCGATTGAAGTTGTTAGCTTTGATTTCGATTCATTGACTGAAGCAGCCACTTACCATCACTGTGTGGACTGTTAGTTCGATTTCCCAATCTAAAAGATATGTATACTTAGATGTATAGATCAATAAGAATAAGAAAAGGGTTTAACCTCAGGCTTTCACGAAAATGTTAGCTATGGTCAGTGGCAGTAGCATAGCTTCTAAGACTCGACCCTAATCTTAAAAGTTTACAAATTGTCGCGAAGGAACCCTTAACATTTCCAATATAAAAAGTAGCCTAAGCTACTCCTTAGAAAGTCCTCTACCTTCTAGTGAAAGTCGGTCCAAATTCGGGTCAGTGGTTTCCATTTTCAGACTGGCCCGGAAAAACAGACGGACAGACAAAAAATTGTTTTTGAGTTTTCGAATCGTGCAAATAATCATATGAACAAATAAAATACAATTTTTTTATACGTATACTATAGATAAATATTTTATTTTGTTTACTTTTATGTAGATGTTTAGGGTGGCTTACATATCTGCAAGTTTGACAAGCATGTGTGCCAATATGCAGTGCCGTGAATTTTTTTTTTTATTGTCAGATGGTGTATTTTAAACGAAGAATTTCTTATATAACTAACATAATGAAATGTTTAAACGAAAACTTGTTCTAGAAATTATGCCGGTTTCAATATTGCGCACGCTTATGCAGAAAAATAAAACCAATGGTGATAATATAGATGTCACTATATTAAAAAAAACATTTAAGTATAGAGACACAATCACTTACAATTATAAATTATAATGTAATGTAAATAGTTTACACAGAAACTTATAATAAAACCTATGTATTTTGGTTTGAGCTAGGTAGTAAGCACAGCACAACAAGAGTACTTAAATCTTTCTTCTGAACTACTACCTACAAGCTACGTAGGTATACTGATATTACGTACCTACTACAACGCTTGGGAACCATTAATCGTAATTCCTACAATGATTAAATGAAAAGCCTTATGTTTATAAGAACAACAATGTCTATATTAACACAGCGTACACGAACATATTATATTGTACATAACCTTAACCAAAGGCAAGGGTAGACAGTTTACTATTTATAATTTTATTCATAAATCTGTAACAAAACTTACATTTTTATTATTCATAACGTATAAGTAATAACCAGAAGTATTCAAAACGTATTAACTCACAGCAACACCAATAATATAATTAATTGTTAGATTGATATCAACCAACAATCAAACGAGTTTTGTATACTGATCTATTAATTGTCAAGTCAAGTCAATCAAGTTATATATAACACGCAATAAATGTACCAACAAGATACCATATTATGTGTGACTAAAAATGTGTAACTAAAAGTTAAAAAATCACCGAAATTACTTATAAACCTTAGCACTAGTTGCACCTATACAATTTACCCACTCAACAAAACTATTAAAAGCCAGAATGTTATAAAGCGATGTGCGAATTTTAATTTTCGAATGTTGCAATTGAATTTCTTCGAATATCTATCGCTATCGATGCGACATTGCGTTCAAACGGCTTTGAATTGATTTAAAGTGCATTCATCTGAAAAATAAAGTCTGAATAAATATTATTTAAGGATTTGAGTAGTATGTTTTAGAAACAAAAAATAAACAACAACAGAAAGCTAATACGTTAAGGTTCACTTTGATGTTGACGTTTAAATTTAGTAGGGCATGCCGGGCATTTTGGCGTCTATGGAGGTCATGCGTATTTTTATGTAAACACGCTTGCATGGCATGCGCTAGTATTAGGTATATTTTTTGGCTAATCATGATAATTGATAATTGGCTAGGCAATCGATGAAATTTTCATCTGCATGCTTGAACAAGTCACGCTGCAAATGTAATGCAAGCACAAGTGGACGATGTGCGAACTTTGTCCAAGCAAATGTTAGTCGCGACGTTACTACTTTCCGTTGGTAAACGTAATTTAAACCATTCGCACCATATCTTCCAAATTTTATGATCAACATGAAAGTCAAAAAATACTAAAATTCATTAAAATTTAGATTATTACAGATTAGTCTTTGGTGTATTTAGTCAAAAGGATATCCCGATAAATCAAAAAGAGAAGTTGCTTATAATAATTTACTACTACTATTTCTTTTACACAATTTTTTGTTACTCAAAGATCCAAAAACCATCCAAATCCAACTACATCGTCATTTTCCAAACATTAATGATACTATTATTCTAACCTCGGATTGTATTCTACGATGAATCGTAATCGGGGATTATTATGTACCATTCTTCACGATTATTATTTTATGAAAGTAAAAAAACACGTCTGTCTGTTGTGCTGCTTGTTACCTTGCTCCGTTTTAAATATTTCACACATTTCTCACAATTTTATCAGAACGTATTTTCGACTACTGGATTGCTGCAAACAAGCAAATAGGGCATGACCTAAATAATACAATTTAAGTTTTCATGATTTAATACAGTGATTTTGAAATGTAATGGTTTTAGTTGACTAAAGTTTCCGTTCATCACTAATCCTAATTGTAAAATCAGGAATCCTTGCATCAATATCAACTACTACATTTTTCAAGCACAGACTGGGGTTATGCAAGTATGCTTGTGTGGTGTAGTAGTAGGTAATCTATGGAGAAGTTCTGCATGTTTGCATAAAAAGATTACACGTATGCTTGCCAAATTTGTACTTAAACAAAGTGTGGAGCCGCCTTAATACTCCACGCTTAGCATATAACTTTTGTGTAGATTACCAAATATTATAATATCATCTGCTTTCAGTTCAGCAATAGTTTAATTTTTCTTACCAAATTTGTTTTATTTCAGAACAATGTCCGGCTCAGTCCGCTACTGCAACCGTTGTGTGCTAGTGAAGCCTGATCGCGCCCACCATTGCAGTATCTGTGCCAGATGCGTTCTCAAAATGGATCACCACTGCCCGTGGGTCAACAACTGTGTCTGCTTCCACAATTACAAGTTCTTCATGCTCTTCCTTGGTTATGCCCTACTCTACTGTCTCTTCATCATGTCAACGTGCCTGCCTTACTTCATTAAGTTCTGGAAGGTAGATGTCTTAAATCTTTCTATTAGTAACAACAAACTTTATTCTGCCATAACCTGTCTAAGTTGCATGGTGTTCAAAAGTCCTGAGTTTTTTTATATTTTTAAGTCTGCATATTTCATCTCTTTGAATTAAATACTTTAAGGCTTTTTAAAAAAAAAGAACTACATTTCATAGCCTTTTCAAAATTTTTTCTTTAATCGTATTTGCATATATTATATGATAATTACAATATCTAATTGAATTAATTATTTTTAAAAAATACAGAATATATGGTAAAGTAGCAGGCTGTAAATGTACCGCTGTTCCAGTGTGGGTTGGCCGAGTAATCATGTCCTCGAAATAATATTATTATTATTTCTCAGATATGCCAGTTTCCTCACGATCGTTGCATTCACCGCCACGAATTATCCGCCAAAATTGTACTCACGAGCCGGGGTAAATCGACACTTAAATTAACAATTTGCTCAAATATAATATGTATAATATTATTTATTTAAATTGCTTTTAAATTACCAACATCTAAAGTATATTAGTGAACAGACTGAGTCTTCAGAATTATGCTTGTACTGTGTGTGTGCATTTTTATTAATGCTAATTCACGTTGCGGGTAAACAGGCGGCGGATGTGGGATCTAAAAATAAACCACTTTGCATGGGATATTAACACAGTGTGCTCTGAAAAATGTATTGAGAGAGTTTAGCTGAAATAAACAGATTTTTTATCGAAATGAAAAAAATTCTTAACATTTAATCTTGTAACAATTTTAGCTACGTTATTAAAGTGGTATAGCGAAAATGTGCACGTGGGTGAAAGTAGCTAAACCCTGCCACGCTTTGCAGAGGTTTTTCTTGTTAATATATATATATATATATATAATTTAAGTTAATATAATATATTTTTTCCAGTAATGAGTCGAACATTACTCATAAATATGAGCTTAATCGATCGAATGGTTTGCAAGTCTATGAGGGACTAATAAAGAAACATTAACTTATGTATAAATGTCTCTGTAAAATACTAATGTTTCATTAATAAAACAGGAACTACGACTTAATATTTAAAGTCTATTTTTACATTCTATCTTCGGCCGGTTTTACTTATTAGAGAAAAATTTATGACTTATTTTGTGTTACAGTTGCTGTCAAATATTTATCTTTCGTATATAAAAATTGGCTTTTAGTCTCTATTTCAGTAAACACAATTCATAATAGGGATTTGCTTTGCTAAATGTACATATTTGTCAATAACTCCATAACCTATTGTCATAAGTCCTGATATGACTCGTAACAAAAGAATTTCAATTCTTTGAAAGTTATGTCAAATTGTATCTATGGTCACGGATAAATATAATACTTAAACACGCCATTAATCATGTGTTCGCTTTTTTCGCACCCAAAATCTTAAATGTTTTTCGATGCAACTTTTCACAGATGTATCAGGATTACAAGCATGCCCACTGCGATCGCTTGATTGACAATGGCACATACACTAAACCTTGCATGGACTTGATTAACGTAAACAACTTTTTTCTCATATTTTTACATTTCTCGTAGCTGTGCTTCGTTACTAGTTTAGTTGTAAAATAATAAGCTGCATCAGGTCATCTGTTATCAGTAAGTAATTAAGTACTAGAGATGGTAGATAATATGTATTGTATCAATGATATTACAAATATAAAGTGTAGATAGGCAATAAGCGTTCCACGAGTGAAACGTTAAAACTAGCTTATTGGCTCACCTCTTTGCTCCCGATATTAAGACCTGCCGTCCCACTTCCACGTGTTATCTAACATAGTGTGCCATTACTATATTATGTTATTTATGTGTCAGTGTGTCATTTGTGAAGGTCCAATGCCATATAAGTAACATATCTATACCTTTTTACTTATAATAATATCATTACATTGCATATAAACATTATTCGTATATATATTAACCTCGGGCTATTGTCTATATTGTGAAGAGACGTGTTAAATTGATGTGCTCGCCTTAAATTCTAAAATACTACGTGGCTGATTAGGGTTCGTTTCCCCGATTGCTGGCATCACACATTGTTAATTTATATATTAAGTGCTTATTACAATGTAGGCGATGCTTATTAAAAGCCTGCATTATTGAGTAATAAAAAATTACTTGTTAATATGTGTCTTAAGCTCTGGAATGAGCTGCCGTTTAGTATCCCCTTTGTAAAATTATCACCTTTAAGTAATTAGTTAAAGAGCATTACTTGTCTCATTGTGTTTAAATATTTTTGTGTATATTTTATTTTTATATATATTTTACAGAAATACATATATGAAGGAATATGTTTTTTATATTATAGCATATGTTAGTTTTAGTTGTATAGTATGTATATTTATATTTGCACCACCTACCTCGTATCTGAAGCTTTGTTTCCCTACGCCATTGGTTGCCTGGAAGAGATCGCTCGAGATGCAGCGATAAGACTGCAAAATGATACTTCCTAATTGACTTCCTTTTGTTTAACTTTTGTTTTGTGGTGTACAATAAAGCATATTTATTCATTCCTTGTTAATGAGATACAGCAGACTGGACTCAATATACTAATTACACATATAATTCAAATTCTTTTTTTTTTTATATTTTTCATTCGAACTAAGCAATCTTACCAAGGTTAGAGAACATGTTAAAGTAAAAAAGTAACAGCCTGTAAGTGCCCACTACTGGGCAAAGGCCTCCTTCTCAAATACTATCAGAAAGGGTTTATAGGAGGCGGGAAGGCCCCGCCATGCTGCTCCAGTGCGGGTTGGCGAGCTTCACATATCCTCGAAATAATATTTTTATTATTTCTCGGACATGTAGGTTTCCTCACGATATTTTCCTTCACCATTGAGCTCGTGGTAGAGAAGAACATATTCAAAATAACTTAATTTATTGGTTCACTGTATAAACGTAGTATTCAACCTTATCTCTATATATAACCTTTTCCAATTATTATTGAACATCGTTACTTGTCAGCTACACGATTTGTTTTTCAAACGTATCTATTGCATTAAAATTATATCTTAGGGCATCGCATTGTTTGAAGTGATTTTGCACATTATGGAACTTGCAAAAAGCTATATAAAATTGTATTTATCTTAGTCATAATGTATATATTAGCAAAATGTATGTTTATGGTTAAGTTTATTGTACAATTGTTGTTATTTTTTATCTTTGCATACATTAATTAACATAGTAGTAGTCTTAGTAGGATTACTGTACAAGTAGTCCTTTTAATATTTTTACAGTCATGTGGGAATATTTCTGGAGCTACGAAAATAATTTATTGATTACGCTATTGACAATCCACTAATGAGTCTTCTCGAAGAACACAGCACTCTTTCAACGTTATATGGCGATCGACGCGCGGTGTCCTTAAGACGCTGCTGCCTGTTTAAAATATTTAAAAAAAATTATGTCTTGTAGATGATTGATCAAGATGTAGGATTTTTCAAGTCACGACTAAATGCCTTACCCTAATACAATGTGATTAACTATCCCGGACAGAGCCAGAGCTTCATACAAACGCCCTACCCTATGGAAAGGGTATAAAGAATATTTAGGTGCTATGATTAAGGTCATAAGGGTTTTGCCGGGAAGGGCCTATCACGGCGCTCCAGTGCGGGTTGGCAGGCTTCACATATCCTCGAAATTTTGCAATGAAACCATGGTTTACGGGTTTTATCGCGTTTAATATCTTTCATTATATTCCTGACGTTTCGGGTGCTTTACTGCATCCGTGGTCACGGGAGAACTGAGGTGTTTGACGTCCCGACGTCTACCGTCTTTCGTCTACCGTCTTTCGTCTACCGTCAGCTTTATAATCATAAATGTTTGGCCAGATCTACGTAGAATGAGCTCATGGTATCTCGAGGTCGTACTGTGCTCGAACTTGGATTAAATTTTATACATTACCGGATCCAAGCGTCGGGAACATAGTAAAAAAAAATTAAATGCGATAAAATCCGTAAAAAAATAGTTTCGGTATTAATGGGGTACTTGACGATAAGAAATGTAAGATTTTGGTTTCTAATTGTAGAATGAAGTCAATGTCCAAGGATACTGTTACATATTACAAGAACAAGTTTATTTGTTAAAATTAAATAAATGCTTAAAATTTGATATTTTGTGATATAATCTAATCGTGACATTACAGTCATGATTATGATGCGCTCGCAGTTTCTTAACAGCGATAATATTGAACACATTTCTTGATCTGATTTGCCATTGTAATTTGAAGTAAAATCTGAATCAAAGAGATGAAGCATATATTAGGTCACTCATACGTTGTATTCAAAGTATGTATAAGTACTAGCGGTAAATTATTTTATACTACCATTTAAATATAATTTTACGGTCTTTAATACTATGACCGTATACCAGTTACCATTTAAATATGACTTTTGTTAACCTTTCATCTACAAATCGTCATACCAAATCGTATGATGTACAATGAACGTTTAAGCACAAAATACACTATAATGGTTTAAGTCTTTCCATAAAAATTATCTTCCTACACCACTAGCATTGAGTCAGCAGGGTGCATCGCGCGCACGATCATTGGAGAAGAAGATGGTATATTCCTTCATACACATATCCTTTTTTTTTTTTTTTTAATTGCAATGTATTATGAAAATATCTCGAAACTTTTTCAGATATCTATAGACAATTATTGCTCTCTTAAGTCCGCATAGACAAAGTCCCGACCCACTACTTGACTTAAATAAATGTATTACTTGTCTTCTTTATTTACTGTAAGTGCACATTGTTATATGTCCAGTATCTTTAGTGCTTATATGAAAAATTAAATATATATAAATGAAAATTTTATCTAAATATATTAAATACTACATTATATATTAAAAAGTATTCTGACAAAGTTTTGTGAAATTTACATTAGAATAGATTCTTTGATGTAATTATTCTTAATCTATAAAATCTCATGCTAAATATGGTTATATTGATAAAGGAATTTAATGTTAACAGGGCGACTTCGGCGCATCGGCGAGCGCAGGCCGGTACAATATTGTGTTCGCATTCTTTGTGGCGCTCATGTTCGCAACCACGCTCGGTTCGCTGTTCGGTTACCATTGCTACCTCGTCGCTCATAATAGGACCACTTTAGGTAAGTTTAGAACTAAAGTATTAATTTATTTTACAATTTAATAGTTAATGAAAAAATACACAATATCAGAAAACTTCAATGATTTAGAATTAGGAAGACCACATGGATAGTAAGGTCCTAAAATTCCAGTCTATTAGTACTAGACATAATAACGGGTTCACCAGCTGAACCCCTAGATAGAAACAGGCATTGTTACAGAGTGGCTATGTTACCACAAGCCTACAGAACTTAATTGTATGGAACATTGTTATCTATGGATTCTAGTAACTCACATCTTCCAGTAGTAAAGAGTGACCATATTTTCGTTAATTAACGTACAATTAGTACAGTGATAATGAAAACGTCGAATTTAATTTCAGATGCGCTAATTTCTCGTCTTGGACATCGCAGTCCGACAAGAAAAATAATTAGCACTGTACTAAAGGCTATGGTTAATGGTAAATGTGGTCACTTTGTAGTCTATGCATTTGTGTAAATAGTAACCTCAAATAATTTTAAGAATTCATTAATTAATTTTATTGAGAGCTAATAACAGTTACAAGTTAGTTGCTTACAATAGTTTTGGGTAGAAGTGAAATTAAGTTAGATAACTAGACAAATTTTACAATTACATTGATTAGACTAAAGCTTAGTGCTTTTTTTTAAGAGATTTAACTTTGTTTTTTTTTGGGTTATTCGATTGTTCTAAGATATTTAACTTTTTTAGTTAATATAATATAATATATATTTTACTTTTATGATGTATTAAACTGATTATAACAATTCATACAGTACTGGTTTTGCTGTTTGTGGTGGCTGTATCAAAGCAGGTGTAGATTTTGACGTACATAAGCACTTTAATTGCAAAGTCTAAATTGAATAACAAGTTTTGATTTTATGTATGTATAATACTTAATTATCCTGTCCTTAGAAGAGGAGACCATGTGTCGTGTACCAGTCACAGGATGAACTGACATACCTACTAGATCTCATAAAATGATTGTATTCGGCGCATCAATGGAAGGGTAAACTCGTAAATACCCATAAAGTAACAGCCGCCAACGCTAGAAGTTAAAGAAATCTTATAGTTCCAAAACAAACTTGATGTGGCAAATTCGTAGTAGATTTTTTTTTATGGGAAAGGCGGCAAACGAGCAAACTTCACCTGATGGTAAGTGATTATCGTCGCCCACGTACATCTCATCAGGTGCGTTGCCGGCCTTTAAGGATATTTGAGAGATGGAAGGGAGGATGAGGAGGGGAATGGGGAAGGGGAGTGGGCCTCCGGATACCTAACTCACCGAACGAAACGCAGAACCATAAGATGCCTCTACTTCACGCCGGTATTCTGCGAGGTAGTGGTACCAACCCGGTCGAGCAGCAAAAGCCGCTGCTTAGCTCTACCACGTTTTAGTTTTCTGAACTAGAAATATTATTACGAAATTTTTATTTTCCAGAGGCCTTTCGAGCCCCAATGTTTAGAGGGGGCGCTGATAAGAATGGTTTCTCCATTGGTGCTTTCAACAATTTCAAAGAGATCTTCGGGAATAGCCCGAACCTCTGGGTGGTGCCTGTTTTTACAAGGTAATTCACGTTCTTTTTATTCGTATTTTCATTACGTTCTTCAACTGTTCTGAACAATTAACAACTTTAATGAATGAACATGAACTTTGACTTGACGAATATGTTTGAGCGATAATAACCATTATCGCTCGTATGGTATCGTGTCGCCACATCGGACGTATCACAAAATCAATCATTTATGTGTTGCACAAATATTGACTCGGGCAAAAAATAGAACACAGGCCCCAGGGCTTCGACGACAGTCAGGTACGGTAATCACTAATCCGATTAGGTCGAATGCAAATCATATTATAGTACAGTAAGCAATGCCAAAACTACCTCTAATCCCTTTTCCCATGTTCAATTCTATATAGTAACTATGATAACGTCTCAACTCGAACACAAGTAATCACACATATTGAATTCTGATTTTCGAATCCGGGACCGACGGCTTAGGTGGCCGCTATCCCACGCGGTCGTTGATAAAATGAAGGATAAAATATATATGTTATGAATTTTCGATTCCATCGACTCCAATGCTTGTGTGGGGGTTTATTAAAAACTACCAGGCATGCTTTAGGTGTGTTAAACCATATTAAGCATGCATGTTTGTTACAATATTGTTCGGGCTAGTGTAAACGTTTGACGCTAGATAATGTTTAAATGTTTAACAATTTCCGGATGACATGTGCATGTCAACTAACGTGAAAAAGAAGTGAATGACATAATCTAACATTACGTTAATGTGTTTCGAGGTTTGTTTCTAGAGAACTCTACGAGAGTTTTAGTCGTATGCTATTTTAGAAACTCTAGATTTAAAGTCATCTTACACAACATCTCTTGTTTTTGCCTCATTGTTTATATCTTTAATATTTATATATTTGAATAATAGCAAGAAAAACCTATTTTGAGTAATAGATCAATCATATTTACGCTTGTGTATCACATTAAAATAATAACACTATTTTTAAACGAGAATAATTTAAAGTTAACTAAAAATAATTATAATTAGTGTAAATTGCTTGACTTATAAAAAATAATAATTATTTTAATAGTTAATTTTAAAGCTGTGATTGTCATTAACTTTATGTTACATTGAATTTTTGCATGTTTAATCCTAACACACATTTATATCATTAATATAAGAATATGATAAAATACAAAAAAAACATTAGCCTTTCACCTTCTCCCTTCACCTCATAGAAATAACACACAGACAAGCATGTAACGAAAAAAAATATTCTTGAATAATAGTACATTAATTTTTTAACGCATGAAAAAAAAATGTGGAGTTATTGTCGCCAAATATTCCATCAGACTTATTATGCAAATTTTAAACAAATTCCTCATTCAATGGCGATTCGTCGAACTTAACCGAACGAATAATGTTTGGCGCCATTTTGGCGGCGTTTGAAAACGGTGATCATTTTGTCAGCCTCGGGGACGGGTGCGAATTCCCGGTGCGACGCGAGCACCAGCTGCAGACTTTCACGACGCAGGACGCCCATGGCTACGAGTCCATGGGCACGACGCGCTCCAGGTCAGAAATCAACCAAAACCATCATCCGATGCTCGACACGCACATACCTTGAGGACTGTCCAATACCCAATTGGAATCGAACGCCGTCTCCCAGCATTCACCCTATTTGTATCTTGTGTATTCTTAAGGACGTGACACGTAAATTTACGTTTATCGTAGAAATACGAGTGGACAAAAAAAAATTCGCCTGTTTTTCTTAGACTAAATATTTATTTACAACTTTCACACTTCAATCGTATTATAGTTTATATTATACTTATATGTCGAGCAAAATACTAACATTCCCTTATAAATAACGCATGCTTGTCAGACAAAAAATATTTCCATCATCATCAGCCTGTTCATAGTCCACCGCTGGACATGGTCCCTCCCGATGTTAGGATTTACCATAATCGTTAGACTTGGCAAACAAAATTTAAATAGTAAGTACGTTAAATATAATTCAAGTCTTATTGTGTTAATTACACGTGTCAATTAGCAAATTACGAATTAGATAAATAGCTCAAGTCAATTAAATCTTAGTTATCGTTATACTTATATTCGAACCAGTCAATAAACTCGAATTTAAAGTTATGACCATCAATGATGTATGTAATAATCATTACAGATAATATTTTTTATTTATAAAAAAATGTAGCATAAATTAATATTATTTTTCTAGTATTCTCATTTTTGCATAATCTGTATATAAATTAATATAGTCCGTGAGAATGATTGAATTCTGATTGCGAATTCATGTTAAGCCTATCGTTCAGTCAGTGCTCCCGCCGCGTGTTCGAATCTATATTTCTCAATTTGTTGTGTGAATCTGTAATATGACGAGCTTTTAACGCTACTAAATCTTTTCCCCGAATCCCTCAATAAATCTCAAGTTGTGTGGGTGCTTAGCTGTCGTGTTTTGATAGCGATGAAATTAAATATGAACATATGTTTTGTAATACAATGTAATTAATGAATATGCGATTTGCTTTTGTATGCATTTATTATTTTCGAGCTATATACAACACACAAGACTGATAAAGCTAGAGAGTTCTGTTCATATTTTGTAAGTATGATTTTGTGCGCAATAAACTGTTTTGTTTCATTTTTGTTTCTTTTATTTTTGATAATGGCCACAACGCTTTAACACCTGGTAACACAGCACTTTTATTTACATCTAAAGCGCGACAGTCAAACCGCTTAGCTTTAGAAATCTGTAGCTTATTTTAGAGATGCTGCAGTATTAGCAGGCAAATGGATACATCCATCATTTTGAAATCAATAAATAATATTAATTGGCTCTATTTTAATATTCCTATGATGATTTGTGTGGTGTATAAATTCGTAACATGTGCTTTAAATATGATTTATTTTTACTTTTTTCGCTCTCGGTTGGTTTCTGGCGTTTTTTTTACAAAAAAAGAGTGTCTAATATTTCATTTTGTAGGTATATATGTTATATTTTAATATATATTCCTTTGGTAATTGGTAACAATTTTGATGCAAAATTTTAAATTATGCTGAACAGTATTAATTTCCCTATATTTATGTAATATAGATTTTTATCATTATTATTTATATAATTTATTAATTTTCGGCTGATCGGGCACAACTTTTAATACTGTAAAATTAATATGATATTACCAAAATTCACATATTTAGCCAACTGAGAGCTTTCCTTTTCAAACCTTTACATATTATTCTTCCTTGCACTGTTTCTCTTTCTCTCAGTCTGTCTGTTTATTCAATTATAATTTAGAGTTTATTATATTTTGAGGGAGTTTCTGTCGCTGATTACTTTTACTTCACAATAATTAATAGTACATATTTGAAGATAAAGTATTTTCAACGGAAGCGCTCTCGAACTCCGCTTTATACGTATGTGTGTATGCATTCAGTGATACCTATTCGAAATTTCAGCTAACTTAAACATTATCAGGGCTATTCAGAAGGAAGTTTTTTTATTACTATTTTAGCGTGGAGGCGGACCACGAGACTGAGAGGTGGAGAATATGTCCCAGAAGGGCACGGACTGCCCCGCAAATAGTATAAGGATAAAACCATCATATTTATATGATACATTTTAATATTTTTTATTACAATTCTAAATAAATTTGTTCCGACTAAAAATGCTTTTCATTCATTGGCGCCTTAAACACCGTGTCTGGAGTTTCCATTCAAAATTAAAGTCATTCACTTCTTTTTCATCTTTATTTATTTATCGGATGTTAATAAAGATGACTAGTGTCCTTTTGCATGCTAATTATACTTAGCCTTTAATTTAGTAGATTAATTTATAGTTTAGTATAGCAAAGCTATTCTAACACGTAAAATGTGCTAAACAAATTATTTAGAAATAGACAAGCTATAAATACGCCTGTAAACACAACACTAACTACTAAAATAGAACACATTGCACTAATTCATGAAATACATTTTTATTTCTTACATTAATAATTCACAACAATAAAACGTACGTAAACCTAAAAAATTAAACTGCATCTCGTTTTGTTCACTAATAATTATTCGTTAAGAACTGCTAATTGGCAAAATATTGTCCATTAAATTACTCAGTTTCCTATTTTTCAACCTGTGTTTGTTAAGCCTTCACCTGCCTACCTGCAGGTGAACTTCTAGGTTCTGCTGGAGGACATATGACATAATAGACAATAATACTCATATAGACATTCCGACAATTTTTCTTCGCAATATTCAAATTAGTGCTCTTCTATTCAACACAAGATGCTGAGTTTTCATTATACAAGAACTATCAAGTAGGTATGATACGTATTACCCACGGTCTTGCGGCTTTTACATGCAACATATTTGATAGCACATTTGAAAATAACAGTACTGTAAAGCTACAAAAGTTAAATAAATATGTAAGCAATAATTCACTCATTAGTAATGGTTTGCTTTTAGTCGTAGATAAAGATGCAGCAGACATTTGTTAATAGGAAACACAATGCACTTAGAAAGTAATGTAGTATAGCACATTCACAACCAAGAACCTGTAAATCCAGAAGGTTTTGGTTACTTTCTAGCTCGTAAAGATTTCTTTAATACTATCACACCAATGTAGCTATGGCGACGGCATCGTATATCCCCTGCCACAACCAGAGGAAGATACAGAGTCGCTGCTGAGTTCAGAGAGATGGGATCGTTGGGGAGAGCGGGCACGTCCGTTCGACGAACGTGAGAGCTCCTCCTACGACGAACTATGAGTGTAAATGTGAACGAAACGAAGACGGGATATGAATTTATAATTGTGTGAAATGCAGCAAAGTTAGCTTCTAGCTTTTACATGCTTGAAGTTGTCGTAACAGTAAGAATACGTTTAAGCAAATTGGCAATAATTATCGCCGTCTTTTTAAAATTTTAAACGTGTAAATTAATGTACATAATAATCCTATTTATTTATATAAATTTGTCAGTTTGTCTTTCGTCTAGA
Source organism: Bhutanitis thaidina (assembly GCA_029286595.1). Taxonomy (NCBI): domain Eukaryota; kingdom Metazoa; phylum Arthropoda; class Insecta; order Lepidoptera; family Papilionidae; genus Bhutanitis; species Bhutanitis thaidina. Next base: position 5,644,654 of record JAGSMS010000014.1, read on the forward strand.
CAGCTTCCAATGGTTATTTCAATAGATGACTATAAAAAACTATAAAAGATTTTATAGAATTAGGTTCATATAGAACGCAAAGTTTATGGACGACCTCCGTAGAATTTACTAAGTATATTTAGAACAGCTTTGTTATTTCCGCTGGCGGTAGCATTGCCTTTATAAAACATTTTAAATTGTAGTTTGCTAAACAAACAAACACTATTTGTTACTAATTTATAAAATTTTACATATCTTATAAATAATACTTTGGCCAGAATAAAATAATGGAGAGGCGTTTTATGTTTCTGTGAACAGTGATAAGCCATAGCTAATCATTTTCTGTTCTCAGCGTTTACATTTATACAAATTCTTTTTTTTTAATTCTCCATGAATTTAATGTAATTATAGAAAGTTCCTTTTATCACCAATTATCTTATATGTCAAGTAATTTTTTTAATTTGGTGCGGACGGAGACTACCGCAGTCGTCCCGCCTTAACGGAGCGATTGCAACAGGTTGATGCAACCGAGAAACAAATTGTTTCGTCTAATGTTTTCGTCTAAACTGAACCTTAAATTAAAATGTTGTATATTTTTTAGTAGGACTATTCAATAGTCACATTTCAATATAGAATTAGCGTTTTTACTTTGTGCCCACTCTTATACTGGTGATTATTTCTATATACTTATACCACATTGTACTTGAGGGAGCTTCAAAATTGTCAGATACGAAGACGGTAAAGATATGGATCACATTAGTAACTAGTTTTTTAATTAAATGAATATGATGCTATAGAATTAGGTCGTATGTAGGCAATCGATATCGACTTTTTACATACTACGTGAATGCTGCAATCGTCATCAACTAAGCAATTAAGTTACATACTTATTTCGCAGACTGATTAAATCGGGTAAATATAAGAAGTACACAAAATATATTATAAATTATGAAACAGTTAATTCATTCTGGCAGATTGTATACAATGTAAATATAAAGCGCTGTGTAAACAAAATTATAGCAAGACTGCAACATTATGTAGATTGATAAATTTAAAATATATCAAGTGGGTATTATTAATATCCAATATATATAATATTTAACAATTCGTATATAGATGTGATATCTCGCTATTATACGAGCAACATTTCTTATATAAGGACGGGTGGAAGCCTGAACAGCATGACACATACAAAAACATATGATCAATGTTCAAACGTGTTTAGATGATCAGTCCATGTCTTCGAAATAATTGTTTAACAAGTGTCTACGCCATGTTTATGTGTTTATGGTAATAATGCAAGGTATTATTGCGAAGGTTGAGATTAAATCCGACGTGAGAGAGTGGTATCTCGATGGTTTGTATATTGACTTAAAACACCAAATTAGATATTTTATATAAAATTGACATATGTATATAATGTTTAGATAAACATTATTTTATACATTCTTAACTAATTTTGTTTTTTGTGAAATACTACCTTTAATTTTACATAATTATAATAATGGCGTATGCGATGTATGAATGCAAATTATAATGTAATTTTTTCGATTATTATGATACTCACAATGATTAGAAATAGAACAAATTATTTATGAATTTATCCTTAAATTGATGTCCATAATAGCAGTTTGTCACAATTTAGGCTTAAACAAAATGTAGTGAGGCAAATGAGTTTTTTTTATTTTTATAAAGTCAACCTAGTCAATAATGTTACAAATTGTTTTGTTATGGTCGTGAGCTGTGAATAACGAATGTGAAACTGTGTATTTATTCATTTCATACAACTAAAGGGCTATTATTACTGTAAAATATACTACATCTATATCTATAAAATTCTTTATTTGAATATATTTATATTTGAACAGTTATAAACTTAATCCTTCACATGTACAAAGCATAGAATTTTAACAGAGCCAGAATTAACTTTCATTTAAATTTTCATTTTCCTTTCAGTTTGTCAACGGTTTGGAAAATTTAGATTGGGATAATTGAGATGGTAATTCCACTATCTGTCGGAACCACGTGATTTTTACGTCTCTTCTCGACATCGTTTTCAACGACACCCACACGGGATGAGATAAGGTGATTCTCTTACGACTGAGCCCTACGGCAAGCCACCGCCTATTTCTTATTATGTTAATTCATACCCACAGTCTATGAATTACCTAATTGTTTATCGATATGAACGAAGTTCACCATGAACACATTTTCCTTAAGCAATAAAAGGGGACGATAGCCTGGATCACATTGCTTGCAGTGATACTTGGTCTTGCAATATCTTAACAGCAGTTCTCAAATTGGAAATGGGAAAGTTCATTTAACATGTTAATATTTTATCAATGATAAATTTTCAACTGCAATATGATGCAGTTAAAAAATCCTATCCAAAAAGAGTACATTATGGTGAAAAGTGCTTTCCAATAAAAGACAATGTCTTTTCAAAGCATATGGCGATAACTCAAAGACAGCATCGAAAACCGACCGAAGGTATCACGTGTATGAAGAACCGGAGAGCGAGCGAATCAAACGACAGAAAGTTATTGTACAAAGTTAAGATCGGGTATCCGTCTTGTTAACCGATTTATAAAAAAACGAATAGTTCATTGCGAAACAGAACACACCTTTGATATATTGTTTTTTTTTATTGGATTGCAGCAAATGATTTATTTCCTAAACAGCAGACGTAACAAAATATTTACAGTTTACACTATGAAAGTTCTCAAAGAATGCTGATATTAACTTCATAATACCAATCTAGATTTCGAAATTTCCACTGTATTTCTCGGAATATATATTCTAAGCTTTAGCGGGGAGTGCATATTGATAAAATAACTACGAAATTATGTTCTCAAAATTCTGCCATTAGACCGATCAGACAGTTGACGAAACAACAGCCAAATTAGTTAACTACAAATACTTTCAGAGTACCATGTCCTACGGTGTGTTACTGTGGGATCTGCAGCCGCATTGTAAGCAGTACTGCATTTTACAAAAGCAAGCTATTCATATCAACAAAGGGTAGTTATTTATTTTTGTAAAACGTACGGAAAATATCTATATCTATAAAATTCTTTATTTGAATATATTTATATTTGAACAGTTATAAACTTAATCCTTCACATGTACAAAGCATAGAATTTTAACAGAGCCAGAATTAACTTTCATTTAAATTTTCATTTTCCTTTCAGTTTGTCAACGGTTTGGAAAATTTAGATTGGGATAATTGAGATGGTAATTCCACTATCTGTCGGAACCACGTGATTTTTACGTCTCTTCTCGACATCGTTTTCAACGACACCCACACGGGATGAGATAAGGTGATTCTCTTACGACTGAGCCCTACGGCAAGCCACCGCCTATTTCTTATTATGTTAATTCATACCCACAGTCTATGAATTACCTAATTGTTTATCGATATGAACGAAGTTCACCATGAACACATTTTCCTTAAGCAATAAAAGGGGACGATAGCCTGGATCACATTGCTTGCAGTGATACTTGGTCTTGCAATATCTTAACAGCAGTTCTCAAATTGGAAATGGGAAAGTTCATTTAACATGTTAATATTTTATCAATGATAAATTTTCAACTGCAATATGATGCAGTTAAAAAATCCTATCCAAAAAGAGTACATTATGGTGAAAAGTGCTTTCCAATAAAAGACAATGTCTTTTCAAAGCATATGGCGATAACTCAAAGACAGCATCGAAAACCGACCGAAGGTATCACGTGTATGAAGAACCGGAGAGCGAGCGAATCAAACGACAGAAAGTTATTGTACAAAGTTAAGATCGGGTATCCGTCTTGTTAACCGATTTATAAAAAAACGAATAGTTCATTGCGAAACAGAACACACCTTTGATATATTGTTTTTTTTTATTGGATTGCAGCAAATGATTTATTTCCTAAACAGCAGACGTAACAAAATATTTACAGTTTACACTATGAAAGTTCTCAAAGAATGCTGATATTAACTTCATAATACCAATCTAGATTTCGAAATTTCCACTGTATTTCTCGGAATATATATTCTAAGCTTTAGCGGGGAGTGCATATTGATAAAATAACTACGAAATTATGTTCTCAAAATTCTGCCATTAGACCGATCAGACAGTTGACGAAACAACAGCCAAATTAGTTAACTACAAATACTTTCAGAGTACCATGTCCTACGGTGTGTTACTGTGGGATCTGCAGCCGCATTGTAAGCAGTACTGCATTTTACAAAAGCAAGCTATTCATATCAACAAAGGGTAGTTATTTATTTTTGTAAAACGTACGGAAAATATCTATATCTATAAAATTCTTTATTTGAATATATTTATATTTGAACAGTTATAAACTTAATCCTTCACATGTACAAAGCATAGAATTTTAACAGAGCCAGAATTAACTTTCATTTAAATTTTCATTTTCCTTTCAGTTTGTCAACGGTTTGGAAAATTTAGATTGGGATAATTGAGATGGTAATTCCACTATCTGTCGGAACCACGTGATTTTTACGTCTCTTCTCGACATCGTTTTCAACGACACCCACACGGGATGAGATAAGGTGATTCTCTTACGACTGAGCCCTACGGCAAGCCACCGCCTATTTCTTATTATGTTAATTCATACCCACAGTCTATGAATTACCTAATTGTTTATCGATATGAACGAAGTTCACCATGAACACATTTTCCTTAAGCAATAAAAGGGGACGATAGCCTGGATCACATTGCTTGCAGTGATACTTGGTCTTGCAATATCTTAACAGCAGTTCTCAAATTGGAAATGGGAAAGTTCATTTAACATGTTAATATTTTATCAATGATAAATTTTCAACTGCAATATGATGCAGTTAAAAAATCCTATCCAAAAAGAGTACATTATGGTGAAAAGTGCTTTCCAATAAAAGACAATGTCTTTTCAAAGCATATGGCGATAACTCAAAGACAGCATCGAAAACCGACCGAAGGTATCACGTGTATGAAGAACCGGAGAGCGAGCGAGTCAAACGACAGAAAGTTATTGTACAAAGTTAAGATCGGGTATCCGTCTTGTTAACCGATTTATAAAAAAACGAATAGTTCATTGCGAAACAGAACACACCTTTGATATATTGTTTTTTTTTATTGGATTGCAGCAAATGATTTATTTCCTAAACAGCAGACGTAACAAAATATTTACAGTTTACACTATGAAAGTTCTCAAAGAATGCTGATATTAACTTCATAATACCAATCTAGATTTCGAAATTTCCACTGTATTTCTCGGAATATATATTCTAAGCTTTAGCGGGGAGTGCATATTGATAAAATAACTACGAAATTATGTTCTCAAAATTCTGCCATTAGACCGATCAGACAGTTGACGAAACAACAGCCAAATTAGTTAACTACAAATACTTTCAGAGTACCATGTCCTACGGTGTGTTACTGTGGGGATCTGCAGCCGCATTGTAAGCAGTACTGCATTTTACAAAAGCAAGCTATTCATATCAACAAAGGGTAGTTATTTATTTTTGTAAAACGTACGGAAAATATCTATCCTCTACAACGGACCGAGGCGATGCGCTCGTAGTTTCTAAATTTAGATCGACCAAAACTAGAAACTCATAATAATAATATAGTAATGGCATAAAGTTTAACAAAAAATCTATTGAAACATAGAGCAACAAACAGACACAACATTTAAGCTTGTTAAAGAAGCTATTAAAAAAGGTCTATTATAAAATTGATCAATATGTCAAAGTCAAAGTTGTGTGGAAATTGCTCATACTCTGCACTTGTTAGTCCCCTGAGTAGTGATATAAATGACAGGGAAAATTTATATACATTTGACATTGTAATTATTTTGGCAACCTAAACAGGCAAAAAAAAAACCTAAATTTTCTTGCCGGTTCTTTGAGGTAGTTTTGCGAACCGGTGACGTTCATAAGAGCCTGTTATTAGTCCACTGCAAGACATAGATCTCTCCCATAAGGAGGACGATTTTCCAAAATCGCGAACAAGATTGAAGATCGCAGTACCAGACAGCTCGCACCTAGGACGCTGCTATTAGTCATAGGGCTGCTAAGTTTTGGTCTGGTAGTTTTCGAGAAGGACATCTCGCCATCTGTTGATAGTCACTGCGAGAAGAAGTGCAGGAGCTGGCAGATTCTTACTTAAATTGAATAAAACGTTTTGATTTTGACGTCTACCGAAAAGATACTTGTTTACGGTCCCATTTACCTAAATTTAATGAAGATTTGATAATGACCTTTAATGATATTGGGCGGTAAGTTTTACGATTAGAGAATAACTATTATAATTTTTAATAAATAATTGACTTTCTTAATTTTTAGTTAGTAAAATATACACATAAAACCTTTTAAGCCGTAGATATAGTATATTACGAAGGTATTTAAGGTGCCAGGAAGGCAGTAAAGGCATTGATCCCAACACTTGTCCACGTTACAAAAAATATTTTTTTTTAAATTTTTATATGTACATGGCTATAAAAAGAAAAAATAACAAAAATGTGATGAGGCGGCGGGAGGCAACGTAGTCGATTTTCAGATCTATTGTTACTATATAGTCGCTGTCGATTGATATTTTACATACATCACTAGTAAATACCTAAAAAATATATTCGGCCACTAAAATTTTTTTCTAAAGTTTTAGTTAGCATTCAAAGATATAGTTATTCACAGCTCGCGTTCGCAATCATGAGATGGATCTAAATTTTACTAACAATTTAGTAAATCCATGAAGCATTTAATAGATTATAGTATTATACAGAAAACAACAAAACCAATTTTTGTTTTATCCTATATTTTAAGACATTTATTTTTAATGAAAGCTTAGATTATGTGAGATATTCCTGATGTTGACTATTTGGTTTATATTTTTGTACATTTAAGATTCTTTTTTATGTGTAAGTATTTAATGGATTTTCAGGTGTGAATTTTTCGAAGATAGTTTATGATAAATGGTTTTGTAATTTAAGTACGATGAAATGAAATTCGAATTAAAATTGAACATGAAAAATGTTGTTTAATTTAGTATAATAAAACGAATTACTTTTTAAAAAACTTTTAATGAACATAATACAATTGGTGGGATATCCTTGGTAATTACATTGATCAATAAAATCAGTTTGTATGGAAAGGAATAATGCTTAAAGCTAATGGCATAATCAACATGCTACTTTATACTCATAGATTCAACAAAACATCAAACTGCATCAATGAAGGAACGGCCGCTGTTACTGTGAAATGGTGTGAGATTTGGTTGCAGACTTGCCACTAAGACTAAACATACAAGTCATGCGACTATTTTCAGCCAAGTGTGTTCCCTATTCTAGGTTGAGTAGAGAGCATACCGAGACAGAGAAGAGAGACCGTGTGCCAAAATCTGCCAACACATTTCTTCCCTGCGGCTGTCGTAAGAGTCGAGTAAAGGCAAAGTCCAATAATGGCGGACCATACCGAAACATGACAGACCGATGGCGGTCAGCAGCGTCAAGGGTGTCTCGTGGTTCGATCTCCAATCCGCTCGCTAAACTTTGCGATTACGACAAATCTCTCTGCTTGTCCTAAGGTATGTACATATGTAAATAAGCTATACTGATTATAGGCCGTTAAAGAAGCAAAGAGCATACTATATAAATGTTACAAGATTAGGAGGAAATTGTGCTGCCAGTGTAGAGGTAATATGCATTTATTAATAGATATAAACTAAAATGGTATGCAATGCAATATTGTTACAAAAAAAACAATGATATTTATTTCTATGAGGAATAGTAATTGCTATATAATATTTAATAGTAACAAGATACGAAAACAGGCACAGAGTCATACTCCTGAAGCGCATTTTAGTAGATGTTTATAATTGAATGTAATCATTATGGTTTAAAAACAATGTTAACTTCAAAGAACGTACACTTATTTGATATTACGTATACAAACAAACAATTAGGTATCGAACGGTTACATAACAATTGTTAGAAGCCAACTTGTTATTAAAATCAAACGGACAAATTCTTCACAAAATACAGTTCACTAGCAATAGTTTGAGATTCATATACTCAATGAAGACAACATCTGTCGCAGATCGCTGGCGTTGCCCTCCATTTTGAATATATATCTGAAAGCTCTAACACAGGTGGCCTCTTTCTCTAAGTTCCGAGAAATAAGTTGAGCTCTCTTGGTTATATCCCGAGGTATTCCTGCCAGGCGTGCCGCATTGAATCCATAAGACTTCGGACAGGCCCCTGGAGTTAACTTGTACAAGAAGGTAATGGTTTCTTCAGGTATATCGTCCTCACTGTCCACAGTAGATTCATCTGTTTCAACCATACATGCCTGAAAATAAAAAACGAGCCGTTAGGGCTATGTATTTTTTGGCATAGTTAGTGGTGTTCTAATCCATAATATAAATAGTGAGCTCTAGAGCGCGAAGGCGCTCTACAGCACTTTCTTGTCAGGTAGCTCGCGCATACATAATCGTTTATGTTACAAGTTGACGTAAATAGATTTATTGGGGCACAACATTGTAAAAAAATCCACCATCGCGCGATACACCCTATTCTCAAGTATTTAATAAAAATAATAGTAGTTTCATTCCACGGTGTTCCATACTAGATGCCTAGCGGAAGGGCTACGTAACACACATACCGGCTGCTCTTGGCACCCCTTCTCACGAGAGGAGTCCTCCTCTTACTCTCAGCTAGGCCCCAAAGCTTCGGGGGTCAGGAAAGTGGAGAGCAAGCAGTACAGTTGGCCGCGCAAGACACACCGCTTGGCACTGCGCTGCCAGTGATACAGTACGCCCGTACTCACCATGTGGCCGAGCAGGACGCCGGGCTCCGCGGCCAGGTACTGCACCAGCGAGTGGTAGTGCGTGCTGAACACCGCCCGGCACTGGCGCGCTGCCAATTCTACACACACGGCCGACGCTATTGCCGTACCGTCGTATGTCGATGTACCACGACCTGTACCAAGCCAATAAACTTATGTCATCGTTCCAAAATATTAGAATTAAATTCTACTGAATTTATTTAGCATACAGTAATAAGGGCAAAAAATCCTTGCTTAAACAGTCGCTCAGATACATACATATATACTCTTGAGCGCATTTATTTTACTTTAGTACTAAAATGAAGAAGTAATTTGTGACAAGAAAGTATAACAAATGTACATAACAACTTTGTTTCAAATTAAATTACGAAAAATATCTCCTCTTTGAAGGCCATCGAATTATACTCGCATTATTCGTCATTTTACTTGACCTTGTGTATCTAAATTAATCTTTTATCTTACTGCACTCCTGTATTCTGCGAGATCGTGGTACCAACCCGGTCGAGGCGGCCCATTCGAGCAGCAGCAAAAGCAGCCGCTTTGCTCTACCACGTAAAAAAAAAGGACCACCAAGTACGTGAGACAACTATTTAATCCAGTTCTCAAATTACCCCTCTTTCTGGAAAAGATGCGAGCAAATTACTTCTACAAATGTGCCAACATTTTCAAGGCAATAGCGATACTAAGTTATTGAGAAAAGTAATAGTTCCTTTGATCTTGAAAGACTAGTAGATGATGTTCTCCTGGCCCACTTCCGGATACTATCGGCAGTCGTCAACTGCACGGGATATACGTGTATTATAGCGCCGCTAGTGTCCGCGCAAGCAGAAGCACTCGCTCGTCTTTACCTTCCGCTATCCGATGTCAAGTATAAGGTTTGAGGAAGGGTCGTATGGATTGTCAGAGACACGGGACGCAACACAACCAGGCTCGAAAAAAAAATCTAGTTTCACAACACTCAAGAGTCATATCATAGTAATTATGTACGTTAATTAAACTTTATTAAATCTTGACATACCTAACTCGTCTAATAAGACAAGAGAATGCAGTGTGGCGTGCTTTACGATAGCAGCAGTTTCGTTCATTTCCACTAAGAAAGTGGACTGGCCGGACAAGATATCATCGGATGCGCCGAGACGTGTGAATATTCTATCCACGAGACTCAAGCTGCATTCTTGAGCTGGTACATAGCTACCCTGAAGAAAAAAAACACATATTTTAAAATAATATATGCCTGTATTACTTCCTGTTCAAAAAAATCTTAGATTTAGGATAACTACATTCTTTTAAGTATCTAAGGAATATTTTCATGCCATTATTACACTAAATACATAAATAAAAAATAACTCTCACTACCGTATTTACCAAATAATCAAGAGGTCCGAGGTCTAGACATTTGGCTTAGTAGTTTCAACCCACTTTTTATTAGACCTTATTTTGGAACAACGTGACGAGCCGTTCCGGTCGTCGTCTTAGTTTTCAGGCTAACAACAATAATAAATGAACACTTCTATATAAAGTTAACGAGTGCTTAAAGGGCCTCAATATTCAGCATCAGGTCTGTTCTATGTTAGCTGACGCGAAACTCGAAACAAACGTGATGCTAGTTCAAACGTAAATGTTGTTGTTCATTTTACGAGCCTTGTAAAACAAAAGCAGCTTACCAGATGAGCCAGCACAGTGAGAAGTCCAACTTGCCGCATTAGAGTGCTCTTGCCGCCCATATTAGGTCCGGTGAGCAGCAGCAAACTAGCGCCCTCTACTCCCAGCTGCGTGTCGTTGGGAATGAAATCGTTCACTATCGGAATGCACGGATGACGTCCTTCTATGACCTTGATGTATGGCTGGAACAAACATTTATAAATAGTCAAACTGTTTTTAGTTGAACCAGCGTTAAATATTACAATTTGCATCGACAGAGAGGGAAGAAATTATAGATTTCCATTTGGCACTTTTCGCCTCCCCGGGGGATAGAAAGTCTTAACACTGCGTTTGCTACCATAAATGGCCCAAAGATTATGAACGTTATTACACTGGTTAACTGGTACCCCTGGTCGCCTCTTACAGCACCTACGGGTAGAAAATGGTGTAAAAATTTTTTTTAGATACAATTTTATTATAATGTACCTTTTTCATCTTATCAAAAGTAATTTCTGGCAAACAAATGTCCCCGCTCTGTTGTCTCGCGAACTCGGCGAATGTTAACAATATGTCGAGGGTAGAAAGGCACTGCACCGCAGCTTCCCACTGATTGTAGTGCGACGAAAATTTCTCGAATATTCGACGATTTAGGTCCTTCAGTACGTTGCGTTTTTGTTCTTCGGCAGCAATCATACGGAATAAGTAATCCTATAATAGGTATAAAGAGGAAGTTTAAGAATTTTTTCCGTTAATATGATTGTCAGCCAAGTATTTTAACAAAACATTACCTTAGTCTCTGCTGTTGAAAATCTCTTAAATCCTTTCCGAGCTCCTTCTAGGTGATATTCGGAGCCTGCCTTAGACGCGTTGCTTTGCGGTACCTCTATTTGATAACGTTTTTTGTCTGTTCCCACATATTTTAACTGCAAGTTTTTTATTAATCGTGATATCTCAAGTATAAAAACCTACACGGTCAATTGCCAGCAGTCAAAACAGATCAAATTTTTTAATAAAATATATTCATATTTTATCATACAGACAAAATTTTAAAAATAAATAATCTGTTTTCTTAGAGGAGTCGGGGATCTCGAAGAAAGATACAGATTTCCTGTATTGCTTGCTTTTGTAAAATCTCATTTTAAATTTCTAACTTCATTTGGAAAGGAAACGCTGTATTTTTTAACCATCCAAAACGTAAGCTATTTTTATTTTATGTTTAGAAAGTATTATGATAAGTATTGATATTTTTTTTATCTGTGCAATATCCGCAAACCTCCCATGCTGATGTTTCTACTTTACTATAGACTTACTCATATAGTTGAATAAGTATTCTACTGCAGGACATAGGTCTCTCCCATAAGTATTTACCGTATTCGCGATTGGCGATCACAGTACTAGACACCTCGTACCTCGTCATCGGTCTGCTTCATTTTATTCTGGTATTTTTCGTGATGATTCTCCCACCCATCTGTCGGTAGCCATTGCCATTTTCGTGGCTTTTCCCTGGTCGCCTCTTACAGCACCTACGGGTAGAAAATGGTGTAAAAATTTTTAGATACAATTTTATTATAATGTACCTTTTTCATCTTATCAAAAGTAATTTCTGGCAAACAAATGTCCCTGCTCTGTTGTCTCGCGAACTCGGCGAATGTTAACAATATGTCGAGGGTAGAAAGGCACTGCACCGCAGCTTCCCACTGATTGTAGTGCGACGAAAATTTCTCGAATATTCGACGATTTAGGTCCTTCAGTACGTTGCGTTTTTGTTCTTCGGCAGCAATCATACGGAATAAGTAATCCTATAATAGGTATAAAGAGGAAGTTTAAGAATTTTTTCCGTTAATATGATTGTCAGCCAAGTATTTTAACAAAACATTACCTTAGTCTCTGCTGTTGAAAATCTCTTAAATCCTTTCCGAGCTCCTTCTAGGTGATATTCGGAGCCTGCCTTAGACGCGTTGCTTTGCGGTACCTCTATTTGATAACGTTTTTTGTCTGTTCCCACATATTTTAACTGCAAGTTTTTTATTAATCGTGATATCTCAAGTATAAAAACCTACACGGTCAATTGCCAGCAGTCAAAACAGATAAAATTTTTTAATAAAATATATTCATATTTTATCATACAGACAAAATTTTAAAAATAAATAATCTGTTTTCTTAGAGGAGTCGGGGATCTCGAAGAAAGATACAGATTTCCTGTATTGCTTGCTTTTGTAAAATCTCATTTTAAATTTCTAACTTCAAATTTGGAAAGGAAACGCTGTATTTTTTAACCATCCAAAACGTAAGCTATTTTTATTTTATGTTAAGAAAGTATTATGATAAGTATTGATATTTTTTTTATCTGTGCAATATCCGCAAACCTCCCATGCTGATGTTTCTACTTTACTATAGACTTACTCATATAGTTGAATAAGTATTCTACTGCAGGACATAGGTCTCTCCCATAAGTATTTACCGTATTCGCGATTGGCGATCACAGTACTAGACACCTCGTACCTCGTCATCGGTCTGCTTCATTTTATTCTGGTATTTTTCGTGATGATTCTCCCACCCATCTGTCGGTAGCCATTGCCATTTTCGTGGCTTTTCCCCTGGTCGCCTCTTACGACATCTACGAAGAAAAGTGGTGGCAGATTCTTACCCCTGTACCTTTTCGTATTGGCATGAGAATCGGTACGGTAAAATAGTAACGACGTTACAAATTGTATACTACATAAATTGTCATCAGCTTGCAGTCGGTTTTCCTCATGTATACTGTAGGCCGAATGAATATACTAAAATTGTTCATATCATCCGTCTATTCACATAGCACAATAATGTTGCACCTCAAGTTCAAGTTTTTCATTACTTTGATATGGATAAAAGCAATCTCTAACTATTCTTTAACACGGTCGGCGCGCGAAACTCACTCCGCGTAGAGAGGTAACACACTAACGCCTGTGCGCGGCGGCGAATCGCATTGCGAGTAACTGTCGGATTTTCTCTCGACCGCCTTTTGGGCGTCGGGGAAACTGTACCGGGGCTTTGCCCCCTCGCAGTGGTATCCATCGCCGCACGTAAAAGTACGTGCGGATCGCGAGTAATAACAGCTGTGCGCATGCGCAATGCATTGACTGGCCCGGACTCGCCCCACGAGTCAAATGTACGCAATGTGAGTTATGCCCACGCCCCTAATTTTTCACCAAACACGTCACCGCACTCTGCCTATACCTTATATTTTTGGATACTTCAGCTAGGCGCTTATAAATTTGCTCAACGAAAACTACTTTTGGTAAATAGCGATCGCAACTACCGTGTTAATAAAACCATATACGTATAAATAAATAAACACTACGACATTCTACATTTTCTGAAGAGTGCGGGGGCGAGAGAGTGCATCAATAATCGAGCGGAGTTTTATTGCACTTTAAGCGTTAATTGATCTTGGTGCTAAGAATTAAAGATATCTTTAAAGCTAAGCTGTGGTCGGAGTTGGGCAATAATTTAATCTTACTCGACATTTAAAGTATTTCTCCTGTTCAACAAGATACTCCTGCAATTCATCTTCAATCTCCTGTATGGTTTGCAAAGTACTGTCATATTCTTGGTCGACACCCTGGCCCGGTAGTATGCGACCTTCCTTCTCGGCCTCTTGTTGGTTAAATGCTTCCTGAAATGTTTTTACTACTATATAGTACTATTCGTACTAATTCCTCTAGTTATTACTCGAGACTTAAATCTTAAAAGAGGAGGCGATGCAAATGTTTCGAAATAAATGTAACTAAAGTCATAGCCTATTTGTGTCCCACAGATGGGCAGACCTCTCCTCAATTTAAAAAGGGATTGCAGTCGAGAAGAGTCCGCCACGCTCCTCCAGACGGCTTTGTTGAATTTCTCATGTCCTCGAAATATATTTTTTTAATGTTTCTAGGATATGCAGGTTTCCTTACGTTATTTCATAACCGCCGAGCACGTGGTAAATTTAGTACTTAAATTTTGATCGCAGTTCACTCGTGTATTGTAAGATTTAAGCAAGTGATCTGACCTACCTTAAAAAACTTTAAAGTATCTCTATAATCGGGGAAATTTCCCTCTGGCACCAATTGCGTTACTTTGTTCAATAGCCGAGGCTCGACATCAGCAAATAAATCGACCAGTTTCATCACAGTGGTGAAGCCTTGCAGTACAGAGATAAAGTCCAGAACTTTTCGCTTAGAATATGTTTTCTCCTCGTAAAAAATTGCACGGGAGTCTGGATGACTCTGAGCTTTTTTCAAATTTCCCAAAGCATGGACTCTGAAATGATATAACATTTACATAAATATAGCTTCAGAGACAAGTGACTTAAAGCACTTTTAAGCATTTTCTTTTGACATTTTTTTTTGTGAAAGGGGGCAAACGAGCAAGCGGCTGACTTACTATGTACTCTACATATTTATTAGTTAGTGGTAAAAATTATTTTTATAGTTTTTAAAAAATTCACTATATGTTTATAAGTATACAAATATATAGTGAATTTATAAGTATATCTAAAAGTAATCTCAAATTACACGAAATTAACTGTAATAACCATACAATAAAAACATTATTTATATACAGTATATTTTAATTGTACATAATAATAAATATTATACTAAGTGAAATTAATAAAACCAATATGATATTTTGAAATATCAGTAAATGAGCTTACTTGGCTAAAAGCCGTTCCAGATCGGGGAGCGTCGTCAATATATTCCTAGCATCTTGACACAACTCTTGATTTTCCAGTAACGTCTTTACAGCTACTTGGCGCTCTTTTATCACAG
Organism: Bhutanitis thaidina; assembly: GCA_029286595.1. NCBI lineage: Eukaryota > Metazoa > Arthropoda > Insecta > Lepidoptera > Papilionidae > Bhutanitis > Bhutanitis thaidina. The sequence goes on from JAGSMS010000014.1 coordinate 5,659,888, forward strand.
TGAGACTGCAACTCGGCGAACACACCCATTGGTATAGTAACCTATTAAATAGATATTGTTATCTCAATAATAATAAATATTATTTGTTCTTAATTTAATCATTGTAAAACAACAATATGGTTTCTGCCAATAACAGAAATGGAATATATTTCATATATAGAATATTGTTAAATAAGTAATGATTCTATGTAACATAATTTTATAAGATAATTTGATTTAGATTAATGAGCAAAGTGTGTAGAAAATGAGGGCGGTTCGTGTTTTTTTTGGAAAGTCAATGTCCAGCAGGGGTTCAACCTTGCAGGGTTGAAGAAGATTTACAAGAATGAATTCCTAATTCTTCCTGCTGGCCTGTTTAAATGTAATGCTGCACATAGGCCTCTCGAAGAAAGGGTCTGCAAAAGATTCGCCCATACCCATCACGCAGGGCAAGTCTGTGGCTGAGTGCAGTGCCGGCACCCACGAATTAATGCTTCTTCTCACCATCATCAGTCTAAGGGATTAGTATTTGGCTAATTTTGATGGATTTTCCGCCAACATTCGTTTGTTAGCTAGACATTTGGAAATATATATACACCAAAATTACATAATGAACACATCAAGTAATATAATAACGTAGGTATACCTTTTACCCATAGCTGTAGAACAGAAGTTCAATTTATCGTACAAACAGCCTTCATCTTGCACAATCCTTAGATTTCGCAGTGTAATGGCGTCAAGCACCATTGTACTGCCGCCTATCCAATGGTATTGAGCCTTAACTTCCGGCGACGCGGTTCTGTTAACGACGTCTGGTGGAGAAAATGAAGTGAACTGGGCCATGTCTAATATTTGTACGTCCAGCAAGCAGTCAGTCAGGAATGCTACGCAACCTCCTAATGCTTTGACAGCGAGGTAGTAGTTTGCGGCCGGAGTGAGGCCCAAAGCGTCGCCTGCAATGCAATGAAATAAAAATATAGTAAATTGATCTTGACCAAGCCATGCACGACTCGCATTGCATGTTTTGTTACAAAAACCAACTAGGTGGTAGGAATCCTCTGCTGCCTAGGAACCGTCTGAGTAAATACTAAGCTTTTTTGCCTATTTCTGCCACCAACCACTGTCGTGTTCCTATTTGAAGAGTATAGAGAGTCGGTATAATTACAGGCTGTGAGGCATTCCATGAGAGATAACGCATCTGTAACCTCCGGCAAATAAAGTGGTTTACAGACGTCAATGGGTCAATTATCATCAAGTCGACTGTTAGCTCGATTGTCAACCCATTCTAATATAAAAACATATTAAGTATTAATGTCATCTGATAGTGAGTGTTCGCCAAGACCCATACTCAACTAAGAATCAAGATTGAGGGGTGTCATCGCTCCTGAGTAATAAGATGTAAGAAGAATAACAACCAGTAGTTGGGTCTCTGTCTCATTCTCTACACTCGAAAAACTGTACTTGTTCTTCTACTTGTGCTGGTATCCCGAGGGTGTGGTCCATTCATGATAGAGCACAATTCATTAACGTGGCTTTAATACGTAACGGGAAACAATTTTGTATATGAAAACCTAAAACTGAGATTGTGAGACGAAAAATAACCTTCGTGTAAAAATGTTTTCAATCCTTCAGGCCAGTCGCCATCAACGTTTGTCTTATAATACTTCTCGGCTAATGTCTTGAGTGTCTTTTCTGGGGTCCACATTACTGAAGGTTCCCTGCGTGCGTTATGGCAGTGGGTCGTCAACAGCTGCGACGTGCGGGGCGTCGTATGTTTGCGGTCGAATACTAACTGAAAAGGCAAAATTGTTCACTTTATCTGCATCTGTCGTCTATGGAAGTAGACAGAGAATTATTATTCTTATTATAAATATTCTCCACTTTATAACTTTGCCTCTCCGATGTTTGCAACAAATGGCGTCGCAGTAGTCATTTTTAGGACGGAAGGACGCATTGATTGCATGAACGTCAAAATCTAGACCGGTTCGTAACTACACTTACAGGACATAATTTATTAAACTAAATTAACCATAAGCCAATCAAAGTTAACTGCAACATAATATTTCATCTAAACAATAATATACTAACTTTTAACAGCCACAAACACTAAATGACACTGTTAGCTGTTTGTGGTTGTAAAAAAATATTTAAGATGAAAATGCTAAATTTTTCCGGTTACATAATCATTTTACAAAATAGTTTCATAGTTATACATACCAAAGCTGGTGGATAGTGCGCAAGGGTGGTCAGCAACCTGGACGAGTGCTTGTCGTCCTTGAACTGTCCGACGCGGAGCTGGCCTATTGATGTGTCCACGAAGCAGACGCCGTATGTGCTGCATCCGTTATGTTCCTACCAGTTTAATATTATTTTTAATACATCTGATTCATTTTATATATATTAATCTATATAGAGTTATTATCGCTTCGTCTAGGTGTTTCGGATAACTTTTTTTCAATATTTCTTACTTCAGTCTCCAGAGACTGACAGTCTTAGTGAAAGCGGAATCCGGTCAAAGCGCGGAATGAACAACATATGGAAGTTCATTGTAATTATGGATATGATGAATATTTGTATTTAATATCGAACTAGTTGGAAATAAGTTGAAGTACAACATAATCTAGAGCCGTGGTAGCCTAGTGATCAGAGCGCTCGCTTCAGTTTCGTAGAGCGCGATTGAACTGGGTTCGATTCCCGATGCCGGCACCACTGAAATTGTCAATAGCGACTTTAAATGCCATGTGCTCGGCGGTGAAGGACAACATCGTAAAGAACCCTGCATGTCTGAGAAATATTATTTTGAGGGCATGTGAAGTCCCCCAACAATTGGAGCAGATTGGCGAACCCTTCCCGGCTCCAAAACCCTCTTAGATATTTGAGAAGGAGGTGTCTATCCAGCCGTGGGCTTTACAGGCTGCTACTTTACTTTTACAACTTAATCTAAAATATAAAACTATATTTGTTTGTACATTATACGTCTTCTGTGCATCCGAAAATCGTTCATCCGACTGAGCTTAAATTGATGAGTTATGTTCGTCACATTACAGGAATGGTAAAGAATAAAAAAATATATATAATAATGAAACCACTGCGAAGCGTTCTTAATATTGAAAAAAAATATATATGTTTATGTGTTCCTCCTCTATGCGTTCGAGCATTGTTATGAAGCAGCAGCGGGCTAGAGCAATTGACATTGAAGTGGACAGTCCGAAAAAATATTAACAAAAACCATTTGTTGATTTTGAAGGAATACTATAATAGCAATATTAATTAATTAAAAACATATGGTTATAGATTAAAAATAAATATCCTTATACTTTAAAAAACAATATATTTATACTAAAAAGCATAAAAGATACTTTAATATTGTAATAAATGTCAAATAACGAATTAAAATTTATAAATAAATAGATAAATTTAAAATTTCAATATTAGTTACATTAATCATATTATACTATAAATATGAATTTAAATAATATATAATTAATAGGAGCTGAGAACGTCCCATACCTCTTCAGCGAGGGCCAGCAGGTAGACGGCGGCCGCGTCCGCCGGGCCCGCGTCCTGCAGCCCGCACACCTGCGCGCCGCGCACAGACACCTGGCAGATCTCGCGCCGCACCACCTTGTCCGACTTACTTGTTTGCCCAACTGTGGACAGAGGCTTTAAAATCTTACGATCCTCATGACCGATTTCGACCACGGCGACAACATCCGAATATTATGTACTACTACTAATTAGACATTAGTCGTAATAGAGAAATTCTATCTATTTTACTCTAATGCTGAACTTAGTCTAAGAAAGCGCCATCAAAAGGCGGCATATATTTCTCGATTGGGTGTTTGGCCTGTACTCACTACGCTGGGCTCTACTCACCACAGAGGTAGAGCGTAGTGTCCTGTGTGTGGGATTTGCGTTCGGCAAATTCGGATGGATATTAATTCCGGCATTATTCGGTCGCCAGCCTCGTTTGTTGGCTAGCAGGGTGCATGAGCACGTGAGGTTGGATTTTTTATTCGTAGGGGAAACCTAACATATACCCGCCCTCGTGTGCGCGACCACTGGTGTGCTGATGGGAAACTACGCGTCCCCGTGTGCTCATCCACTGGTGTGCTGTTCGGAAATTAGCAAAACTTTCAGAGCCCTTATACGAATTTTCCTAGCTTTATTGGAATATCATAAGGACTGTTAAGATTTGGTATGGAAATACAAAACTAATAGAATACGTATCTGATGTAAAGATGTGTCAAAGTGGATAGCTAAACTATTTTTCTTCGATTTAAAGCACATTTTTAAAGTGTATAATTAACGAGTGTGTACATAACTTACATTTTTTACACCTCTCCTGCATCATCTCGGGTGTTTCAGTCTGCTCAACACGGGCCACTTTGTATCCTTTGGATACTAAAGTAGAGGCCATACGCCCGTAAGCACTTTCTGGGAACCCCGAATGTGCAAATTGACCCTAAAATACACACAATTTTCATTTAATTCAGAAAATGTCATCATCGTGGAACTGTTATGAAATAGGACAATGCGATAGATGCAGTGTTGGAGACACTCGAAAAGGACATAAAGCATTTACAGCAGTTTATAACTTCTGCTTGGATTGATCTTGGAACACAGCAGGTAGAACTGCTGATCAGAGTCACCGTGATAGGCACCATGATGATGAATAATCAGGTGTTTATGAAATTATAATTGTATACCGCATGAAAGAAAACACTATCTTGCAAGTACTGTAATCTAAGAGTTTACATAGTACCTGACGAAATATATAAGAAAGATATTGTATCCACTCTCCTTCAATGGCACATGTTGATTCTATTACTTACCTTGTAGGTGCTGCATGACCTAATAGGACTATTGTAGTTACCTTCATATAAGAGAAGCCCAGTTCATTTACACCAACTGCTGCATCCATATGGTAGAGCTCATAGAACTTGCCAACTTTGAAGAACAATACGCAATCAAAGTGAGAAGATTTCATATCCCACCATTGCTTATGGCCCTGAAAAGAATTTTATGTGATGATTAATCCAAAAAAGGTAATATGAAACTTAATTATAACAGATGCAACATAACATATAGTTGTTAAGTTATGTCAAATATCTATCTTAGGTAAGCAAATCCAGCATTATATATTCAAATAGATTCAAAGAGAAATTACATTAATTTGTCAGAAAAATTGATGACAAAGTATATCAAACCTAAGTTATGCAGATGGATAAAGGCCTTATGAAGATCACAACAACAATAATTAAATTCCCGCATGTAACCCCTACCAGAAAGGCCGAAGTTTATACCAATTGTCAATGGACAGAGTTTGTGAATAATACTCATAGACCCTTCATGTTTCATAGTAATAGAATTTCTATTGTTGCAACATGTTATGAATCAACTGTTAGTTGACACATTTGGTCTTGACGAAGAATTTTACATACAGGCTGGACGCACATTATGAAATAAAATTTAACCTCATAATTTCACCAGGGCTGAGTCTTATAGTAGTTTAGTCACAAGATACTTTATAAGTTTTTGTTACATAGACTCTGAGATATATTTGCATGTTAATAGTTAAGTACCACTGAAACCCAGGTCAAACTAGTGAAGTCCTAATCGACCGTCTGCTGCGTACGTTTCAAAGTCGCCACCACGCCGCCAAAGATATGGTCAATGAACCAATGAAAATACAGATACACATTTATTGAAAAATGAGGATTATTAGGCTTTCTAAAAAAAAATCCACTATTTCCAAATAATTGTGACCACTACTATTACCCAAGTTTTCATTGAATATCGACGAGGTCGGATCATCCCTCATACATATATAATTTTTTATATGTATAGATTATAAACAAAACACTAGTAGCTAAATGGTCTTCTGTGATCCACTTTTCGCATCTCAAGGAGATCTAACCCCAGTGACTTCTGGAGATTGCCATTCGATTTTCAAAGCTTCTCCCTAAGTCGCCTCTTATCACAACTGCAGAAGGAAATAGTCCCATTTCTTCTTAGGCCACACGGAATAAATTCATACTGAAAATCAATATGTGACAAATGAATCATTGTGAAAGTTATAACTGAAAGGAATAGAATAGTTTTATTTGCTATTATATATAGTACTAGCTTGCTCGGCAAACATGTTCTGCCATTTTCCGGTGCCATCTTTTTATTACCTGGGCATCAAACCTATGCTTGTTCAGTCTTCTATTACAACCACGCTTATGATGTAAGGCAATGCGATCTGTTGTTGTTAACATACTATTTATGAGACAGCATTAGAAAAAATTTCTTTTATTATAGTCATTATTCAATTCAAAGTAATCCAGATATGTACTTCCTCACAAGAATGCAGACCTCCTTTATATTGAGGGAAGAGGTAAAATACCTAACTTTTAAATAAAAAAAGCTCCATAACAAAGTTAATGCATAACAAGTATGTGTATATGGATGTGGCCTTGACATATTAAATAACTATTGTTCTATTCCTGGTATGTATACATATAACACTATGGTCACAATAAGCTTGTTCAATATGAAAGTTTATAGCAATTTCAATGCAATTATGTTTTGCAGTCCTTAGGCTAATCCCTATTAGACTCATCAATCTACATCATTATTACAGCCTGCCACAAACCCGCTGCCTAACCTGCTACCCCCAAAGATTACCACAACTCACATTCCAAAGCATGCTGCATCCATCAACATCAACACTGTGGACTGGTTTTGTTACCTCACTAACGTCTTCTATTGTTTAATCCATTCAGGAAGACTGACAAATCAATATTTTACTATATTTACACATTACTACATACAATTACTCACTGGAGTTTGAGTGTTGAAGTATTCAGGTGGTACATAAAGTGTTGTGGGGTCATAATCAGGATGATCCGGCCTTCTCTTCTTAGCATCTCGAATCTTTTCAGGTTTCAACCAATCTAGTTTGCAATGAGCCCAGTCACCATCATCAGCTACTACTGAAGCTTCTTGTTGCTCTATTGGTTTTGCTTTACTTGTAGACCTATGTATAAACCAATTAAATAATATTATGTACCATATATATAGTTTACAGCTAGGCACAGACTTTCAATGTTAGGATTTTCCATAATCGCCTTGCTTGCCTAGCAGTTTGGCAATCGCAGAACTGGACACTTCTTGTTTGTTAGACATAGCTATCAGCCTTCAAATTAGACATAGCCAACTTTAGTTATTGCATAATATACATAGTAATTTCAATACTGATAAACTGATACTTTTGTTTATAATTTCTAGAGATCCAGTATTCATTCTTACCCATTGTTAGAAGCTTTCTTTGTTTTGGTGATAGGAGACTCATTTGGATCATATTTAAAATTATCCTGCAACCTCTTTTGTAATGTTACATTTTCTTTAGGCTGGGTTTTGACATCTGCAAAATGAGATAGTTTTTTTTCAACAGATAGTTCATTTATAGATACCAATTTTATATAAGAGGGCGGTAGGCAGAAATTCACTATTTCTATTTGACACAACTCAGCATAGCCAAACAGGCTTCCACAACCTTCTCCGAGATATCATTTGACCAGTGGTGGGTGAACCTCATTGATTTTCTTATCACTACCTCCAGGGGATTTGCACCATGGTGATTGCCTTTTTTGTATGACTTTTCCTTGGTTGCCTCTTACAATATTAATACTCAACACATTGGGCAGAATAGTTTTGGAGTGAGGAGTGCCTGTTGTCTCCTGAACTATCGATGCTGCACCTTATTACACATTTGTGGTATGTTTTCAGTAAATTTTTACCAATTTTTAACATCAGTCAGTCACTAGAGCTAGTTTGTAACCTAGCAGAGTGCACTTTATGTTTGTTTTATAGAAAAACATATTGTCCTTGTTTATTTAGACAATTTTACATAAAACTACTAATTGCTATTATGTTATCCTTGCTGTTAGGTAACATGTTACAAGGATATATACCTATATATCCTTGTAACATCTAACATAACATTAACATACATAATTAAATTTAGCAAATAACTAAATGTTAAAAATAGTAAGAGTGCAGCTATTTAGCAGTATTTGGCACAAATTTATTTGAATGTTTAATCCAGGCTATATCACTATGCATTAGTTGTCTCAACCCTTTTTTTACCCCTCAGTTTGTATATATTTATTTAAAATAACATACTTAGCAAAGTTTAAAAAATTAGATGGTGAATAGAAGAACAAACTAGATTTGTCATTGTTTTTTTTTTCTTGTTGTGAATTTCAATCTGTGTTCCCTTGTATTTGCTAATAACTTCTCAACTTCTGAGTAGAATTCCATTTCCATGCTATATACCACCATTTAGAGCATTTTATGAGGAAGATTTATGTGAACAACTCACAATTGAACAAAAGTTTATATATAGCAGATTTGACTGTGTAGTACATTACATTAGTATATTATAAAAGAGAAATTATGGCCTTCACTTTTCTCAGATTCTTTTCGGTCTTTCAGACATCCACTCTGTAGTATTGAATGGACAATAATAAAGGGTTTGACTGTCTAAACACAGAAATTATACTTTTTTCAATAACCGTGTATGCAGCAGAAAACTAAACTGCACATCGAAACTATGAAATACATTCAATACTTTTTTAAGGTATTTACAATTTTAATCACTGAATCTTTTATAGAATACAACAAAAATTCTTCAAATTGCTTGATGGCAGTCTCACCTCTATTCTCCTCATCAGAATCATCAGAATCAAAAGGATTGAGACATATCCTTTTCCTCTTTTTGGAAGCAACAGGACTGTCACTATCAACATGGGTTTTATTAAATTCAGGCGATGGAGTCGGTTGCCTTTCCCGCTTATTATCTGTAGTGTAATATTTGCAGAATTAAATATAAGATTGTAATAAAATAACAAAAATCACAAAGTTTGAAATATTACTTACTTTCAGTTTTTAATTCTTGGTGAGTATCTACCAGTTTCTGTGTAAACTCAACATTGGACTTATTGTTTGCTTTTAGTTTTTTATTGCTGGGTGGAGTTTTTGTAAAATAATTTAACAAAGTGTTTCCTACATTGTTGCGTTTAGACATAATTCAAATTATATTTTTAACAAACTATTTTGTCCTTTCGATAATTATTTCTCTATGATTTTGGCGCAAAAATCAAATTTACAAATCTATCAAATATGTCAGTGTCACGTCACTCTAATCAACTGACAACTTACTATATCTTACTTACTTATCTGTAGTATGACCTGGTACTATCCAATATTTTTACAGAGTAATTATTGTTGTAATAGAGTAATAAAGAACGCGTTATATGTTGCCAGGTCCAGTCGTTAAGGTTGGCAGCTAGAGTTCAGCCGGTGATTCTTCGCACTCCCTGCCTCGCCGTTACCATGGCTGCCACCGTAGCCAGGACTAGCGACCGGGGACCGGAGGCCCATTGCTTTTTGTACCGCTCATTATGTGGGGAGGGGGGGAGGGGGTTCACCATAGTTGCCACGCCTGGCGAGCGGGATGGCAACAGCAGTTTTTTTTTGTTCTAATGCAGGAAAATGCTGCTGCCCTTTTCCTAATATAATTAGTCGCCTTTTACGACAGCCAGATGGTCAGACAGGGTTGGCGCTATTCTTTACTTCCGACAGCCACACGGAAATGTATACAACGAACGGCTATGTAGTACAACGAAATTTAATTAATTAAAAATATAAAGTAAATACTTTTATAGAATAAAATTAGTTCCTTTTAATGAAAAAAAAAACACGGATCTCTGCGGGGAGAGAGGGGATTGTTATAAAGGGGTTTGATCTACCCTTACAAAATAAATCACTGCATTTAGTAACTTTAATTTATAAAGGTTTCTTAAGAGATTATAAAATAATTCCTAAGGGAATAACTGATATTTTTACCACTATGGGTCATTCGATTTCTGGTTCGATTGAAAATTTTATTGAAAAATGTTGTGTTTCAATGATGAAACCCCCTTTAAGTTATTGCTAGTAACATCAAGAGAGTCGGGAGAGGAAGACCTAGGCGAACATTTCACGATCGAATCGGGCCAGGTCAAGAGTACTCTAAACCAACGACCATGCATGCGAAGATTGATGAAAGCGAAAGACGTATGTCAGGAGCGTAGCAAGTGGAAGACGATTGACTCTGCCTACCCAGTTGGGAACAAGTCGTGAATATATTTACATACATACATAGTAACATCAAATTTATATTAGTTAAATTTCAATATATTTTCTTATTTTGTACTGAGTTATTTTGTTGTATGTGTGTGCACAGTGTATGGACACTGTGCACACACATACATTAAAATATAAATCTCAGATAATCATGCGCTTATATCCGTTAAATGAACGTATGAGGTACTCCCTGAATTGAAAGAGCGGGGCGAGGGAGGGAAAAGGTTATTTTATGTTTTAGGTGGCTAGGAATCATATGAGGAGGCTCAACCTGGAAATTCAGTTAGCACCTTTTAAATCCAATCCCGTGGAACTTCTACGAAACAAGTGCGTGATGTTATAGTTTTAAGTACAAGGCAAATTTCAAATTGAACAGAAAAAAATAACCGGGTGAACTCCGTCAAGAGGGCAGATCATAGAAGTAAAAATGGGAATTAAGATTTTTTAAGTTTTAATTATAACATAATACAAATTAATAATAGTATAAAGTTATTGTACTTTTAGCTCATTTTAGAGTATACACAATTATAGGCACATTATTACAAAGTATGATACATTATACATAGGTAATGTATTCAGTCATTAGCAATAAATGACCAACCCTTTAAAATGTGAAATTTAAAAGTAGTTAAATCCACAATGTTTATTGTTATAGTTAAGAGATCAATAAAAATACTGTAAATGTATTGTTAAGATCTCGTAGCAAACTCTTTTCATAATTTATAATTATTTGTGGCAAACTTTTCAAATTATTGATTTTTATCGTGTTCTAAATGTTGCCCCTAATAGCGTATGCTCTTCAATAAAAAACATAAAATAATAAGGTAATAAATGGCTCTAAATATTTACATCTCAGAAAATAATTTCTACGAAAACTTGACTTAAAATTATTGTGGAATCATAGCATATAAAATTCATTACAAATTGTCATTCAGTCTGTAATCATAGTCTTAAATATAAATGGATAAATATTTTTTGGTAGCAACTTGCGGTCAACAAAATGAAAAAAATTTTTTTTTTAAATAAAATAAATGCTTTTTCAACAACTATTACGGTCTAAATACTATTACAGTGAGAGTATTGTATGAGACTTTTTGTGGAATTTTTCAAAAGAATCTCATTCTAGTTTCAAGTCAATTATTCAAATCGTAAATTTAAATTACACTAAATGCAATACAATAATGGGGTTTAAGGGAGTATATACAATCTTTTTCTCCAAAGGCCAACTTAAACTGCACGAGGTGCAGCTGACAAGTGAGGCTTTGGCAACCGAATGATAGTGGAAAATCCATCCGAATTTGTCAAACGTAAATCTCACAGACTAGAGATGGGGAGTAGCATCACCAGTGCGACGGTATCCGCTGCACTATCGCCCAACCGATCCGCATGTCCAACGTGGTGAGCACGGTCAAACCTTTCAAAAATGCACGCCCAAGAAATCGCCGGCTTCTACCGGCAATTTCTTGGGAACACTTAAATGAGCTAATGAGGAAGAAGATTGCAGCACCGTTTTCGTAGCTAAGTATCGTATTTTATAAATTTCTGAAGACAATATTAGAACACTTTCACTGGAACTCAATGTTAGATTCTTAAACATACAATATGTGAATTTTAACATAATGGATATAATAATAAAAAAGTTTACTAATAACTAAGAAGCAAAAACGTAATATTTAAGAAAATTATGTTAAAGTTGCAATACTTGTATTCTAAAGTACCTGCGTTTTTGTTTGTGATGGGAATGATAATTTGATAGACAAAAACATGTAAATTGCAATTGAAACTTATGCCCATGGGTGACTTTGTAATTAATGGGAATTATGATTAGGTGTATGTATTGTATAACATTCAAGACAACAAACATTATTTATAAAAGAAGTAATGATAAGAAAAAAAATTCAATTTAATTAAATTGTATCTTTCCATTTATAATTACTACAGGAGCGAAGATATTTATATAATTTAATGTAAATAAATAGGAAGGTTTAAACATATTAATGATTTTGGACATTTGTATTAGAAAACTAAAATGGCAAATGACTAAAGACTAGAAATGGAGAACAGTGTCCATATTCTGTTTTTTTAAAGTTTTGTTTTTAATTTTGTAACATTTTAGTTTTGTGACATGTAATTATATTTTTAGCTAACATGTTATAATAATTTATTTTTATCAATTGTTTGGTTTAATATTAACAATCAAGTTAATATTAATTAAACCAAATACAAATTGCATATATTTTATAATACATAACTTAAATAAGTACCCATTACAAAACTTCTAGGTAAAACAGTGTAATTTATAAACAGGCAGTAAAATTGCAAGTTTTGTAGTATATCAGTTAATAAATTGCACTCATAGTCTGACTTCTACTAATAATAATTTGTTGCTAAAAATCATTGCAAACAATATGTTTTACAGCCGAGTACTGCAGTCTTCACATTATAATCTGTGGTTCAGGGACGGACATGGCTATAGACTTGTGAGGTAAAACCTGACCACCGTTGATATACAGCTCATCTTTAACAATGACATCTTCTCCTAGAACCGTACAATTTTCCATCCGTACCCATCTTCCCACCATCGATCTCCAGCCAACGATACAGCCGTTCAACCACGCATGTTGGCGTACGCAAGCACCACGGAGTATAGTGCTGCGTTTTATGCATGCACCTGAAAGAAAAAATAATGATTTATTTATTAAAACTGAATTCCGCAAAGTAATAAATTTCCTAGTGCATCAAATTAAATTAGGGACCACCTGGAAGATATACACAGAGAAAAAAATTATGGTTAGGCAGGGGGACAACTCGTGCCATACTTTTTTAAACTCAAAAGCCATTTTAGACACTTTATAGAACTCATAATAAGTGAGCTGGGAAAGTGAAACATTAAAATCGCCTGGCACATTAAGAAAATATTCATTAATTACATTAGCATCATTAAATTGTCCAGAAAATAACGTGACATCCTTATTTTTAATTACTATATATTTTTTAAGTGTTTCCAAAGAACTGTTGCTGCTTTGATCTGGAGTTGATATAGTACTTAAAGTAGGCTTTTTTTCATTTGTGATGGCACCGTTAACAATTCTTTTCAGTTGTTTATAATAAGATTTATGGGAGTCTAACCCACTTTTCCTAGCCCTGGCTTGAGCTTCATCGCGCGTTCTCATCATTAACTGTATATTATACGTAATCCAGGGATATCTATGTTCTTTAATGTAAACTTTTTTTTGAGGAGCATGTCAATTGTATATACTCATTATTTCATTATTAAGCTCTGCAACCATAGAGTTTACGTCCTTTAATAAAATAGTACGTTTCCAATTTATATTTGTTGCATCTTTTTTAAACAGATCCATGTCAATATCTAGTAAAGGTCTAAACTCAATCCATCTTGGTTGAACGTCACCTTTAGGACTATTAAATTCACATGTAATAAATGCATGACTGCTTAAATCCTGAAAGTAATCCACATTAACATTCCACATAGGCGCATCCGTGCATACGGCATCCAATAGTTTCACTAAAATTTGTGATATTCGTCGACTTCGTTACGAACTGGGTGAGATTATTGGTGGTTAAAAATTCATTCAACATCTTAACGCTGTGAGTATCTTTATTGAGGAGGTCAATATTAAAATCGCCCAACAATATAATATAATCATGCCACGGAAAGGAGCTTAGCGTATCACTAAGTGAGTCAAAAAATCTTTGCACAGTTAGTCATGGAGGACGATATGCGGTACTAATTAATAAAATTTTATTGTTAACCTTTACATTAATCCAAATTCGTTCTACTGGCGGGGATGTGTGTTGTAGGAAAATGCGCGCGGATATACCGTGCTTTATATAAAAACCTACTCGAGCACCTCAGCCGGTCTCGGAATGTAGCTAAGATATGTCTGGATACCGTATCCAGGCACTTGCGGCGCGCGACCTTCCTACCCCTATCCGGGAGGCCGTAACTACGTCTCATTTATGGCCATTGCTATCCAAAAGTCATTCTTATTTCCGAATCCTGGGTTCAACAATCCAATTTTACTATAATTCCAAACAATAGCAGTAAATAATAATTATTAGCATAAGCAAATATACTTTTAAGATTAAATGTAGCTTTGTTTACGGAGATACTTGTATATAAGAATTGTTCAGTTTTGCAAAATATTACCGAGCAGTTTGCTGATTGGACATATAGTTTATTAATTTGAAAAATACCAATCGTTTATAACAAGACAAAAAAAATTAGCCAAATTTTTCAAGCTTTCCCTATGATAAAGTATGCATTTTATACCTATAATTATTTCGGTTACCGGTGGTGGCTCCTAGGCAGAAAAGCGTAGGGTCCTCTCACTCTTTTCTGCCACCAATCAGCAGTGCAACAACCGTTGTCTTCTGGTTTGGATTAGAGAGCCAGTATACTTGCAGGCTGTGAGGTATTCCATTGTAGTCCTCTGGGGTGACAACGCATCTGTAACCTCTGATTAGAGTAGTTTGCAGATGTCCATGGGCTGTAGTAACCACTTACCATCAGGTCTGTTAGCGCGTTTGTCATCCCAATACAATACAAAAAAAACAGTTTCCCTTGTGACAAAATTAAACGACACGCATGCGAATCCGATCCGATGCAATAAATTACTTCTTACCATCTTCAATGACAACATCTGGACCTATAGTGACATTGGGTCCAATCCTGCACCCTTTGCCGATAGTTGCAGATGGATCAATGATGACATTGCCTACTACACCGTCGCCATCATGTAATTTGTCAGAGTTCTTCTGTCGTAAACTATTTAGATATAAACACATGCCTGAAAAAAATAAAAATTATTCTTAATTTAGTGAACCGGCCCACTTGCTCAGATATAATTTTTTTCAATTTTATTTTTTATTAGTCATGTTAGTCATAAATCATGTCAATATGGAATATAAGTTTTCAACTGTAAAATAATGTAATAATGTTTGTAATTATATATTATGTTGTTTTAATTCAGTCATAGATAGAATCACTATGGCAAGCGCAGAATTTTTATAATATCGTAATACCTTTAACTTTAGTTTAGGTATAAATACACGTTGATGCTTTTTTAGCTATGCCATTGTTTCTCAACTATATTTATGGCGCGAACCACGAAAAAGCAAAAGTTATGTAAAAAGCTTTGCGACCTCTTCACTATGAAATTATAATAACATTTTTATTAATGGTTGATTTATACGTTTAAGCTTTAAAAACTCCCCCTGGCAAGCCTAATTTTATTGCAACGGTAGGATGTCAATCAGATGCGTCCTAATACAAAATGTCCTAAGAACAGATTTTTCAATATCGCAAGAAAAAGCAAAATCGCGCTTGTCTGTCTTAAATCACGGCAGTCTGGGCGAGATTTTAACCTGCGTTGTAAGTACGTACAGGTGGACGAACTTATCAAGTAAGCCGTCCGCGCAATCCCGAAACATGTGCTACTTTGCGCAACAACTTCGTACAAGTTCGTACATGTTAATGCCATCATGCCTCAGTTATAAACACAAAAGAACCCATGACAGAGTTTTAGAGTTGCTCGCAGTACTTGGTGGACGCTTTATTGTGTCACACCACCGCTCGGACCGTTGTTTTGGGCGTCTCGGGCGTTTTCTGTTAAACGCTCTAAGACCAGGAAACCCAGAGCCAAACAAGACTGAAGACTACAGAAACTCCAAAACTGGAAAACCAGCCAGAAAAACTCCGATACCCCCTATAGTGGTGAAATGCCTACCTAACAGGACACACCATTTTAGGAATCCTGCCCAGAAACTGGGTAGAAGACCGAAGGCTCGCCCTTCGGGAAGAGTATTCAGGTTCTACCCAGATAAAGAAGTTGAACACCAGACAATCGTCAAGTACCTAACCGGACTTGAACGGGAGGAAAACCTTGCCTGGTTCACGTACTCCCTGCCGGCAGAAAGATGCGTAAAGGTCGCCATGCGTGGTCTGCCGGAGGGAACGGAACCAAAGGACATCGCCGAGGTCCTCAAAGACAAATGTATCCTCACCTGAACACATCAGGTGCATAAGCGCACGAAAAGGACGTCCGGGCGTAATTTTTTTCGTGCAGCTTAAAAGAACACCGAACATCGTGGCCACTAGTTACATCTCCGAGCTTCTCTACATGCCCGGAATTCGTGTCGAATTCGAACGAGCTTGGAGAGGCAAAGCGAGCATATCACAATGCCATCGATGCCAGCTTTTCCGCCACTCCTCGTACTGCTGCCATCGGCCGCAGGCATGCGTGAGCTGTGGCGGAGAACACCACGCACGAGATTGCCCGGCCACGTGAGAAGCCCCCAACGTGTGCAAACTGTGGACAGACAGCACTCACTGCACCTTCAAAAACAAGGACACCCTCTAGAATTGTGGACGTAGAAGAAGCCACAGTGGAGGCGAACTGGGAACAACAACACCTGAGGGCCCTGGCAAACTCTCCTCAATGCCGAACAGGATCCAGTTCCTACTCCTCACGCAAGAAACGAAGAGGCAGGAAAAAGCAAAGCAAAAGCCATGGGGGTCGTGGAGGCACCAAATCCAAGTGTTATACACAAACCAAAGACCCGCACGTCTTTTTACGTGCGGCGACCTGATACTACTGCAAGGGGGCAGAGCCCCGGTACAGTTTCCCCGACGCTCTTTCAGGTACTCGTAAGAAGGTCCGACAGTGACAGAGATTCATTATCAATTTCATTTTTAAAGGAAGTAACACACGGAAAGAATTACATACAACAACGATCTTATTGCACTCACCGTGTTCAATTTAATTTAAATAAATTGATACTATAGGAAACGTTAAAATTGAGAAATTTGTTACAAACCGTCTAAATCTGGTGAAACGGTGAAGAAAAAGATTATTATTACAAAGCAAACCGTTAGAATTGTTTTGAAAATCCGTAATAAGACTGCAGCACTTCATGTATCCTACTTATAAGCACTGCGAGTCAAATAATACATTATCGGGTCGTATTAATGTAATGGTCATTCACAGTCAAATAATTGAAAAGGTTAAATTAAGCGAATCTTTTGCCATTCAGTTTGACATATCGAACTTGACGCATATTTTGTCCCATATGAAGGCGAAGAGTCTATTAAAGAAAATAAGCTTTATGTAAAACAATTCTGGGTCGAGCAACTGGCGAAGGACTTTTTAACATATTCACTGAAGCAATACAAAACTAAAATTTGAACTGGAATAAATGCATTGCGGTGTTCACCGAAGGCCCTAAAGCGATAACGGCGAAGAACAGTGGCGTGATTGTAAAATTAAAAGATTCATAATTCACAAATCTTTTTAACAGATAAAAATAGTTCATTTTTAGAATTTTTCAAGATAAAGAATCTTTATTAATGTTGTTTTACTTAAGTGACATATTTTCACATTTGAATGACTAAATACGAGTTTACAAGGTCGTAACAAAAACCTTTTACTTGCGTCAGACTAAGTCAATCCCTTCGTCAAGAAGCTCGGTATTTTAATTATACGCCTGAAAAACGAAATTTTGATGCACACTGCAACTTCTGATTGTATTTATGAAAATGCGTATTTAGAACTGCGAACACATTTAGGCGAATCAAAGATTCTACTACTGGAATATTCTCCAGATGACAGCAACGATTTCTACAAAAGATGTGTATTCAATCTGTTTGATGTAAATATTGTTGCAGCTGCCCTCAACTGGTAACTTGGTTGACTCACTCGTAGAAATATCGGCCGATAAAACTACACCTGGAGTTTTTATTTCAAGATTAAGGTAAATTTGGCTTGCACGACGACTTGGGTACGAAAGGCTGAAAACATTGATACCCTTGGCTGCTTCTTACTTATGCAAAAACGTTTCTTCTCTGGTGGCTTTGAAAACTAAATACAGAAATCGTCTGTTATCACTCGAAATTTACTTGTGTGTTTGAAAAGATGATCCACGTATAGAAATACTTTTAAGTGAAAAGCAAAGCCAACCGACGCATTAATTGATTAATGTTAATAATTCATAATTTTAAACAAGTTTATTTATTTATATTACGTATATAACTTTATTATTAACGTTGTTTTTACGTAATATTTAATTTTATAATACTACATTAAAATTCACTCCTTTAATAAACGAATATTTTGTATTATTCCTATTTATTGAATAGATTGCGCCTTAAACAACAAATTAAAAATTAAAATAAAACTAACAATTATTAGTTAGTTAGTTACAAACCGCCACGGCGTAATTTCGACTCTTAGTCGACTCTTCACTATATTTTCCTGTTCTGAGTAAGTTGTAAGCTAGCACATAAAATTTAAATTAACAAAACTAAAATTTCTTGAAATATTACCAAACACTACTGAGGTTATTATGAACTCACTGAGATTATACTAAGTTTGACAATACGCATGAAGGCTTATTTACCTGTTAAAAAGTCTTTAGGTTGTCCCACATCCATCCAGAATCCTTGCAGTTCCATTGCATATAACTGACTATCTTGTGCCATAAATGGGAACACTTCTTTCTCTATTGACATCGGCCGTAGCTCAATGCGACGTAACACAGATGGATTTAGTATATATATACCTGAAAATTAAGTAAGAATTGGTATAATATCTTCTTTCACACACACACACACATGCACAGTTTTGTGCAACATATTGTAACAAAACGAAGAATTGTGGTAACCACAGAGTAAATACAACAGTTTAAACATTTATTTATTACAATTGTATGGTAGCAGCGTAAGAACAGACACTTCCAGTCTTTCTGAATATTAACTTGTGCCTCTTGCATGTGGAGGTTAATATTCAGTAGGTGAATACTTATCAACTAATTTATCTTAATTTAGATTAAAAACATGATAAAATACTTATTTAAAAAATACCTTACATTTAATTTTCAATGACAATCAATATTTTTATATGTAATTTTACACACTTTTTTTTTTTTGTTTGAATTTATATTTTATACAAATTTTAAAAAATATTGCCACAATTGCCAATGGGCACATAATTAGTTTTATTAACTCTGACACTAAGACAGCAACAGGCTCACTACCTGTCCCAAATAAACTCTGGTGAAAATTGGGTTGAAAAGACTAAATATATCTAGCACCCCAGTATTGGGTACACAGTTGTGAAAGCTTGTATATATTTGTTGTTAATTTTTTGCCATACCAGTGACAAGTTTTAAAATACTTTGTTTAATTGTATTGTTATTCGCTACCAGCCAATAAACATTTCAGTTTAAATGTCTTGATCATGGAAATTTCCGAGAGCAAACCCAGCGATGAGGCTTTTTGAAGTCACATTCTATCTCCAGGTGAGGCAAAGTAGAATAACCCATTTCGCCTATGCTGAGTTTTATCTAATAAAAATTCGTAATCTCTGTCTTGGGGAAAAGTAAGGCGTGCTTATATATGTTGTTATTTTAGTACACTATTCTTTACTACAAACAAAGGGATTTGCTTTGTTCAAATATGTGTTGCATTAGTAAGTAGTGGCTAACTAGTAAGAAGCAGACTTACCAGCATTTATTTTATTTGAAATAAACTCCTGAGGCTTCTCAACAAAACTTTCAATTTGTCCATCTTCTTTATAAACAACAACTCCATATTTGCTTGGCTCTTCTACTTTAGTTACTACGATAGTACCTTCCTAAAAATAGATATAAATTGGCTCTGTCAACTTTATTTTACAACAACAACAACAACAATATTTTTATCAATATTATATAATCATATAAATGGCTTATTTAAAAATATTTTGTTCTCTGTGATATGTGACAATGTGGTATAGTGATTTTAAAAATAGATTTGGATCATGGAGAATAGTCATTTACTTTAATAACATGGGCATATTAGTCTAGAACCACCACTTGGCTTCTCGTTATAAATATCATTTTGTCTATACTTCTGCACACGCTGGACTAAGCTAGTAGAATAGTAGAGCCCCTCTCCTTTTCATGATATGACTCATTCATTTTAATTGCTCAATACTATATATATCAACAATCATAAAACCAAGTGCTTTAAATTATAAACAACTTGTTATTCTATGATGAAACAAAAATATTCAATAATGAATAATATAGTTTACAAATATGTATTTCACATTAAAAAATAAAATTTCTTGTTGTATGGGAAAGTTATTTCTGTAACTGCACAGAGCCTTTTCTATTATTAAATGTGGGGAAATACTGTATGTCACCTAATCCGCTGGGTGAGGCCATCAGGTTGTGCACCTCCTGGCTTGGTTAAGATTTACCTATACCAAGGACAATATAGGCTGTTCTTGGCACTGTTGTGATGTGTAGTGGAATACCATTATACCATTAAAAACACTAGGGCCATGAAGGTGCATAGTGGCATGGCTAGGATAGATCCCAAAGAAGATGAGAGCTATCTTCTTTGGGATCAATCTTACAAAACAGCCTCCTACTTTTTTCTATACTTGAAGAAATACTTAACACATGTGGTAGAGCTAAGCAATGGCTTTTGCTACTGCTCAAATAGGCCACCTCGGCCGGGATAGTACCACAGCCTCGTAGTATACTGGCATGAAGTAGTCATCTAATGCATCTGCAGTTCATTCAGTGAGTTAGGCACTTGATGGGCCACTCCCACTCCCCTATCCTCATCGTCCCTCCCAACTCCTAAATATCTTTAAAGGCCGGCAATGCACCTGCAGCCCTTCCAGTGTAGCAGATAGAAGTATGCAACGTTAATCACATACGGTCAGATAGCATGTTTTATAAAGCAGCAGGATGGTTATTGATATTCAGAATGTCTGTTTGATTTATCTCTTACCTTTCCATGGCTTCTATGATATTTAGCAAGTTCCTTGAAAGGGAAATCACAAATGACATCAGAGTTTAACACAAAAAAGGGCTCAGGGCTGGAATTGAGTAATTCGCGAGCTAATGCTAAAGGACCTGCAGTTCCCAGTGGTTCCAATTCATGAGAAAATGTAAGTGAAACACCAAGTTTTGATACTTGCTCTGTTAGCTCTTTCTCCATATCATCTGCTCTATATGAAACAGCTAAAATCACCTAAAACATTTTTTTTATTTATGTTAAAGTTAATGTTTAATGTTCATAATGATAACTGCTGTATTGTATGAATGATAATACTTGTGTTACTCCAGCTTCAACTAGAGCTTCAATTTGATGCATAAGGATTGGTTTGTTTGCAAACTCCACAAGTGGCTTCGGCCTGCTTAAAGTTAAGGGTCGTAATCGAGTTCCATAACCACCAACGAGTATGAGGGCACGAATTTCTCCTAGTTTTTTATCTGACCCACACATTTTATAAATTTACTAAGTAATATTAATATTTAGAGCCACTAATAACAAACTTAATCAACTTGTACGTGGCATTCAGTCAATCTATGTCAATGTCAAATTGACACTGACATTGTCAATGTAATATTCTGAAAGTGATAAGTTTTCTTTTCTCAGACTCGTTACTCTAGTAGTGTTTAACTACGTGCCAGTGACAAAATGACATTATTACAGTTTTTGATTATAAATTCAATCGAGCTTGAAAATTTGTTAAAGTAGATCGTCGACAAAACGATAGTCAACTTTTACCAAAAGCATGTTGAACTGAATAACGAAGATTTCAATTGAATTTTCCAAATACACATTCACAAGTACTTGCGGCGTAAAACACTATCAATGTTATGCATCAAATCTGAAAATACACAAAAATAACAAAATGTAACGTGTGACATAACCACTTTTCGAGTTTGCGCCAAAAGTTCCAAAAATAAAAATGAACATGTTTGTTCTATAATTTTTTTCCGGTCCCGAAGAGACATACAACCTTTTATGACAACAGTCTTTAACTATCTGCAAACGTCAAAGTGAGGGAGGCCTATGTTCAGTAGACTGCCTCAGGAAAGTATTTTCGGATATAATGCAATTGATCATAATTACGTCATAAATCTTTAATATTTATTCAAATTTAAGTATTTAAAATTATGGTTATGTAGCCATTGCCATAAGAAATATTTATGAAATATTTCTGTCATTTTTCTTTTTTTTTGAATTTATACTTCTTTTTGAAAATTGTTGAAAAAGTTGGAAAAATTATGACAGTGAATTTTTACGATGCGTGCGCACATCGACACATAAAATTAACAGGATGAATTTTGTTTCTTAATGTCTAACTTCTTACATGCGTACATAAGTATATTATAGTTCAAATTGTCTGTGCTCTATGGATTAGTTACGTAATGGCTGGCAACTTGTCAGTGTCACTAAAGTAAAACCTGTACCCTTTTGAACAATTTACTCCCTAGTTATTAGTTATACAATGGCTGTCTCAGGTCGTATTCTCCCCTGGTTAAAAGGTGAGATGATAATAACTCTACTAATTGTTGTATAATCATGATATTAATCTAAGTACTGAAAGTTTATTGTAAAAAATAAAAAGTACTTGTTTTAACTAAAGATTTTTTTAAATCGTGATGTTAACCTTGTATTATTTGTCATAGAGTTTTCTTAGGCAATAAAATAAAAATTTGTTTAAATACTTATCATCTTGTCGTAATGATAAACGAGAATAAGATAGTTATCCCATGCTTTGTACAATGTCATATTCATTAGCGACTAAGACCTTCGTCTATAAATATATCATCGATTAATTATTTTTTCTGGTATAAGGACAATGCTTACCATATGAATAAAAAAAAATCAATATATAAACTAATTTGACCATTGATACGTCTTACTATCGCTAACTAAAGCGCTGCTGAACTTTGGTCTTTAAAATTGTAAACAATAAGTACTCTTATCACATTAAGGTTTCTATTTCTCGATGACAATCTGCGCTAATATTAAACTATTGAAAGTATTGCCCCGAAAGATATGTTTCCATAATTATGTAACATAATTCTATTCTATCCTTTTCAAAAACAACAAATTTAAAAACAACCACTCCCCTTTTTTTAAAAGTTTGAGTATCTCTGCGATTTTCATCCTGATCGTTCTCTTCACTCTGATGACAATTTAATACTGAGAAATCCTTCTCATACTACTTCATTTTACTCCAAATCCTTTTTTGTTGAAGCTGTTTGTTGAACAATGGAACTCTCTTCCACTTCATATTAAGCGAGCACAGTCTTTACCTATTTTCAAGTGTCTGTTAAAAAAACACTATGCCTCCTTAATCTTCCTGTTCCTTGATATTGTTGACTTGTATCTCTGTAATAGTATGTATTTTATGTTCATTTATATTTATATATATATATGTTATGTGTATTTCATGTATTTATTGTATATGCATATAAACTTTATGTATTATATGTTCACTTTAGTGTACATCCTAACCTGATACTTGTGTTCAAATTTTCTTTTTCTTTCTGGGTTGCCTGGAAGAAATCGCTTCTTAGCTATAAGGCCACCACATATTGTTCATATTTTTTTTGTTTTTTAAATAATCTTTGTGTGTACAATAAAGTATATTTCATTCATTCATTAAAATTATATTAATTTCTTATGCCATAATAGCTTCTATTTAAAAAAAAAATGATAGGTTACTGGGATTAGTCAAGTTCCAACCTAGACTATTGCAAAAAAGTAACCTAATGTGAAGAAATTTGTTTTAGCCATTAAAATCAGCCTATTTTATTTTATTTTAAAATCATCATCATCATAATTTCATCCTATCACAAGTCCACTGTACACAAAGCTCAGTCCGGAGCCACCTGCATCCATTGTCATCTTGTGGGGGGTCATCCCACACTGCGTTTGTTTGTATGTGTGTGCCACTCTTGAACCTTTTTGCCGCAATGGTTGTTAGTTCTGTGAGCTATGTGGTCAGGCCATTGCCACTTCAGCTTGCTGATCATTACGGCTATGTCAGTTACACTAGTTCTGTTGCGGATATCATCGTTGTAGACTATCATGCAGAGAAACACCAAGCATAGCCTTTTCCATAGCGCACTTAGCAACTTTGAGCTTCTTCATATGGCCTGCAATGAAGAACCAAGTCTTAATTCGCTTTACCTAACCTTAATATGCATGGATTTTCTATAATGTGAATTTCAAATTTAATGCTAAATTACCCTGCTTTTTTGTGGATTGGTTGTGGTTGTGGATGTGTGGTTACACAATTGAATCCAATCTCACTTGGAAAGAAGAGTTGTGTGAATGGCATGTGGTGCATCCTAAGCCCTGATGTGGTAGAAGTTCCTAATAGTGTACAGTTGTACAGTGTAGTGTACAGTATAAGTGTACAGTTGCAAAGACTAGCGTTTGAAGACATTGGTACAATGATTGAGGAATCTACATCATATTACTTGAAAAAATTCGAAGTATTTGTAGCATAGCATGATGAACCCCAACATCAAAATATTACATACATATGAATTTATTTTTCAGACCCCAATTTTTCACTTCCCTCACATAAAGCGGGCTGTTACTATATATTCAAATAGGATACACAATGGTTAAAAAAAAAAATTAATAAGACAAACAATGTTTTGCTGGTATAATTGTAGTTTTTGTTATACCAGATGGCCTGAAGCTCACCAATGTGAGATATACATCATGTGCAAGTGCTGGCAAGCCATATGAGCAAACAAGAAAAAATCTGATTTTGACCAGTGAGACAAAGGTGATCGTTCAAGGGTTTACTGGCAAACAAGGAACTTTCCACAGTCAACAGGCATTAGACTATGGAACAAAAATTGTTGGAGGTGTGTCTCCAAAAAAAGCAGGCACAGAACATCTTGGAAAGCCCGTATTTGCCACTGTAAGGGAGGCTATGGAAAAAACAAGTGCTGAAGCATCTGTAATTTATGTCCCTCCACCAGGAGCTGCTAATGCTATTCTTGAAGCTGTAGAAGCAGAAGTTCCACTCATAGTCTGCATTACAGAGGGAGTACCTCAACATGTAAATATTCTTAATTAAATAATTGTATTTTTCATCCTGAAGCAATATTGCATGTTATATGTTGTGTATGCATGCAGCAGGATTGAATAATTAAGGTGCCTTTATTGAAACAACTTTTTATTGATGAAATTTTAATCCGTTTTCATATTTTGTTATTGGAATTTAGCCTTTTTTAATCTATGATAGTCGAGTAGTTAGAGGATCTGCCCCCAAATCCCCTGTGAGGAGAGAGTGAGAGTTTGCGCCAACGATTTTTTAAATATTTATGTATGACTTGAAATTAAGATTGCAACCGGCTCATCATCTGTCATATAGTCACATAAGCTTAGTAAAAATTGGATTTAAAGTATGTACCCCCAAACCACTCTAGAATTGGGTATAATAAAAATCTCTCACAACTGTATTGTGAGAGATTTTTATTATATCATTAATTCAATAAATTTCTAGGGATTGAATGTAATATATGATGTAGTTTAATTATCACTTAGTGACATATTAATTTCCAGGACATGGTGCGTGTAAAGCATGCTCTTCTGCGTCAGAATAAGTCTCGATTAGTTGGTCCAAACTGTCCTGGCATTATTGCCCCTGATAAATGCAAGATCGGCATTATGCCTGCTGCTGTACACAAAGCTGGTTGCATTGGAGTTGTGTCACGTTCTGGCACACTAACATATGAAGCCTGTCACCAAACCACCATTGTGAGTTCTCTATTTATTATGATGAGAATAATTTTTATAGAATTCACCTATATTATGATTTTGACAAACATGACAATCTCATGTAGCAGACTATTAGTCTCTGACAATGAGAAATATTTTCTTTTATATTTCAGACTGGTCTTGGCCAGACTCTTTGTGTGGGCATTGGTGGTGATCCTTTCAATGGAACAGATTTCATTGACTGCTTAGAAGTATTCCTTGGCGATCCTCAAACTAAGGGTATCATTCTAATTGGAGAAATTGGAGGTAATGCAGAGGAATTAGCATCTGAATATCTTACTCAACATAATACTGTAAGTGTACACTCCTGTCTTGTTACATTTTATGTATTTTGATGTGTTGAACATCTGGATAAAATGTACTATTAATATGTTTATTTCTGGTTAACACTATTTTTTTTCTTAACAGAGCAAGGTAAAGGATCAAGACAACCCAAAGAGGTTAAACTTTAATCTTTATCACATACTCAGTGTGGTACTTGCAGTGGTTTTATGGATTTAGTATTAAGCATCTTGTTTGATCACTTCATTTATTCCATTGTATGATTGTGATTTATGCCCTTAATTTAACAAGATCAACAGTTATCATAACCATTTTTATGAAATTCTTAGTTTACATTTGAGGAGTATTGGTTTAATGACTCAATATTTTATAGTTATTTTTGCATAGGCCATTATCACAGGGGCACAAAAATTTGGAAATAGGATATTTATAAGCTAAGTAACATTGAAAAACTAGCATCTGATTATAAGAACTGCAATTCCTAAAAAATCTTCTTAAAGGCAATTTTAGAGGTACAAAATTTGTTACCTAAAAATATTGTTTGTAGCCTAATCGTAAAAGTTATATGTTTTATTTTTATGTAACTAAATAGGTAAGCATAGATTAAGAAATATGCAAC
Source organism: Bhutanitis thaidina (assembly GCA_029286595.1). NCBI lineage: Eukaryota > Metazoa > Arthropoda > Insecta > Lepidoptera > Papilionidae > Bhutanitis > Bhutanitis thaidina. Next base: position 5,686,563 of record JAGSMS010000014.1, read on the forward strand.
TTGTCAGATAATTTAAATAATATTTTTTTATTAATACTATAATTTTTTTATCTATCACCAACTTTAGGGTAAAGTAGTGCTTGGTAAATGCCTACTGCCGGGCAAAGGCATCTTTCTTAAATATCAGAGAGGGTTTCGGAGCCGGGATAGGTCCACGACTCTGCTCCAATGCGGGTTGGTGAACTACACATGTCCTCGAAATAATATTTTTTATTATTTTTCCGACAGACTGGTTTCCTCACGATGTTTTCCTACACCGCAAGTATGTGGTAAATTCAGTACTTAAAATTGCTATTAACAATTTTAGTGGTGGTAACACAGAGGATTGAACCCATGTCACTCATATTCTATGAAACAAAAGCGAGCGCACTGACCACTAGACTACTATAGCATATAACATTACTAATATTCATGTTAACCACTGCAATTAAGCCTATGAGCTTAAATCTGGAGTGGATCACAGCAATAGGCTTCTCATTTATTAATTTGATAATAATAAATTAATGATTATCAATAATACGGTATATACCGTCGCCTCCCTAAACTGGCTGCGTCTCGGTGACCTCTTTGGGGAAACCGAGGGCTTTTTCTGTGCGATTCAGGTTCAGGTTATTAAGACGAACAACTATCAGAGATACATCCTAAGGGATGGCACCGTGGACATCTGTCGAGCCTGTCGCCGTCCCGGGGAGTCGCTTCGTCATTTCATCTCCGGTTGTTCAGCGCTTTCTCACTCTGAGTATTTGCACAGACACAAGCTAGTAGCCAGGATTCTATACAAGGAGCTCGCTCTGAAATACGGTCTCGTGGAAAGGAGACCGCCTTACTATAAATACTCGCCGGAAGCCGTGCTCGAAAATGACCGCGCTAGGCTTTTTTTTTATTGGAAAGGCGGCAAACGAGCAAGCGGTTCTCCTGATGGTAAGTGATTACCGTCGCTCACGTACATCCGCAACACCAGAGGTGCTGCAGGTGCGTTGCCGGCCTTTAAGGATATTAGGCAGATGGGATGGAGGATGGGAAGGGGTGTGGGCTTCCGGTTACCTCACTCACCGAACGAAACGCAGAAGCACAAGATGCCTCTACTTCACGCCGGTATTAGGCCGTGGTACCGATCCGGTTGAGCCGGCTCATTCGAGCAGCAGCAAAAGCCGTCGCTTGGCTCTACCACGTTTAAATTAGGCTCTATTGGGACCGGTCCATTATTACGGAGAGGATGATTCATGCGAACAAGACTGACATCGTGTTGATGGACCGGGCACAGTTGAGGATATTTTTGGTCGACATCACCATTCCATATGACGAGAACCTCGTGAAAGCTGAAACAGAGAAGAAGACAAAATATCTGGACCTGGCTCACTAGGTAACCGACATGTGGGGTGGTATGCCGACCGAAATTATTCCGATCGTCGTCTGTGTGAATGAGTTAATCCCAGGCAGCCTCTCGGAAAATCTGAGCGGCTGGGACTCCGTGGCGGACCGCTCTGGGCTCAAATGCAGAAGGCGGTGCTACTCGATACCGCTCGCATTCTCCGCCGGTTTCTTTCCCTTTCTCCCTAAACCTCGGCTGTTTGGTCTACCCTGCCGGGGGCTTCCATCTGGTTAGGTTTTAATTATGTATGTAATTTTAGTATATATATAATATATTAAATATTATTTATTTTGTGGTATTATTTGTTTAATAATAAACGTAAATAAATCTGGTTGGGTTGTATAAATACATACTTATATGTACAACCCAACCAGAAGAGAATATATAGATATACCCAAAAAAAAATAATCATTAATAATAATTTGTATTATGTTATACTTTGAATACACATAATTAGTATCATAAGTCTATAAATTTTCAGGCTTATGTTCAAACCTCTGTCTTCAATCATAAGATTAATCCACTTATTTTGCTAATTAATAAGACAGGACTATCAAAGTCAACAATAGTCACACCAATTACACTTTTGATCATTTGCATGTTATTAAAATGATACACTCAATAATAATAAATTAATGATTATCAATAATACGGTATATACCGTCGCCTCCCTAAACTGGCTGCGTCTCGGTGACCTCTTTGGGGAAACCGAGGGCTTTTTCTGTGCGATTCAGGTTCAGGTTATTAAGACGAACAACTATCAGAGATACATCCTAAGGGATGGCACCGTGGACATCTGTCGAGCCTGTCGCCGTCCCGGGGAGTCGCTTCGTCATTTCATCTCCGGTTGTTCAGCGCTTTCTCACTCTGAGTATTTGCACAGACACAAGCTAGTAGCCAGGATTCTATACAAGGAGCTCGCTCTGAAATACGGTCTCGTGGAAAGGAGACCGCCTTACTATAAATACTCGCCGGAAGCCGTGCTCGAAAATGACCGCGCTAGGCTTTTTTTTTATTGGAAAGGCGGCAAACGAGCAAGCGGTTCTCCTGATGGTAAGTGATTACCGTCGCTCACGTACATCCGCAACACCAGAGGTGCTGCAGGTGCGTTGCCGGCCTTTAAGGATATTAGGCAGATGGGATGGAGGATGGGAAGGGGTGTGGGCTTCCGGTTACCTCACTCACCGAACGAAACGCAGAAGCACAAGATGCCTCTACTTCACGCCGGTATTAGGCCGTGGTACCGATCCGGTTGAGCCGGCTCATTCGAGCAGCAGCAAAAGCCGTCGCTTGGCTCTACCACGTTTAAATTAGGCTCTATTGGGACCGGTCCATTATTACGGAGAGGATGATTCATGCGAACAAGACTGACATCGTGTTGATGGACCGGGCACAGTTGAGGATATTTTTGGTCGACATCACCATTCCATATGACGAGAACCTCGTGAAAGCTGAAACAGAGAAGAAGACAAAATATCTGGACCTGGCTCACTAGGTAACCGACATGTGGGGTGGTATGCCGACCGAAATTATTCCGATCGTCGTCTGTGTGAATGAGTTAATCCCAGGCAGCCTCTCGGAAAATCTGAGCGGCTGGGACTCCGTGGCGGACCGCTCTGGGCTCAAATGCAGAAGGCGGTGCTACTCGATACCGCTCGCATTCTCCGCCGGTTTCTTTCCCTTTCTCCCTAAACCTCGGCTGTTTGGTCTACCCTGCCGGGGGCTTCCATCTGGTTAGGTTTTAATTATGTATGTAATTTTAGTATATATATAATATATTAAATATTATTTATTTTGTGGTATTATTTGTTTAATAATAAACGTAAATAAATCTGGTTGGGTTGTATAAATACATACTTATATGTACAACCCAACCAGAAGAGAATATATAGATATACCCAAAAAAATAATCATTAATAATAATTTGTATTATGTTATACTTTGAATACACATAATTAGTATCATAAGTCTATAAATTTTCAGGCTTATGTTCAAACCTCTGTCTTCAATCATAAGATTAATCCACTTATTTTGCTAATTAATAAGACAGGACTATCAAAGTCAACAATAGTCACACCAATTACACTTTTTGATCATTTGCATGTTATTAAAATGATACACTCAATAGCCAAATATTTTAGTATGTTTCCATAAGTTTATTAATTGATTTTCATACTCTTCACATTATGCCCCTGCAATAATGGCATATGGTTATGTAGTTTAGTTAGTCTATCCTTAGCTTAGTAGTATGGATAAACTGATGGTTAATATTTTATTTGTAGGATTTTTAATATTGGCTTGTGTTGTATTTACAGGGTCAAAAAGCAAAACCAGTTGTCTCATTTATTGCGGGTCTTACTGCACCACCTGGAAGGCGTATGGGTCATGCAGGTGCAATTATCTCTGGAGGCAAGGGTGGCGCAATGGATAAAATAAAAGCTCTTGAAAAAGCAAATGTAATTGTTACCCGCTCCCCAGCTAAGATGGGTGTCGAGTTACTCAAAGAAATGAAGCGATTAGAGATTGTCTAAATTGTTGGTATTTTTAACAAGTTCTGTCAATCTGTTAATTTTGTATAGATATTTAGTTATTATATGAACATTATTTATTTTGTGGTATTATTTGTTTAATAATAAACGTAAATAAATCTGGTTGGGTTGTATAAATACATACTTATATGTACAACCCAACCAGAAGAGAATATATAGATATACCCAAAAAAATAATCATTAATAATAATTTGTATTATGTTATACTTTGAATACACATAATTAGTATCATAAGTCTATAAATTTTCAGGCTTATGTTCAAACCTCTGTCTTCAATCATAAGATTAATCCACTTATTTTGCTAATTAATAAGACAGGACTATCAAAGTCAACAATAGTCACACCAATTACACTTTTTGATCATTTGCATGTTATTAAAATGATACACTCAATAGCCAAATATTTTAGTATGTTTCCATAAGTTTATTAATTGATTTTCATACTCTTCACATTATGCCCCTGCAATAATGGCATATGGTTATGTAGTTTAGTTAGTCTATCCTTAGCTTAGTAGTATGGATAAACTGATGGTTAATATTTTATTTGTAGGATTTTTAATATTGGCTTGTGTTGTATTTACAGGGTCAAAAAGCAAAACCAGTTGTCTCATTTATTGCGGGTCTTACTGCACCACCTGGAAGGCGTATGGGTCATGCAGGTGCAATTATCTCTGGAGGCAAGGGTGGCGCAATGGATAAAATAAAAGCTCTTGAAAAAGCAAATGTAATTGTTACCCGCTCCCCAGCTAAGATGGGTGTCGAGTTACTCAAAGAAATGAAGCGATTAGAGATTGTCTAAATTGTTGGTATTTTTAACAAGTTCTGTCAATCTGTTAATTTTGTATAGATATTTAGTTATTATATGAACATTATTTATTTTGGATTGTTGTTTCAGTCAGATTAATTAATTAAATCTATTTATTATGTAAGGGTAGTTGGTGGTCTTTGACAAACATCTGTTTCATCACCCTGCATTTTAATCTCAAATTCCAACAAATTCGTAAAATATTCTAAACTCATTAAGTGAAAATAACTTGCACGAAACTAATTAAAGAAGCACTCTTCAAGATTTTATATGTGTAAAGTTAAGGTGTAATAAATTAAAATGATTCTTGTTGTGCTATGTTAATGTATCTATGAATAGTGCTTATTGCTTTGTAGTGATTAAAGTAATCACTAAGGTCCTAAACATTGTAGTTAAACGAGCATTCTGTTATGCAGAAAACCATGAAAAAGAAATTTAATAAAAGCCAGTAAATAATCTAAATGTTTTTTTTCCTCACAATTAGTACAATAAGTGCATATCACATTACAATAGTGGAATTACCCCATCTAAACTTCATATAGTGACAGCTGATAATTATCCAACTACAAGGCACAGGACTTTTCTCATTTTAAAGAGGGTATAATAATACTGATAGCTATATAGTAATTATAACAATGATATCCTATGAACAATAATAAAATGGTACAGAATCTTTCAGGATACAGAATGGTTCAGGAAATTTAACCACATATTGATCAATATGATTGTTGTTAAATTATAATTGAATATGAAATAGATAATTTATAACAATGCAAAAATTACAATTATACAGTGGTTATCAGATATAATTAATTATTTTTCTAACCAAATATCTACTGCTTGTGTAATTTAATCATATATTGTTGCAAAAAGGGACAAGATGTTATAATATAACTTTTTTTATTCCTGAAACTTAAAATCTTAGTACTTTAATTATCTAAAATATAAACGCACATACTAAAGTGTTACTAAGTTGCATAACTTGCCATTTTACAATTATATCAATATAATACAGGATTATAATGTCAAATTATAGTAACAAAGCTAAAATTGACTTTTCCAGTGCTGGACATAGCACTGGGACAAGTGTAATAAACATATTAAAAGAAAAAAATAGAAACAAGATTAATGAGATTACAATATGATATATCAAAAACATATCACCAAACATTTTTCAATGTTTTAATACCTTCTGCCCCTATTATTACCCCGTACAATGCCGCTATTTTGAGTGGCTCTACGTAACTTCATAGCTTCAAATCTTTGAGCCATCGATTCTAATTCACTTGGCACCTCCTGATTTGCCTCTACAAGAATCTTAATAAGTTCACCTGCATGTATCCAATCACTATTAGTAACGAAAGACAAAGACATTCCAGTTTTGCCTGCTCTTCCTGTTCTACCTACTCTGTGAACATACTCCTCAATATGTCTAGGAAAATCAAAGTTAACAACATGTGTTAAATCTTGTATATCTATTCCTCTAGATGCCACATCTGTTGCTACTAGAATATTAACAGTACCATCAACCATTTCTTCTAAAGCTGCTTCACGGTCACTTTGGTCTCTATCTCCATGTAAGGACTGACATTCTATTCCTTTTAAACATAGCTCTGTAGTGACATGAGTCGCTGTAGCTTTTTTTCCACAAAATACAAGTACTTTGTCATTAACATTCATATTGCAGAGAAACGACAAAAGAATATTTTCTTTTTCTTCCTCTTCTACAAACATAATCTTTTGAGTGACAGTATGTACCGCAGCTAGGTCTAGTGATCCAACATTTACTTGAATAGGATCTTTCATATATGATTCAGCAAGGCGCCTTACACCAGGAGGCCAAGTGGCAGATGTCATCACAGTTTGCCTATCGGGCCTTACATCAAACAATGATTTACGTATTTGAGGTTCAAATCCCATGTCTAACATTCTATCAGCTTCATCCAAAACAATATAAGAGAAGTTGATTATATTCAAATGTCTTGCAAGAACTAAATCATTTAATCTACCAGGAGTAGCTATAACAATATCAACTCCTTTAGAAACAACTTTGATCTGTTCTTTACGATCTCCTCCACCATAAACACAAACTGATTTAATATCCTTATACTGATATTTAGATGTTTCCTTATGTATCTGAATAGCAAGTTCACGAGTAGGGGCTAAAATGAGAACTGTAGGCCCTTGTCTCTCATTCCTGGGAATTATTTGGCCTTCAATGTGGATTAAAGCAGGCAATAAGAAAGCTAGTGTTTTTCCTGTACCAGTTTGAGCAATACCTATTAAATCATCTCCTCTTAAAAGGATTGGCCATGCTTGACTTTGTATGGGTGATGGCTCCTTAAACCCTTGCTTGTAAATTTCATCTAAAATTTCTGGATAGTTTTGAAAAGCTTGTTCAAATGTCAACACAGGATTTGGAATGGGACTTAAATCTAACCTTTTATCAAAAGTTCTTTTTACTTGTACATCATGGTGAGTGTTCCTCCAATGCTTAACTTCATCAGGGGACATACTGCTGACTTTTGGGTCTTCCTTATAGAAATCTTTTACAATGGGGGGTAAACTATCATATCTTTCCTTTTGTGACTTATCATGAAAAGCATTTAGCTTATCCCAATCAACAACTTGTACACCTTCATTATTTAATTTAAAAAAACCACTAGATTTTTCACCCTCCTCTGCATTATCAAACACATTATTTTGCCGTGTCGGTTTTGGATTGTAATGTTCTGTAATTTTCACTATCATTTCTTGAGCCTTTGCTATAGCTTCATGTGTGCCCCTTAGACTGATGCTTGTTTCGACGCCACTTGAATCCCCTACGTTTATTTTTGCTTTTGATTCAAACATGAGATCTCGTATTTTTGATCCTCCTTTTCCGATAACTCTCCCTACTATGTTAGAAGGAACAGATATTACTTTTTTATTCTCGTGAACTACATTGCTGTTACTTGTATCAGTACGAGAATTTTCACGTCGCCAATTTGATCCTCCTTGCTGATATGTGGTTCGCGGCCTTTGATAGCCACCATTGTTCGAACCTAAACGACCGCGATGACTGTAACTTGGAATCCTCGGTACCGGTACAATTTCTGAGTCTTCTTGCCATTCGTCTTCTATGTTTTCCATTTTAGTTGTAGTTATGTAGTTAAATTGCTAACGCTATCTATTATCATTTATAGATTTAGTTAAACGTAAAAACACTGGCTATTAATTAATAAATAATAAAATCTTTTACTACTTTCCTTATCATGGAAAACACAGAGCACTCTTCGCAAAGTGTTGCAAAAGTGTAAATATAAAATCGTTCAATTTGGCACCTGAAAGTCGGGAGAATTGATTTGATTTGTAGATGAATGTGGCAAACTCAAAACTTTAAACAAAAGAACAAACGTTTTCAAACATGCGTGAGCCATCACCACATTTCATGCTACTCACGCTTGTCCAAAATTCTTCTGTTTTTTCACTGAGTAACCCTATTTCTTTCCTATTACGAAGCAAAGGCCATTCTGTGTCAAATTTTTGATAATCATTGACCTCTGACAAATTGAGGAATTGTCTACATATTGGTACTATTGACGAAAGTTCACCTTTTTTTAGCATTTTCCGGATACAGAACCCCTAAATCTTTCAACGAATTATTTTTCAGAAGAAATCCTTGAGTAATTTGTTCACATGCTTCAATTAAACGCATCTCGTTTGGAATAAATGGATTTGTTCAGTTAATGTATTATCTGTAAGCAAAGTATTTATGGCATTTGCTCCCAAAATTGACATCTTTAATATTTACTAAGTTATGTGGGTTTTTATAGTCGATTTTCGAGATCGGTTTTTTCTAAATAATCATTTTCCAAAACATTCGAATAATATTCTTAGGCTGTTACAAAGATGCGAATACAAAACATGTATTCTTGCTGATTTAGACAGCATTTCCTGATTTAATTTATTAAAAATTGTCAAAACAAAATCTAAAAACTAAAGAAAAAATTTCGTTACTGAGTCGTTTAGTTTATTTAATATATTTGGAGCTGTCGTGACATCATCATTTATGGAGGCATCCAAGAAAAAATATTTTAAAGCCTGATATTGCTCCAAAACTCTTGATATCGCTGCATGTCTCGACAGCCACCTCGTTTGGCAAGGATTTAACAATTTATGTACCTTTAGGTTGCAAAATGATTAAAACTCTTTGACATTAACCGATCTTTTGGGACTTGAAGCGAAATAATTGTATATTTCTCTTATTACCACTTCAACAAAACGAGGTATTTTTCCGCAAGCATAAGACGCACAAAAATGAAACGAGTGACATATACATTTCATTACAAATAAATTTTCTACGTCAGCTTTTAATAAAGTTACCACTAAATGATTACGTCCTATCATAACACTTGCACCGTCAGATGCAAAACCTGTGAGATTTAGTCGATATGGAATACTATATGTTCAAAGAAGTCCACAATACTTTTGTGTAATGTAGTAGCATCTGCATTCACAACAGGAATAAGTCCGAAAAAAGAAACTCCTACATGATTATTTTTGACATACCCGACTATTAAACAAAGATGTTTTGTGGTACTCCTACCTGTGGACTCGTCAATTACCAAAGAGAACTTAGTCTGTCGAAGATTTTCACAAAGTACATTAAAGCTTTCACACCGACAACCGATAATATTATTTACGACTGCCTGAATACTGGGACGTAAACACTTCATAGATTCCGCTATTTTCGAATCTGGACAAACTTTTTCTATTAATTTTCCTAAATGGTCAGTTGTGGCATATGGCAAGTTGTGTTCAGCGACAAAACAATCTAAAATAACACAATTCGGTAAATCACTATAACTTTGAAAACGACAATTTAATTGATTAGAAATAATATACATAAGCGTATAAATAATCTGAAAAAAAAAATTACCTTCTCTCACCTGATGTTTGAATTGGATCACTTCTCGAATCCCAAAAGTAGTCATCTCAGGTTGAAGTTGTACCACTAAGTTTTTGACGCTTTTGATGTGAAGTTGTGAAGCAGCATTCATTTTATGTTTATTGCAACCATGGCAATATGCGTAATTTTTTCCCTTTCGGCTTCCTTTTAGCCAATTAGAATATTCTGGTTGTAATTGCCACTCCTTTTTATAATTTTCATAGCCATTATCGGATTCGGACATCGTAAACAACAACAACAGTTTTTTATATCGCGGCTAAACTAGACAAGTGCGTGCAATTCTATAAACGGACTATTTATATAATGAACCATTTAGGCAAGTCAGTCACCCAATTAGGAAAACAACTTGAAGGTGTTTTAGTATAATTTGCTTTAACATACCGCGAAGTTGAATCCCCGTACTTGGTGCGAAGAACTTCGGAAGTTTCCGTGCATAGATTCTATGTTGTACAGGTTTCTTTTAGTGTTCCCGTATAAGAATATTTTTTTTTTTTAAGAAAATTACTTTACATTAGTTGAAAATTCGGAAATATCGGGAGATAGGGCTGCTAAATCGGGACATCGGGAGACGATGACCAAAATCAGTAGATCTCCCGATAAATCGGGAACTTTTGCAACGCTGTATACGCACTTACTACAGACTACCAAGGGGATTCTCGGCTAGGAATTGAAATTATTATTTTTGTAACTGCTATATAACAGACGATAAATCACAACGAGTTATATTTATCATGTCATGATTATTGTCACTGTGACTACTCTGTCGTGAAAATGACTCGAACGAGTCAGCCGACCGAATTGTTGACTATTTTTTGTTTAGGTTGACGTCTTCTCAGGGGACTGCAATACTTGTTAACAAATTAAATATTTGATTTTTAGTTAATACCTTACTTTAATGACAGCCACTACATTGTATTTACACTATCTACATTTTAAGAAAAAAATTATTCAAAAATAATATTATGGCGTTAAGAATAAGATTCAATTTCACTTGTGGTGTTTTATATCGCCATGTCATTTATCTCAGCGTAAATTCAAGCAAATGAAAACCTACCAATTTTAAGAGTAAGCATCAATTTCACTTAATGTTTTCTAAACGCCATGTCCAAATTCTTTATCTCAGCGCGTTATAAAAACTTTTAGATAATCAACGCGTAATAGTGATACGTGGTAGAGCCAAACGACGGTTTTTGCTGCTGCTCGAATGGGCGGCTCAATCGGAGTAGGAGGGTCTCGCAGAATTCCGGCGTGAAGTAGAGGCATCTTGTGCCCACCAAATGCTCCCCCCCCCCCTGCTCTCCTCGTTGCGTTGTTTGTTTTATTGTGTTGTATATGTATGTCGGCGTTGGTAATCACTTTACACCAGGTGAGCCGCTGGCCCTTTCCCATGAAAAAAGAATAACATAAAATTTCACTTAACCAGATTCTTTCTTCTAACCGGTAACATGTATAGACGATGGAATTCCCTGAAATTAAATATGGGACATGCGCATCGACTCGACGCCACGAAGACTCTGCAAGCATCGTATATGTATTCGATGAACAAGGGCGACTGATGAATGTAGCGCCCGTGTGCAATCATTACCCTAGCGCCCTCTAGTAAGCGCGCGGTCAAATGGAATAGGTAACATGTCTATATACATCTTGAACAAAATGGAAATTGTAAAATAAATCGATTTTCATAGTAACTCGATCAGCTGATCATTTTGTATGGAGAGTAATTTTTTTTTACAATTTCCATTTTTTAATATGTTCTTCAAGTACATTATCGAAATTAGAGGTATATTCAACGAGCTTTAAAAATGACCATTATCAGAATCGTATATTTTGTCAGACTTTCCGCGTAAAGCTAGCTACATAGTCTAGTAATTATGTTGATTATTCGTTTCAGTACTGAAACCCAACTTTTTTTTCCCGTTCAATTACAACCTGGATCAAGAAATCTACCGACTTTTCTTTTGAAATAACAGTTTTTTATGTTATTTGTTACTTAACACATGATGGGTGACCAACACTCCTTCATGGCGTTTTAAAGCTAAAGACAAATGCTGCCTTTCTTTTTAACCTATGGAAATTAAAAGAAGTGCTATCAGCATGGAAAAGTTTCATAATAAAACAATAACATAGTACTGGTTTCTTTTCTTCTTCTTTCACCGTTCAAGTCACACTTCTCTGGAACGCTCTCCCCGATGATATCAAGAAAGCTCCGAACAAAAACTCCTTCAAAACCCTGCTCCGTCGACACTATCTGAAGGCAAATGCCATCTAAGAATTTTCTCTCCACATTTAATTTGTTTATGTGTGTATTATATGTTTATGTATAGTCTATTATGTATGTTATAAGTATGTAAGTATATTATAAGGGTTATATATTTAATTTATATGTATTATTTATTTTGTACCTGCCAACATGTTTTCTTTCTCACCCAGGGTTGACTGGTAGAGAATGCCAAAAGGCCTTAAGTCCGCCCATTGTATTCCTTTTTTTTTTTAGGGACACAATAAAGAATTAATAAATAAATAAATAAAATAAACTGATGCAGTCGATTTCATTATTCTTATATTAACATTTTTCTAGCATAATAACCAATTGAAAAAGATCTCTTCGAACTATTCAAAGGATAGGAACTCTGTTTTACCTGTACTGGTCCACGCTCAATCAAAAATATTCTCTGTTTGTCGGATAACACCACAGGTGTTATCAGCCATAACGCGAGAACATTCATTACATCTTCTCGAAGTAGATTCTTTGGAGACGGTTCGGCACAAGGATGTACTTCGTCTTCTTCAACTACCGATGACAAAGTCAGTAGCGGCGGCAACGGCGTTGAAGAGACGACTTCTGTTGTAGAATTACTTAAGTTTCCAGATGTCTTCAGATGTTCGTCTGAGGATGGACAGGGTTCACCGGGTCGGACAATAGATTTTTTGATTGATAGATTAAGATTTGCTTATCCAATTTTCTTTTTCGATTCTGTGCACCAGAAAGTTTCTTTTTTCCATCGCCATCACACATCTAAAATGAATAATAGATTATCTAAATTAGGTATATAAAGTAATTGGCTTCATCACCTTTAGAGCCAAAGCTAACCTCACGTGCACGGCGTGCACCCTGTCAAATAGCAAACGAGCTCTGGCGAAAATAGAAAGGTAGGGCATAGAGATAGCCCGACTGGGGAAGTATCTCCTTCACACAGAAGACCGCAGCTAAATAACAGTACTCTGGAGGATTGTTGTCTGTGTACTGCGAGTGATTGAGGTCACCAGGAAGGAGTTGGTGCTTTAGCAGCGGGGACGGCAACGCGCGAGCGACGCTGCTTATATTGAAAGCCTTTATTTCAGGAATTTCGTATTAATAGACAGTTCTGGATTTTTTACGCCTTCTTTTCTTGTTCTGGAAGTGCACACGATATATTTTCACTTTTTCTCTTAATTTCTAGGAAGACCAATGAGATTTATTAATATTTAACTTTTATTTTACATTACACATCAATGTTTTGACCGACTAGTTGGTTACTGATCTTATAGTTAAACTTAGATTAGTAACTAACTGGCATGTATTTAAGTCCACTTAAAGTTTAGGGTATTTTATAAAACCCTAAACTTTAAGCCTCCGGTTACCTTACTCACCGAACGAAACGCAGAAGCACAAAATGCCTCTCCTTCTTTTTTCTTTTTTTTATAGAAGAAGGAGTCAAACGAGCGTGCAGCTCACCTGATGCAAGCGGTCACCGACGCCCACGAACATCCACAATACCAGAGGTGAGCTTCAGAGGCGCTGCCGGCCTTTAAGAAAGGAATAGGCTCTTTTCTTGAAGGTCCCTAAGTCGTAACTGTTCGGAAATACCGCTGGCGACAGCTGGTTCCACAAAGTCGAAGTGCGTGGCAGAAAACTTCGATTAAAACGCACTGTGGTGGAATGCCAACCATCTAGGTGGTATCGATGGAATTTCGTATTCTGTCGCGATGTACGATGGTGAAACTCAGCTGGGATCAATCCGAGCAGTTGCTCAGAACATTCCCCGTGATAAATTTTGTAAAAAATGCAAAGAGAAGCAACATCACTTCGCAAGGCTAAAGGATCAAGCCGATCAGAGAGAGCTTGGTCGCCGACAATTCGATCCGCTCGGCGTTGGATGCGGTCAAATGGAAGGAGTTGGTACTGGGGTGCCCCTGCCCAGAGATGAGAACAGTATTCCATGTGGGGCCGAACTTGCGCCTTATAAAGTTGCAAACGGTGGACCGGCATGAAATATTGTCCCGCTCTGCAGAGCACACCAAGCTTTCTGGAGGCCAATTTGGCCTTACCCTCCAAGTGACCACGGAACTTACCGGCGCTCGATATGTCAACGCCAAAGTTTCTGATACTGGCTGAGGCAAGAATGTCTTCAAAAAGAGGAGAAACGACATAGGGATTCTTTTTAGCTTTTAAACGCACAAACCTGTGTCTTTTTGGGGTGAATAGGTCCAAATTACGTCGACCCCAATCCGAGACTTTGATTAACAAGGTCTCGACTTCAGACACAAGTTTGTTCCGGCAGTCTTCGCCGTGTTCCCGAGAAATATTCGCACGGCCGGTATATAGGGCATCACCCGTGCTATCGTCTGCATAGCAATGAATGCTACTGATTTGTAGCATGTTGTTGATATGCAGAAAGAACAAAGTGAGAGTAGCACACAGCCTTGTGGAACACCAGGTGGAGTGGGTGGAGTCCGAGCATGCACCGTCGACAACAACCTTGATGCTCCGATCCGTGAGGAAGCTGGTGACCCAGTTGGACAATCTCTCGGGAACCCCGTAAGATAGAAGCTTTGAAAGAAGCACTTTATGCCAAACCCTATCAAATGCTTTCGCTACGTCCAGACTAACCGCCAAAGCCTCCCCCTTAGACTGAACTGCTTCTGCCCATCGGTGAGTCAGGTAAACTAGAAGATCACCAGCTGATCGTCCGCGACGGACTTCACGCCCGTATTCTGCGTGGTCGTGGTACCACTACGACTGGTGGTACGACTACGCCGAACTATGGACCTTCTTCCACCTCGAGATTTCTATAATAGTGTTGAACTAATTATGTTTATATGTAATTTTATATCGATTAAAAGATGGTTATTAACTATTAACTATATTGATACTAATATTGATTAAAATATTAGTCGTTTCTTCTCAAATCAACCTAAATGCAGGGTCTGTATTTTAAGTAACTACACAAAGTAAAGCAATCATTACAAGAACTTGGAATAACTTGTATTTCTAGGCAGACCTTCCAAGATCATCAAGTTAAATGTACCCGAAAATGCAGGCAATAAAATATAAGTAACATTGTGATTTATATTTTATTTTATGTATAATTGGTTTTTATTAGAGAAAATAGTTTTTATTTAACTTACACTACTGTGTTATAGAAATATCATTACAATGTTTGGCTCTGATATCGTGACTCTTTTTGCCACACCTAGAATTTTTGATTTTTTTTTGCATTTGCTAGAATTCGCCTTGCAGCTCCAATGCAAGTTATGGACTGCACATACCTCTCCAATATTGTTCTCATAAACAGGTATTTTACAGTGTTTTCGTTCATTGCAGAGTTTTGTGATCCAATCCAGGCCAATCGCGTGGAACAAAATTTTATGTAAGTGTTCTATCCCTGATCTGATCATTAAGGTAAACCTCTTATTTTATGCTAGCATTTACTGTCTGAGTAGAACATAATTTTATGGCTACGTATATGTATACTTCGTCTTGAACTTCTAGTTTTTTTAAGTCTAGTCTAGTCTACTTTTATTGAATTTTGTTATTTCTGTTTACTTAGAATTTTGTGCATATTGTTAGTGAATGCTGAAGTGCTTGTGAATTTGCACAGTGATTGGAAAATTAAATTCATGCCGGAGGAACAGACACATCTTCAGTAAACAATGACTGTTACTGGTGATACTTTTATAAGACTTCGTCATTTTAATGACCATTACATCATAACTATGAACAGGCTGAAAGATTAGGAGCTCATGCCACAAAATGTTTTAAAAACGATTACTCATTGATCCTTTCCACAGAGTACATTTATATATCTATTCTGTAGATTCTGGTTGAATACTTTTTCTGAATCTGATTCAGATTCTGTACCAAAAACTATAAAGTATTATGATCCGAACATCCCTGTGTTGTGAATGCGATCACAGGCCGTAAATTTGGTTGTGGCTTTGTTTAGATCAAAATTAGATATATAAAATATTTGTGAACAGAAGATTGTGTTATAATCTATATCATACAAATAAAGGCAGATTGACGTATAGAAGATGAATATGAAGGATGAACAAATCAACAAATACATTGCCGCCTCCCAAGCAACATCAACTTAATTTATTTGTAATAATTACAATAATTTTCATTCCAGTTAATTATTAGTTGAGATTTGCAAATTTTACAGAATGTTCGTTTCTTTGCAAAATTTTTAAAAAGAAAAAAAAACGTTGCGGTCGATTGAGTATTCTGTCAGATCATTATCACCGCCCAAAATGAGCAATTGGGCACGACGAATGCACCGGAGGGCTGCTACATTGAGCAATGTGGTGACGTCTTGCGGACATCCTAATTCTCTTCCATACCCTAGAAGATTGGAGAAAGTAAAATTTGGTGTTCCTCTTCATGAAGTATGTAAAGATGACATACCAGGACCTTTGCTTGTAAGTACGAAATTTTTAATTTCGTTTTTTTTTACCGACTGGTCTTTTTATTGTATTTTTTGTATTGATTGTGGGTTGTGTTCAGGTGCTGATACTCAAATTAAACAAGGAGGCACCTCTACGTCGCGATGTTTTTCGCGCTCCTGGCCATCAAGGTGCTATGAAAAAGTTAATACACTTTTTGCAGACTGGTCGACTTGTTAATGTTGATAATTATTCTGTGTACACAATCGCTAGTGTTCTGAAAAAATTTCTAAGGTAAGTTTTAAATAAATTTTAATTAGACACCAATTGTAATGGTGAAAAAATATATAAATAATAAGTAAATAGCCTTTATGATTAAATATAAATTCAATGCTAATTATCAATTTTATAAAAGTATTATTGAGTAGTCAGTAATGAAGTAAAATATGTATTGCCATTTGTATATTTTTTATTCATTGATTTCATTGTATAATTTAAATATTTCTAAAATAAATTGACATTTGTACTTCCTATCAAATATGCAGTTGATAATTTTCTTTATTGATACAGGAAGATACCAGGTGGAGTTTTTAGTCGTGATGGAGAGATGCACCTGTTTGCTGCAGTTGAGTTACCTCCGGAACAGCAAGTGAATGCAATTCGTGGGTGAGTACATGTTACATGTTCTGACTTTTTTTTTAAATATGGAATGATAATTCACTAGAATTATAATTATGTAGTTAATGTATTAGACACTTGCCTCAAAAATTCTTGTTGTTGAAACACTATAAATGCTATTGTTTTAACATGAAGGGTTATGCATAGGAGTTAAAAAATGATTATCATCATTCAGCCTTAAAAAGTTCCACTACAGGACAAGGCTTTCCTAACTCTTATGATTGGGTGCAATTTTCACATTTACCAATCACAGAACCAGAGGCCATAAACCTTAGATGCTCCTGTCAGTTACTGTTCTAGATAATTTATGTTTGGCAAATTTTAGATGGCTATTCTGCTATCTGTCAGAAGCCATTAGGTTTTCTGCATAGTTTCTTCAGTTTTTTTCAGTTTAAGATACCTGAAGAATGATATTGTTTGGTAAGAGAGGGGCCCCTGGTTACCTTATTAACCATACAAAACGCAAAAGCACAAGATGCCTCTACTTCACGCCGGTATACTGCGAGGTTGTGGTACTACACCGGTCAAAGCGGCCCATTCGACCAGCAGCAAAAGTCCCTGGCTCTACTACATATGAAAATAATGATAGCAGACAAGGCTTTGACAACAGAATGATAGTCCAATATCCATCCAAACTGGGCGAACCCAAATACTACAGACTAGTGATGGGGGACAGCATCACTAGTCCAAGTGTCCCACTAACCCACTTGCCCCGCATGCAGAATCTCACAAGAAATACATGTGCTTACTAATACCTATGTTCAGTGGTGGACTAAATAGGCTGATGTAGTAGTAGTAATAATTATAATAATAATAATAATATATTACCCAACCAGAGAAGAATATATCTCAGTAACCCCAAAAAATAATATGTTATAATAATGTTGTTAACAATTCCATATGAGGAGGACCACGTGAAAGCCGAAACAGAATGGCAAACAAAATATCGGAACCTGGCCCACGAGGTGAACGACCAACATGTGGGATGGTATACCGACCGAAATTATTCCGGTAGTTGTCTCTGCGAATGGGTTACTGTCTCTCGGAACATCTGAGGCGGCTGGGTGTCCGTGGCGGAACGCTCAAATTCTTCCCTCTCTCCTAACCCTCAGCCGTCTCGGTCTCCCCTGCCGAGGTGTTCCTTCGGGTTGGGTTTTATTGATATATTCTATTATATATACCATCTTTTTGTGGTGAATCATCGGGCAATAGGTATTGCACAGTGAAGGTTGGTTCACACGGAATTGTAGTGAAATTATTGTTGTGGCATAGCGTGATTGACCAACGAGGCTGTAGGCGTCTAGTTGATGGTAAAAAATCTGTCCAAATATGCCGAGCCCAAATCTATGACTAGTGATGGGAAGCAGAATCACCAGTGCAAGGGTATCGAATCTGCGCACCGCTCACCAACCCGCAGCCCACTGCAGACACTGAATAACCGCTAAATAAAGGTACTTTTAAATAACGGTGTGACGTTTTAGAAGATATCACTATTTTTGGGGTATAGTAATGATATTTCGATACCAAAGTTTGACCATGACTGGGCTTGTACAAAGCAAGCAGCCACTACAGACGCTACTCTGATTAGTCCATTCGTCGACTCGCAGTTAGATATCAGCACAGAACTGCGAAATGGGTTATAAAAAGATAGAAACGATTTTGTTATAAATTACGGTACCATAATACAATACCGGTTAAATACTGGTACAATTCATACTCATACTGTGAGTATGGTCAAATCTTCCATGCTTTGCATGCCAGATTGTGTTGGCGCTTTCTTGGAAAGACCCGTGTCCAACAGTGGATTTATACAGGCTGATAATGATGGAATGAATGATATCAGACAGTATTATCGTAGTATTAGAGCAATAACAAGCTCTTTTCTCCTGATGTATGGTATATCCCTCTTAGTATCACTAGTCCCGATATGACTAATAACAAAAGAATTGCTTCAAAGTATGACACGTGAATTTGAAGTACGGTTACCCACACTATAATTAATATGTATTATTCAATAATATGTGAGTAATATTTGCGATAGATTTCTGGAATATGCACAACTATATACCAGAAATTTATCGGCATCAGGAAACCGCGATGTACGACTACCTCATAATTTTAACGAGGTCAGGAAACTCGGTCTAGTGGAACGGTGCCAGTAAATTATCTAAAGCTTGTGACTGAAGCGTTTGAACTCTAGATTTGACGTATTGGCGAGTGACGAAACTTTGGTTATGTATTATTATGTTACGCGTATTCAGTGGCTAATTTAGATAGCTCCACATATTTTTTCATACAGTTGTGCTTTAGTTGGAAATACCATTGAAGGTTTGAAGAGTATCCCCAGGCCGCTATACTGCAGTAATATTTATCAGTAACTCTGAACACGAGGTGTCGAGTGTGTGTTTTGTTACCAGGGAATATTAAACTCGTCCATACTGAATAGTTATCCTTATGAAGAAGGGGTGTAAATTCATTCGTTGAAATGAAAACTACGATTTTATTATCATAGTCATGCTCATATAGGCTATTTTTTTTAAAGTAAGGATCAGACATTTTGTTGTATCATTTGCTTTGCATACTTGTAATTCTTGACAAAGGTGCCTATAATTCTATTCTTGTTTCAATATATATATATATCTATATATTTGTTATATAGATATATATAGATATATATATCGGCGCAACCACTATTGACGAGAATTGTATTACACATACACAAAGATGTTAATATAAGCAGTTTTACTCTTGATAAGAAATTGGTGGTACAAATCTTCAATTTTGAAAGTCACGGAATTCAGTCTCATTTGTTGCCTACATACAAATGTTTTGCATGCATTTGGAGGAAAGGTGTTATTATTTTAAATAAAAGGTAGTATTAACAAGACGTGATCACTTATTAACAGCCCGGAGGTTATCAATTTCGTAATGATTTTGCGCATCAACATCATGATTGCTAAAGTTATATAGCGTAATAGCTTCCGCAGGAGGCCGCGCCCGCTAGGAAACGGATTCTTCATTCCCGCTCTGCTTGGTTTTCAATTGGTTTAGAAGTATTCGCGTAATGCTTGAATAAACAAACAATAAGTCTTGACGTCTTGAATTGAAAATTTCATTGTTATGACACGAGAAGGTATATTTACAAAATTTTAGTAATAAAAAATAATAGTCCTCCTTCGTTTTATTCGATTTCAGTCTCTGGTCCTTGCTCAGAAATGATTAACATAACTATGGAAGGACTTAGTACATTTAATATTTTCACATGTTTAAAAAATTATTATTATTTTGCATAATGCATCACCCAGCTATTAGGTAAATAAAAAAAGAATAATATGATCCTACTCCAAAATCGTAGATGATTACCAATATTCGACTGTATTTTTTATGTGCGCTCACCCAGGCATTTCCGGATCAATCTGGTCGATTATTTTTTTTTCCGAAAGGATATTTTTACAAAGAGATTTTTAAATGGAAATACAGAGCGTTTTTATATATACACTTAAACACAATAAAAACCAAATGGAAATCACTACACACACAGTTACTGATCATTGTCTCTGGTGGACAACAACGCCTAGAAAGCTGATACATAGGTTCATCTTGTGACCTAGGGTGTGTTGCAACAAAGAATTGAAATAATCTTGTATTATCAGTGTATAACATAGAATTCGATAGCAAAGCAGCACCCTATTTCGAATATACTTATGTAAATATCTGAGAAAATTGGTCATGTGTAAAATATACTTACGCTCAGATGTTTATGTAATGTGATTCTACAAAGAAACGATTAGTTTGCAAAACTTATTTCTAAAAAATTAGGGACATTAGCTTGGAAATGAATCAAATCGTGCCGAGCCGAGTCCTTTCCAGTTAATATCTTGTCGTATTGTGGAGTAGTCCAGAATCCACAGGCGTGGAAAGTTTGACAATAAGCGTTGAACAGTGTTATTTTAACTTTGTCGGAACAGCGAGTGAATCTCAGAGCCAGCCTATTGCCGCGCATCGCTAATGCTATTTATAGTCTTTTTAAAACTTTGGTTAACAATATGGTCAAGATATTTAAATTTATCAACATGGCCCATCTTTAGATCATTTAAGTGTACATCCTGAATAAAGAAAAAGAAACGCCCTTTCTTGTACTTAAATACTATTGTAACTGATTTTTTACTATTGTATGCTGTACTATTGTATCATGTCTTAGCAAACTCTAAGTGTCAATAGATTTGGTCTCGTCATTTTAACTTTATTAATTATGTTGCATAAAAAGTTGGTAAAGTCTTCCAAATATGGATAAAATGAGTTACGTGCAGTGATAAAGTACCTGGTCCTTTAAAAAAAGCCAACTGAGGATATTTTTTGAGCATCCAGCATATCTTATAGAATGTACCCTATTCTAAGGTACGCTTACTGGGTAGCTGAATTGGAAAGAGGCAGAGCGACCTGTGAAGATGATTCTCGTTCTAGTCGATCGACCGCCCACCTCTGTAAATGAAGAAAATGCCAAAAAAGTGGAAAAAATAGTTTTATAAAATTAAAATACCTTGCAGAAAGTCTAAACATTTGATTTGGTAGTGTTCATTCCATTTTAACAAACACTGGGGTTTAAAAAAGATTCGACAAAGTGGGTACTACGAAAGTCAACCGAAACAAAAAGGCAAAGCATCTCATGGAAACGACCATCTTCTCCGCCCATGAAAAAACGTTACAGCGTCTGTGTTCTGGAATTGTGAAGGGCTGAGTTTACCATGCAAGTTTAATCCTCAAACTCAAAACAAATATTTTTTGGTCAATTCTGAGAACTTTTTGATTTACCCTCGTATATCGACTCACGCAAATTGAAAACTCAAGCCATGAGTTTGATAACGATTTAAAATACAAGGTTAAGGCTACTCACACACATCGCTAATCAAAATTTCTAATTAGTTTCAAACTGAAATCATTGACTAGCTACTGATAAAATCCTTGCCACATGATTCTACTCAAGTCTTTCTAGTTTTAGTCAAAAATTGCTATTAACAATGTTAGTGGTGCCGGCACCGGGATCAAACCCTGGTCACTCGCACTCTATGAAACTAAAGCGAGCGTCCTGTCCACTAGGCTACCTACTGGGTGATTGGCGTGAATGTCTTATCTACTTTATGCTCTTAAACGGCTTGCGATTTTGAAACTCATAAAGTACACTAACAACTCGACTGTATCACCCCTGTATACAAATAATACTTCATCAAGTTAAGAAGGAAAGTATGGCGTTTTTAATGCGTTTGTATCCATGTGCGATTGCGCTTACTGTGAGATCTCATACTGACGCTTGTAAATACGAGCGATAGCCTGTAACTCAACTAGTGATACGATTTTTTGTATAAAACCGGTTCAGTAAACTACGCTGTTGTACAAAATTTTAAATTATCTCTTCCATGACGCTTTTTTGATATCTTAAAATCCTTATTGCTATAATGAATTAAAAATATGAACTACATTAAAAAATGCAATGAAAAGATAGGATTGTTATGTAAAATATGTAATTAAACCAAGAAGTCAAGGTTTATCAGAGACTTCTAATTGTTTTTTGTCCATCTTAAGAATTTCGACGGCTCGGTGGCGTAGTGGCTAAGCGTTTAGCTGCGGCGCTGTGGGTCGCGGGTTCGATTCCCGCACGGGACTAGTATTTGTATGAACTACAAATAATAGTTCCCGGTCTGGGTGTTTATCCATGTGCAATTCATGTATGTAAACTGCCTCCACGATACAGGACAAATTCCTACAGCGGAAGGTAACGTTTTTTCTCTAACTAAAAAAAAAGGAAAAAAAAAAAAAAGACTAAGGTCTGTTGTACTTTATACTGCTCTAAACAATGCCTTACCAGCCTGTAAATAGTCTACTACAGGACATAGGCCTCTTCCATAATTGCTCTGCAAACGGACTGCCGTGGTAGCCTGGTAGTAGAGCCATGGTAATATCAATTTTAATTGCTGTATTTACCACATGCTCAGCGGTGAAGGAAAACATCGCGAGGACACCTGCATGTCTGAGAAATAATAAAAATATTATTTCAAGTATATATGAAGCCCGCCATCCCGCACTGGAGAGCAGCGAGGGGGTGCCCTTCCCGGATCCAAAACCCTGTCGGATATTTGAGAAGGAGGCCTTTGCCGAGCTGTGGGCACTTACAGGCTGCTACTTTGCTTTTTCATTTGTCGGTAACCATAGCGATTTCCATGGCTTTCCCTTAGTCGGCTCATACGATACGCATGGTAAGAAAGGGAATGGAGGCGATAAGCAATAAAACAACTATAATTTTTTTAAACTCTTTTCATCTAAACAAGAATACACAAATGTTACATAATAGTAAGTTTAATGGAATACTATTTGATGTCATAAAGGGTTTTACATTAATTTGTGTACGCAGAAAGGGAAAAGCTTCTCTATAGATTGTAGACATATCTGTCTGATAATAACAATGTTATGTGTATATTTAAATTTATTATATTTTATGTATTTGTGTTTACTCCAACCAGACTGGTATTCTTTATAAATATCCCATTTTGAGACTCTTAAGTTAATTCTTCTTGGTCGTATAAAATTTGTGCAAGCAATTAACTGTGTCAATTTTCATGAGTTGAAACTAAGCGCGATTAAACATTGCGTGATAATTGCAGTTTAACATGTCTGCCCATTAAGGTTTCCAGTTATGACGGATTAACAAATCAGGACTGCGCGAAAACGTGGTAATATTAAACCCTTATAAATTTGGTTTTTTCATGGTTAGTCATATTAAAGGCTATCTGCCTATTATAAGAAAAATAAAATAATAATTGAGATTTCCATTTTGCACGACTAGGGCTGCCAACTTGTAAAAAGGCTAGATCCCATGATTAGATGAAAATAGTAAAATCAAACCTTTAATTACCCTTGTATAGAAACTACTGCCAATAGGTTTACCTTGATTATTAAAATCATACATTTTCGTTGACCATTTCTTCAAAAATTTTTGTTGCTCAAGATTATTAAAAACTTCAAAAATTGTTTATTACCATTAACTCCCAACTTGACCATATCGACCGATAAGGTTTCGCTCATCTGCCCATAAATTACTCACCTCATTGAATGACGCGTTCCACATAAGCGTTACTAATGGGGATGGAGAAAATTTTCAGGCTTAAATAACCGACCGAATCCGCATTAAATTTACCGATAATGTCGAAAAATCTTGGCAAGCCTGATCGCAACCCTCATTTCGGGAGATCGAATTAAATGTTTGGTAGTTAATTTCAATTACAGTAGGTGTTCTCATTAGAAGGCTATACAATAACAAGCTTGTATTTTTGGTAATTTGGTAAATAGCTGGATTATTTACACAAATAGAAATGGCAGTTATTTAATACCTGAAAAAAGGACAGTCTGACCACCAACGTTAGTTTGGTATTCCTATAAGTGAGTCAGCTCGTTATAGCAATTAATTACCGTGCCTTAGCGAGTTTTTCCGTAGTGCCGACGATAGCGTTTCCGTGTAACGCATTACGCAACTAGTCTAATTTACACCTAACCATGTTAAAACTGCATTATTTATTGAAATATTATTTACTCGTACGAGACACTCTTTCCTATCATAAACATTAACTACCTTTAATAGATGCTTCTATTTTTATTAATGGAAGTTGTTTAGAAGTTAATCTCTTAAACTATACTTTTTAACACTTTGATGTTTTAATAAGATTACTACATTTAGTGATGAATGGCATTACCCATTTTTATCCTTTTATAATAGTTAGTTGATAAATCACAGTGTTTAGAATTTGATAACTATCTTGATATTGTACAGAAGAGGACAGAGGCTACGTTTGGACGTCATAGCAACAATACTGTATGTTATGGCAGAAAACAATGACAGCTTAGCGATGAATTTTGATGCCGTAACGCGATGTTACGGCTACGTGCACTCGGCTTATCGATAATTCATACGACGCTTCACTATAATTACAGGGATCGACGTACTAATCAGGGCAATGTACTCAGCCTTGCTCTGTTTAAATGCACTGTGCCACTTTTGATAGCTTTAAAAATATTCTATTATTCCAAAAAATACTTTTTTTTTATCGTAACGCAATTTAAAGTAGATTCATCATCATCGTTTCGTTGTTTCCATTGTAGTCTAGAGTTTTATTACTTACTTTAATTTACTCCTGTATTATTACAAGAGGCCCACATCATTCTTCTATCCTCGGGGAAAAAAATTATGTTATTTTTAGGTTAGTGTTACTGTTATAAGCTAGAGCTTTACCCACGATCACACCTAGGGTTAAGTGACTATGTCTTAGATGGTAGCGCATAAACTCCATAGGTGCCTATTGACTTTCTACATGTTGACTTTGGGCGGAAACACTAATGCTGGAAAATTATTGCAGTCATTTGCTGTACGGATTGGAAATAACGAACATAACACTTCGTTTGAAAGCGTGGTATGTACGATGGTGGTAAGAAGTCGGGGTAAAAAATCGCGTTATTACTACTCTAACTCTCCAAAATTTCTTCGGCCTTCACCCTAGATTTAATGAACCGCCTAAAGTTAGGGTTCGACGAAATTTAGACTAACTAATCAATGTGAAAATTAGCAGCCTCAGTGACCAGGCTCCTTTTAGTGGTAAATAAACACGTTTGTGTTTTGGTAGCAGAACAATTTGTATCACTTGGAGACCGCCTTCAAAGTGACTAGCTCCAGTGCTCGGCGACATCTCACCACAACTGTACTGTCAGCTGTGTACCCAACGTACTGGACTCCGGCAGATCATAAATAAGCAGCAAGCAGAGACTTGCGGAGAGTAAACACCTCTTAGGAACTCCGGCGAGTGCGATTTGGCGGACTTCACGACGCTTACAATATATTTTTTCAATTCTCTGAAATCCAGCTGGCCTGGCAAATCCATATGTTGCCGCGCTGCAAGCAAGTAAAAGTTTTATTTGCACACTCCGCTAAGTTAGTTCTTAAAGTTATTTGCGTAACTATTAATGGGCATCAGGGTCAACGACCTGTGTTTATTGTGTTTATGTAAACGCTTGGTTACAGTTGGACCATTCCCACGTTATTCAGTCGCGACAATTATGTTATGGTTTCAAGTCTTCACGGAAATTGTGTAAGTTTTTTAATGGCTCATGAAACATAACGAAAAAGAGTGTTGTTACATTTGCATTGCTATCGTGGCCCACGTCATTTGAACTTGTAAACAAGACGTTACTCGATTATATTTTTTTTGTTGCGGTTCCGTACATAGCCCTATTACTTATTACACCGACTTTTCGTCCGTCCGTCCGTCGATCTTTTCGTGCGTACGTCCGTCTGTCCCTCCTACCTTTTAAAAGCTGCATCTTTTGAACCGTAATAGGTAGCTGGTTAACACAGAATTTATGTTAATTTATGTGAAATTTTAAATTTAGTGGGGTCCTGAAACAAGAAACGTATTTTTTCAAACGTTTTATAGTTTTTTATCGTTTGATGTTTTTTCTTTGTCGGAAAATCGGTAATACATACAAGTGTCAACTTGGTGAGATTATAGTGTCAAGTCTAAAGTAAAACAAGGAATAATAAAAACCGGCCAAGTGTGAGTGGCGCTCGCGCTAATGATCCTGAACTGAATAAAAGAAAACACATTTTTTTGGTTAATACATAACACTGACATATTGTACGGTTGTACGGAACCGTCGGTGCTGCATTACCCTACTTTGCATTTGTATCGATTTTCGGAGAAATTCGACTAAATAAGGCTTTTATACGTTTTTTGAGGTCGGAACTTATAAGATTTTTCGGTACTTTGTACGTTCTTCGCCTCCATTTTCTTAGTAATACGATATGGAATACCTAGACTTAAATTTAGCACTATGGTAGAAGTCACTTTCAAACTTCTATTTCCGTAAATAATATTAGAAATATTATTTTCTTCTTTTTTATCAGTGTGTCTCAGTCCACTGCTTAACAAAGGCAAAGTCATCAAAAGCTGGCATATCATGCATGGGCACTGCACTGCACTGACCTCACCGGGGTAGTAATCGGTCAAGATACATTATGATGTGATCGAGGCATAGGCTTAGGTGTTTGGAAATATAGGTCGTCCTGGGTACTGTTTCTTGTTTTTGAAAATATAACTAAATATAAAACAAATATTATTCACTCGAAGAAAAGAAACTTGCGTTACTAAAATTTTCTAGTTTCTATGTCCATTAGTTCTTTGGTAATAACATAATAAAGCCGGGCGCAAAAAAGCATCAATGTAATATGTAGTTTTTGTTTGCGCGCAGACTTCTGCTATCCCTGCCGGTGTGTACGCAGAGACTGCTCGTGCTACTTTTTGGCACTTTCCGGGTGATGGCCTCCAACGCAGACAAAGCAGGTGAGTCTGTTTGTATAATTTTTTACCGTTTACGCAAAACGCTAATCAAAACAATGACATATTTATATTTGCTATTAATGATTATGTTCGCGACAGACTGCGCGTGCCTTGAAATAAATTTACCCTTGATCTACATACATTCCCCATATAAACAACGCCCGGTGTCTCATCTGTCGGCTCATGAATTACATATTTTATTATTGACATCCGATTTTTTTAATATTTTTTTTATTATTGTAAACCTATAAAATTTTTAATTTCCGGAGGCATTTCAGGTGACGTAAAATTTTTACTCATAACAATTGTTGAAGAATTAACAAAGTTATAGGTTTGATATCGGATACGGAAGGTTGTCTGGCCTTCACTTCCGTACATTCATTAAAAAAAAGTAATGTCATAAAAACGTATTGTGACAGTTGGTCCCGTACCGCCGCGCCGCATCTAAAATAATTAGTATAATTTCATCAATTACATGCAAGCTCGTGTGGGCGCGCACGCATCAGCTTAACGATGCAACTGTTCGTCTGTAAGCCTACTGATATTGTGCACTTTATTTAGTTCCTTTTAAGATTCACACGTACTGAAGCGATGCTGCGAGCCTTGCGGTATAGCCTTTTGTTTTTACACGCGGTTTTTCTACTGCTCGAATGGGCCGGCTCGACAGGATTGGTACCACGGCCTCGTAGAATACCGACGTAAAGTAGACACATCTTGTGCTTCTGCGTTTCGTTCTGTGATATAGGTTGGTAACCGGAGGTCCACTTCCCTTTCCCATCACCCAAATACTCTTAAAGGCCGGAATAGCAGTTGCAGCACTTCTGTTGTTGCAGATGTACGTGGGCGACGGTAATCACTTACCATCAGGTGAACCCCATGCTCGTTTGCCACCTTTTTCATAAAAAAAAAAACCGTCCACTATAATCACAAGACAACGTGTCCTTCTCTGCCAATTTCGAATAGGGGGTCAATGAGTTTATCAGGCCCGAAAGTCGACAAGTGTGAACAGCGCCATACAAGCTTCGTCCGACACGCTTTTCTAACACTAGAGCACCCGAGATACAACAAGCGGAAAGGGGTTCTTACGCTAACATTTCACATCTGGCTGTAGTGCGATTTTAATGTAAAAAATCGTGTCCTTTGTGAGAAGTGGTCTTTAAAAGGCTTTTTAAAATCCTTACTTAGTTTCATTTCATATATATTTGTAACTAATTACGTCTCTCGACTCTGAGGGGTAGGCAGAGATTACGGAGAGTAGCCAGGAGATGAACGTAATGGGTCGCGAGGTTTGCGTCGAGTTTGATAATACCCATAAATAACAAAACTATTTTTACCTTTTCAATATACCCAAACCTTCAATACATTTACCAGATCGGGATAATAACTTTTCTAACCCTTAAACAAATATTTCTTTCTTTGCCCTCAAAATGGGTCAAATGAAACTATCCTTGACTTCATTCGTCGTCGTCTGAATTTTTATTCCCCTTAACTATTTTTTTTTTCTTATTGGAAACAAATAAGTCACAAGGAGCTAAATTCGGGCTATAGGGCGGACGATCTAGCGGTTCGAACTCTTAACCTTTCTATAATTTTCCTCGTATTTTTTCTTTGATGTCTTCTTTCAGTTTCTTTAATATGAAAGCGTATTACTCTCCGGTGATTGTGGTACCCTTTTCTTTATAATCAGTTAATAAAATTCCTTTGCAGTCCCAAAAATCTGTAGCCGTCATCTTTCCGGTTCATTTTGACACAATACGCTTCAGATACCCGTGGTATCTGATGTAGAAGATACTAATTTTTCGACGACATCTGACGACATCTGACAACCTCTATCAGGCGTCCAGGGCGGGGGTCGTCTTTGATTGTTTCGACCCTGCCACTTTTAAATCATGGTTTTACTAGGACAGTAAGTTCCAGAAACGGTATCCATTTGTCTCATTATGGTTTGAGCGGATTTTCCATGCATGGTCAAGAATTTCACACAGCAAATTTTCTCCATAATTACAGTTTGACTTCGGATCCACTTGTTTGTTGAATCATTACGAGTAAATGAATGACGACGTCGGTTAAAACGTAGTATATATACTTTTAATGAGTTCCCAATTACGATAGTACCAAGTAAGCATCACTACTTGGTGGCTGGGAGGTACCCTTCTCCATTCCGGAGACTTGAACCTGCCCTTGTATCTGAGGTTTGTGTTGATTGATTATCTGGTTGATTTTCACCTTTCACTGGGTACTGGCTGTTTGCACCATTTGGCAGAAGGTGGGGTGGTGGTGGGAGCGGGTATACCTAAGCTTGTATTTGTATCTACCGTTCTACATTTCTAAATAGCTACAAATATATCGATTCGTAGGTGGCCGCTTATATTGCATTTATACCTTCCCGTGTCATAACAATAGAACTTCTATTGTTTCAACACGTCAAGAATTAAAAAACAGCTCAATATAATATGTAAATGCAAACTGTTATTCAATCGATAACGTGTCTCTGTTAGGCGACGGTTGGAAGCGTCAAACAAAACAATTGTAATGCGACATCCTTCTGTTTCACAAGTACCCTCGCATGTTTGGTGTGAACAATAACAAGGGAGTAGATTTTGCCCGCGACTTCGTACTCGTGGAATTCGGATTTCCCACTTTTTGGTTTGTTATTCCTCTTTCACGTCAAAACAAAGCAAATTTTTAATATGATCTTTTACGGCTCGATACCTATGTAACACTGTAGTCAAAGTCCCATTCAAATCAGGTTTTTTGCGAGATGCACGGTTATACCGACAGATAGAAAGACAGGCAGATATACATACAACTTTCCCAAAAATTATTGTTTTGGTATCTGTGTTAATAGTATAGTATTACCCAAAAAAAAAAAAATTTTAATGTACAGATAAAATCCTCTGTTTATCTTAATAACTATATAGATATATGTAAAAGTCGTCATTGCTGACGTCCGTCAAATGTGACTTCCGTATAAAAGTTTGAATGTATTTTACAGCTAAGAATGAATTCGATAACAAATTAATTGAATATATTTTATACGTTTTAAAAAAAAATTATGACTTGCTGGCTGATTTCGATGACTGCGTTGTGCCGTAAGCAATAGTGTTAAACGTAGGCATTCGCTCTCTTTTAAAGCGACGCAAAGTCTTTGCGTCCATATACGTATATATTACTTTTATACTACGTAATATAATAATATTAATTATATCGTGTCTTTGTAAATTATGACCAATTATTTGAAATTTTTTAGGACTACTAAAATATTATTTAATAAGCGATAAGATCGGAGAAAGGGCTTACATGCAGTGTCGAGGCACAGGACGCAACACAACAGAACCCGAAAACCAACAATTATATAGTTTTGCAGAAATATATCACCTGATGGGATTCGAACCCAGGGCTGGTTCAACAGTCCCCAAAGTCTTGAAAACACTATCTACATTTCTAAATATATCAATCGCACGTGCCCATACATGGATAGACGTAAAGCCGTTTTGCGAAATCGGTTTATGTTACCACGTGTTGTAACGTCGCATAATGTTTTAGCGTATTTGTGTAATGAGCTTTACAATCTCATTCATACTATGCTGCATGCACAACTAAAGGGTTTCGGTGGACATCACAGTTGCGTGAATGAAATTGTCTTGGAATTAGATTTACGAGTGTTTCATTACATTACTTTTGCTTTCGTTATAAACTGATTTTTCGTTATAAACTGATTTTGTTGATGAAACTTGCGACTCCGATTGTGTTATAAGTCTTAGAATTGGTATAATATTGTTAGGAGCTATAGGTTGCGAGATTTGAGTAATAGGCCGGTATCTTAAACTTCAATTTATTTGACCACTTATAAAGGCTGCCGAGTTTCTTCTTCCATGCGCTATCTCTCGGACGTGATCTTCCTGTCAGTAACCAATCCTGTGTTGTGCTGCACTGGTCACCTTTCCTCGTCTTTTTCCTCGTTTTCTTCTTTTTTCTTAAGAAAGTATCAGCTAGTTTTATTTGAAGTTGTTCTTGGAATTACGCGTGCACACTTTATGGATCTAAGATTCGTTTATAAAAGCATACTGATTAGATAACTTCCACGCTCGACGCGCACTATCTGATATGCGTGTTGCATTTGTATGGACTTCTGTTCTTAGTTAAAAAAACTTACAATATCCAATCTGATTTACTACCTTGATTTACTGACGATGCCTTTAACATCACCTAAGGTATATTCTTGTTTTACAATAAATACGTTGCCAATTGCAAGATTTCTCCTGTGTCGTGAGTACGTGTACATATATTAAATTCGCATACATTAACACCTGGACATGGAACCATTTTTTTGTGGGAGCAAGTGACTCATCTGATGGTAAGTGATTAACGACGCCAACCTACATCGGCAACACCAGAGGAGCTGCAGGTACGTTACCGGACTTTAATGGTTCTC
The DNA here is from genome assembly GCA_029286595.1 of Bhutanitis thaidina. Taxonomy (NCBI): domain Eukaryota; kingdom Metazoa; phylum Arthropoda; class Insecta; order Lepidoptera; family Papilionidae; genus Bhutanitis; species Bhutanitis thaidina. Next base: position 5,718,373 of record JAGSMS010000014.1, read on the forward strand.
ACTCACTGAACGAAACGCAGAAGCACAAGATGCCTCTACTTCACGCCGGTATTCTGCGAGGACGTGGTACTACTCTGGTCGACCCTGCCCAGCAGCTGCAGCGAGCTACAGTAAAGCGGCCCCTTGGTCCGGCTCTGCCACGAACATAGATTTTTTCCATTTGGAAATTGAACCCGAGACCCGTACGTCATTAAATGAATGCACATTAGCGGTACGTTCGCTATTTAAACCTTTATTATTTTAGAGTTAAAAGGTGCTTAATATTTTCTTTTGTCTCCAGGTACTGGTATGACGTCGGAAGCTCTGGGCGTTTCAGTCGCGCCGTCATTCTTCCACTCCTGCGTGTCCGATGGCAAGACAGCCACAATGGAGGACGTGCAGCGGTTCAAGGTCAGTTCTTAATGAATCGCTCGTGAATCATTCAGCACAGATTCCGTATCGAATACATCACGTGATCCGATGTGTGCGACTAAGCGACCGTGACTGCGGCACGATAGGGTCGCCGGAGCGAATCGTTGTGAACATTGTTTAATGCCCGAGTTGCCACACAACTGTCGGATATGTTCGCTGTTATGTATTGGGCATTGGAATTTTTGATATAGGTTACATGTACTTCTTTGAAATATGTCTCACATTTGAATATTGGTTAACATTAATTTTCCAATTAAGATTTTTAGTAAAGTGATTTTAAGTTATACATAAATTTTTATGAAAAATATGCGAGGCATATGAAAATTTTTCATTTAGATATTTTTTTCGTTGAAATATGTCTATATGAAGTAATAGAGCGAGGAGTGTTATTATTCTCCATTTTTCATTTGTTATTATTTGTATATTAAGTGCATAAAACATTGATAAACAATTTATAGAGTAACATTGGTATCAGATTTCAATCGCATCACAAGCAGTAAACAATGAAGCCCTTGCATTAACGACTTGAAACGTTGATAACGTTAATCTTTCATTTAGTTTAGTGATAAAGGAAGTGGGATATTGCCGTTATTAATGCAAGATGGCGATAACTTTAATTGCCGGTTTAATTGAAGTTGGTTTTATTTTTTTTAGATTATTTTCCGAAAAATTACACCACAATTTTTAAACTTTTATTAATAATATAAAACATACACTGTATCAACATCAGAACTTGCCCAGTTTTACGCAAGTATTGAATTTCCTGAACTATCGCAACAAAACAGAATTCTGTACCATAAACAAGGTTTCTTTTTATAGCCATGTAATAATAACTAGATATATATAAATGATTATGTAATGAAACTGTACATAGCTTAAAGTGTTGTTCACGATATTATTTACCATGCGGCAACAGGCTGAAGTGAACGTGAGTACATAACGCACTAGTTTTGTGGTAGAACGTAGATCTGGAAGTAATGCTTTTAAATCGGCTTTATTTTTGTTTGATTGAAAGCCGTAGTAGCTTGGAATTCAAATCATAGGCTTCAATCTTTCATTCGAAAATCCTGCTATTGTAAGAGAATTTGGAAGTTATTTATAATAGCTAGTCTTTTCTTTGCATTTATAGATAACACTGCGTTGTTTACATCTTGATTACATCATTGTTGTACTTTTGATTTGCTTCATATTAGACATGATGATGGTTTGACTCAAGTTTCGTTACTCATTTCCTCTCTTTCTCGCTGATTCATCTGTAATCCTACCTACTATATCATGTTTATTATGTGAATTTGGCGAGTCAACAACGTGCAGCATATTTGCAAGCTTAGTAGTGATTCCCAGCTATATAATGACTGCGTAGCAGTGTACCTTCTGCACGTCGTGAGCCATGACATCGAATCTCTGCCTAAGTCTTGACTTCTAATCTCAGCTGAAGCCATAATTGTGCGATAAGTGAGTTACCTATTCGGTTTCGCTTCGGTCCTAGATGTTTTAGCTCTGTCTCGTGTCTGTGATACATGTGTGACGGGCAGCAGAGTCCAAGGTTCGCACCTTCTATTCTTCAGTGGCTAGTACTGCGACCAGACTGCGTCTAGACCTTCGCATAATATGGTTACATGTACATAGTCAAGACATAAATTCAAATGTTACAAACCTTTACTGATGATTACCGCAACAGAAAATTTCAAAAAAAGAAGCCAGTTATATTTTAACTGTGTTTACTGTATTGCGTTTTTGCTGTATTAAAGACAGTATCTGGTGATTATTGATCCAGTGTAGGAGTCCTGGTATGCTCGCTTGTGAACTATATTTGTCATACACATTTTTGTCAAAAGAGAACAAGTGGCCGAAATAAAAACAAAAAATTTATGCTCTGCATGCGATCCAGCATTTATCGAACGGAACATCATTGCAAGCAATTCAGACCACTTTTCTGCCTAATCTTTATCGGTTGTTGCGCATTCCGGTCGCCAGTGTTGAGTGTGCTGTCTTTTACCTTCTTTTTCTTTTACAACTTAAGTTTGAGCCTTCGAACTTCGTCGGCCGCTAAACGTAATCGAATAATACTGTTATAACGATAACCACCGAAGTTTATCGGACGAGTGCACATGGTTCTTCCGGTAATCCATTGCACTTCCGATGGCAACGTCCGTCATGCGATGCCGGATCGGAGCAATGCGCGGGCACCATTAGGTTTCTATTAGTTGCAACAGAATATTATGTTTTATAATCCTTCTTTCACGCTATTTTCGTGTTAATTTTGCGGAAATTTTGTCTGCTACTGTATTTGCTTTTCAGAATAATTAAAGAGTGACGTTAATGTATTTTTGAGTTTTTACATGATTAGATAGAATGTATAGTACTGTATATTAGAATAGCTTTGCTGTGCGGTCACGTGCGATTCTATGTACACAAAGAAAATTTATATATCTTATGCCTTATTCACAAAATTCAAAAGCTTTCAACACACGTGACTGTACTTCACGTGTATCAAACAAGGCGCACGCACAAGTAGGTTTTGTCTATTCATGCAACCATTTAAGTAAATATAGCAAATGATTGGGCGAGCAGGTGGCGACGCGTATAATGAGGCAGTTAATCGAGCAGTTCAGTGCCGGAGACCTGTTCGGCCGGGACAACTACGAATATTACGCCCGGGTGACCGGTAGGATATTACGCGTGAAGGACGAGTGGATTTGCTCGTTCCGGGACCCGCCACCACCGCGCCATCACCGCGATCAGGAGGCCTACGCCCGTAAGTTTGGTTTTAGATATTTTAAGGTTTATTGAAGTGTTTAACAACTTGATCCGTAGAGCCTTTAGCGCGACTCGCTACGGCTACGACAAAACTCGACCGGCTTAATCGGGCGAGTAACCATTCTATAACAAAATAGCATCGAATATTAGCAGGATATTGCAAGTTTCATTTGGCGAGTAATGAGAACTGAGTTTTCAGGGATGGCAATACATACCTACACGTTGGCTTATCATCGTGTACGGATGCTGCTGTGTTAGAGGTTATAGGCTATAATAACCAATTTCGCCTAGTTTACAAAATATACATGCTAAGGATTACGCCCGATACGATCAACGTTCGTGTTTTTTCGTGTGGCTGTCGGAAGTAAATAAAAGCGCCAACACTATGTGACAATGGAAAGTGTTGCATTGGAAGATGTTTTCAAGCTGCTGAACTGGAAAAGAAACGGTGAATACATCACTGACCTTTGAGGAGCTTAGCTCTATGCTCAGTTACCTCTACAGTGTCTAAAAATAAACAATAACAGACAAGACGTATATCATGTCTAACGTCCATGTTACACCAATTGGAGACACTTCCCTCGAAGTTGTCGACAAGTACGTATAACTGGGAATTATTGTTCCACAAGGTAATTCAAACTTCAGCCCAGAGACTAATCGACGAATCCAACTCGGCTGTGCTCTGGAATCTCTGGAAAGTGTTTGGAAAAACGGGAAACATCTTCTTGTCGAGTATACCTCACAACCTGAAGGCCAAAGTGTACAACCAGTGCGCGTTGCCAGTGATGACGTACGGAACCGAGACGTAGTCTTTCGCTGCAGGCCGTGTTAAGATAGCTTAAAATTGCTCGACGTACTATGGACAGGGCTATACTAGATGTTACTCTGCGCGATAGAAGCTGCAATGACAATACCCGTAGCAGAATTAGGATAACCGACATCGCCGGAAACACTAAACAGAACTGACAACCGTTAGGGAAGTAAAGTTATGGTGGAAGAAAGTTGTACATTAATATTTTGGAATATTTTATAACTATAACTGCGAGTCTATACTAGAAATTTTAGTCATCGGTGTTGGCAGAATATATGTTTAGAACTGCAGTTATAGTCAAAAAACTGGAAAAGAGTCTTTGAAATGTCGAAATAAGTTGTTTAAAGAGCGACTGGTAGATCGCATCGCGTAGCATTTTCATCATCTTTCATCATCCAACTTTGTGTCAGTACGTACTGAGTTTAATTTAAGAATATTTTAATGTATTTTCTTATTGTCTGTTGCTTCTCTGTCAGAGAGCCTCGCTAGGAAACGATGATTATTCTTCTTACGTAGAAAAATAAATTATTTCATTTATCTGTGTATTGATTGTTAAAGAAAAATTGGTATCTTTGTTCGAACTGAGGCTGTTCAAAATAATTTCGCTTTACAGGACAGTTGTCACTGGAAGCGGAGAAAACATGGCTGCAATGCGAATGCGATCGCTGGGGCAACAAATTCAATCTAGAAGGTATGTATATTTATATTTAAAATAAATATAAATAATCAATGAAAGATATTCTAATGTTAAAATAATGCATGCGTTTTTCGCAGGTCGTCTCAATGATCCACGTTTAAGTAGTTAAAAATACTGAAGTAAATGTACAATAGATTTCTGTTAAATTATTATACGGTGAGTGCAGCGATGAATTAAAACTCAATAAATAACTCCTTTGAAACGATGTTAACTTGCTTCAACGTCATGTTATTTCTTGACCGGAGGGTTTTGGTGGCACCTAGCGTTGTGTTATTTCAGACACTTAAGTATATTATAGTACTAATTGTAGCTTTCATTTGTAACGTCCTTTACTGTTCGATGATAAATAAAATAATCAACCCGATAGAGTAGCTAATATTTAATACATAGTTAAAACTATTGAATTACCATTATAGTCTTAAAATAATACATATCGACATGTTTATTTTTAAGAGTAATGTAGTTAATATAGTAATAGTGTAGGTCGATAAATTATTGTTTTCGTCATCTCTGACCTAATATTTTATTAATTATGTAAAAATTCATGAACTTGGGAAATGTGGGTTAATAAAACATCGATTGGGTGATATTTTTCCCATTTATCCATTTAAACCGCAGTAAGGCAAGGTTGTGATGATGCTGGCTGACCAAAAGAATTGGCGAATCCGATGTTGCTGTGGGAATAAAAGGATAACAAAGGTGATCACTTCCGACCTTGGATGTCGTAGGCGACTAGTGGTATGAATTTAATGATAGTACTTTCCTATTTTCACCGCTCGTAGGCGAGGTTTTTTTTGTTATTTGGAACAACCCCTGGTGTATTCCTCTTTATGTTTATTGACTAAAAATAAAAGTACTGAATATTGCGGTGTAGTGCTAGGTCCACTATAGAGCGGCTGGCTGTTGTCGGCAGGGCTGTCGAAGTCGGAGGAGTGCCAGTCGATGCCGGCGCTGGCGGGCAGCGCGGGGCCGGGTGCGGCGGGCGGCGCGCTCGGCCTCGGCATCATCCCCGAGCACAGCCTGCTGGACTCGTGCACGCGCCTCTCCATATCACTCGAGGAGAGCATCTTCAAGGTGAGGCCTCTAAAAAAGGAATTGTCCTCCTGCCCGATTCTACCGTATGGGAGGGAGACCGCCGCCTCATATTTTCTATTGTAAAGAATCTTATTCTCTGACTGATGGCGGTACAACTTGCTACTGTTAATAGTTTTACTGTGTTGTTATACTCTAGTGTTAAACTCGGGCCCCCGGTTTCTTTCTACAATTTCGTTTTTCTGTGGAATAATTTTACAATGCTATATACAAGATTAAGCCCAGCCCTCAGTTTCTTTCTCCACTTTCGGTTTTTTTAAATACTTTTACAATATTTCATATGAAATATTTTTTATTAACAATTACAATATTTGTTTCTTGACTATTTCCTAGTTTTAATATTTTTCAAAAAATTTTAGGGTTCGATATTAACCACACTACCCGTACTACAGTATAACAAATACTACACATAGCCTACTGAGCATTTGGCAACCGTTTGTTTTAAAACGCTTCACACTCGTTATCTAATTTATTACAATGCAATGTATTATTTTAGTATAAAACAATGTCTTATTTTGAAATTTAGTTTGCGGTATTATTTAACTAACCCACAACATTCCTCATTCTAAATTAATTCTCTGACCTTAAAAGAATAATCTTCCATAATAATAAAATCCATATCTCCTACTTGTGACTCGTCGTACTACGTAACGTACGCATAAGACTTATATTTACACGTTTTTACTTTTCTGTGCAAAATTATATTGAAGAAGCTATGGCCCGAAGAATTTTTTTATACTTGCGATTGTGAAACTTCATATAAAAGTACCAGCCTGTAAGTGCCCACTGCTAGGCAAATGCCTCCTCAAATACGAGTATCAGAGAGGGTTTTAGGACCTGGGAAGGGCATCCCACGCTGCTCCAGTGCGGGTTTCATATATTGAGAATTATTATTATCTCTTATACTAGTTCCACTACACATTTTATTTATTTACATAAGTAACCGACCAGTTTCGCCTTACGGCATAATAATTATAATGGTTAAGAAAAATGTTTTTTTATGTAAAAGTACGTGTTAGTTTTAATTGTCCGTTATTTTTCCAGGTTTCTGTTAGTTCATCATCGCAATCGTCTTGCAGTAACTCCAGTCCGCACATGACGTTAGAAGAGCTACGCGCCATCAACAAGTACGCCGAGAGTACGAAGAGCCTTTCATACTTACCTCAGGTACGTCATCATTACTTTAATTATCATCATTCCATTATCAATAACCAAAACGGTGAACTACAAATTATCTGTTTACGTAAAACGTAACCTATTATTTTAACTTCAGAATTACTTCATTACAATCAAAATCATTTACGTTCTATATATTACACATTGCTGTTCAATCGGAATAAAAAAACTAGTGTTTAACGTTGTTTTGTAAAGTACAATTCTAATTTAGAAAATAAAAAGTTAATAAATGCAATTAAAATTTACATTTATACCATGAAAAAGTTACAAATTTAAGTTTAAAATAGTGTCAGTTCTTTTTTTATAAATTTACTACTTCATATTTAATGCCGATTCCACACTATTGCCCCTTTGATTTAATAATTTAAATAAAATTTTAAAGAACTATAATAACTTTTAGTCATTTTATGCATGTTTAATGTCATTTAAATATAATTGACAAAAAATTACCTTATCCACAACATTTTTTTAATTATAAACTGAAACATACGGTAACTCTCACCTTGCACAACAATCCCACAAAATACAATTTGCCTTTAATACAAGTGCAATATTATGTCAATGGTTTTAACGCGTATTGTATTTAGTGTTGTTATGCAATTTTTATGTATAAAAATTTAATAATCTTTATAAGTAAATTTCACAAATCTATTAATTTATTAGCAGTATTTTTTTAAGAACAAAAAAAAAGGAAAAAGTCTTCTCAATAGTGTGGACCCGACTTTATTTTTTTAAATTTAGTCATAGATGTAAAAACAGAGCATTGAAGAAACATATAAATTGGTGTATGTTTAAATTCTAGCGCACACTAAAGGACCTATTATTTGAGTAATGGTGACGAGATTTTACTCAGTAGCCACCTTGTAGAACCCGTACCCACTGAGTTCAGCAAACAACCTGTCTCTTTCTTGTGCTATACCTATAACCACTGGCAAATATGCCTATAAGTATAATATTCACGTAGTGGAAGTAAATGTTCATGTCATGTGTGTCTATTTATTAAAAATAAATTTATTTGTCAAGGTCAGTATTTGTTAGTGGTCTGTGTAAAATTGAAATGCATGACGAATATCTGTCTCCGTATGAAGAAGGTAAATAGGTCAAACTGTGGTTGTCCTTTGAGTATTATTTAGTTGATTTTTGTAAAGCATATTCATTCACTGAATAATTGTATAATTGTATGATTATTATGTCCGAACATCTAAATGCTTCATAGACGATGCTATTGCGAGAATGTATATTTTGTGTGAGGGCAACACAAAAGCTTTTGATGCACATTGATGCCTAAAGCGCAATCGAATGGTTCGTGAACTAAATTTGTTTAGTAGGCAACACCGCTTTAATTGTTCCAAATTTATTCAAATCAAGTATTATGATTATAACTGTGATATTTTGTCAATTTTATTATTACATATTGTTTTATTATAAATACGGAGTTGTAGTGTTTATTAAATGTTGTCAAAGGGTATGGTATTTTCCTCTTAACCCAATATCCTTATTAGATGTTGTTATACTAATTCAAACGTTATAATGATACTAATGAAATTTTTAACATTTCCGTTTGTCATCTGAATTAACGTGCTAAGTAAATAACCAAAATTTATCAGAGACTAAGAGCCTAAAAACGCTATTTACTAAAATCTTAGTGCCGTATTTAACCTTCAGTGCACATAAGGAACTGGTCTTGAACAGTTGCACATTTGTCTGATTTTCCATTTTTTTATATTGAACAATATTGTATCATAAAATATATTATTTTTGTACATACACCGCTTCTGGAAAAATATTATATATACTTCTTACATCATACATGAAAAAAAAACCTTATGATAAGTAGACGTTTATATGGACGTACGGGTGTCACAGGAACCATGTAATCCCGTGGATATTAGTGAGAGTTGACTATGAGAATGCTATAGTTGTCTTCAGCAGGCGATGGAATTGCAACCATAACAGCTTAGATATTTAGCAAAAATATGATTCTGAAACTCACAACGACCTATTCTTGAAGACTCATGAAAGTCGTATGGTAATGCTTTTCGTTCCTCCACAAAAACAAAAAGCCAGGGAATAGGATATTTTTTATCTCTAATAAGTTCTTTTCAATAAGACTGTGTTCTAGAAATCCAAAGGTATTGAGAATGAGGAAAAAATAGAAAGGTTGCTAGTCCATCGTCAACAAAGGTAACTATTTAGCTTTCACGACACGCCTGTGCAGAATGGCTGCCGCCGGTTTATTGAAATCTAGTATGTTACGGGAACGACACAAGAACAGGCGAGCGGATCGGTATCTGGGGGTGAGGTGTCGCGTGACGTTGCGGTGGTGCGTAGGTGCACGAGCGGCAGCGGGCGCGGATGCGGACCCGCTCGGAGTGGTTCCTGCAACCGGCCGCGTCGCTGGACGCGGGCCGCTCGCGCGCCGGTACGCCGCTCGAGCCCGCCCCCGCGCCCGCGCCCGTCCTCGCCCCGCCCGTCACCGCGGCCGCGGCGTGCGCGCGGGAGGCGCGCGACGAGAGCACCGCTCTCTACGTGCTTGTGGCCTGCCTAGAGTTTTTGTTTTGAAACGCCCTCGCGCACCGGTACTGTGTCTATATGTACGAACGCTTCGGTGCGCAGGACTAACATTGGCTACTGGGGCTTTGCTCTCCTTTTCGGTTCGCTTTTCTGTGAAGTTTCCTTTGACGAGGTTTTTCGAGAATGCTAAAGTTTTGTGGGGATGAAGGGAAGTGTGGAAAACGTAAGTACTGCAGGCACCACCCTTTAAATTCTAATCTTATGGCGAATTGATGCGCGAAATTTACGGCACTCCATGATCAAACTTAAAATCTTGCAAAGTATTTTAATAAATTTCAATAGAATCGCGTTTGTTCATTCGTCATATTTCCATTTTATAGAGCTTTGTAATATTATTTGAAAATTATAGCATTCGAGTTTCATAATAGGACCAACGTCAAAACTCATGTATTTCCTTTGCGCAAGGAGAGAAAAGCCTACGCTGCTTTACTTACATCACAGTATCCTTGCTAAGGGGGCTCGCTTTACCTGGTGCATGCTTCAGCGCGCAGTGTTCCTTGCACACAGCACAACTCGATTGATGTTTTTTTTTATATAATATATCATTGTGACTCTTTACAGCTCTTCCACATGGTACACGAATGTGTCTTTCGCCGTTTACATTTTCAAGATTAGTATTCACACTTACCGTTGTTATAGAGTAAGTGTTCAATTTCAATATTGTATGATGTGGAAGGGCTTTTGCATTTGACTTGGCATTCTGTTATATATTTTACATTTGTATGAGATCATTAGTGTTAAAATGTCTATTCTGTATAGGTGCATATGACAGGCTGGCGTGGCCCGCATCTTATCTCTTAAACGAACTCTGAACATTCATCCTGAAATTATGATTTTATTATAATTTATGTTTTATATTTATGAGTTGTGGTAAACTTTATTTAAAAAAAAGAGACGTAGTTTTATCTATCATTAACGGATGACGGAGCTGAAAAGTTGGTATTGTACACAAATAACTTGTTTTATAATGTTGGGCAGTTAATGTATGTAAATGGTAAGCTGAGATGATCCAAAGTGGTCTAAAAAGAAGAAAGGTTCGGTTCAAGCTCTCTTGTAAACTTAATTTTAATTTTCCTCTAAAATATTATTACATTTGTTGCCCGTGTTTATGTGTGTTTTACAAAATCTATGCCAACGCCAAGGTATTTTCTTTTTTTTTAAAAACGAACAAGTTACAGAAAACGTTGCTCTATTTCAGTTATAAATAGTTTTAGAATTTACTGCTTATTTATTTACTGTTTAAATGTCTGTGAAATCGACACTGATATTGCAATCGACACTGCCTACAAACTTACCAGATTTTGTCTAAATACGAGTATGTATACCTGCTTAGCCTTGTTCGCTGCTATGAACATACTCAGAATTGTATTTTGTTTATTCAATATAGATTATTGTAATGCTTATTAAAGGTATTTTTACTAGTCTACCCATTTTATGTCACGCAACATTTTTCATGTAATGGTTGGTTTGTGTTCATAGGCTATTTTGTTTGTTGAGTTTATGCACAATTTTGCGACGAATTGACCCGAGAATGTTTTCTATTCATACTGAATACGTTTCGTTTGGTTTTGCCTTCGCTTGTAGTCGTAATGCAGCATAACGATTGAACATGATTTTGTTGATGTGTGTGTGCGTTTGTTTCTAAGTGTTTTGATATATTTATAATATAGCCGTTGACATGTTCACAAAGGTTTCAAAACTTTACATTGGCAAAGATAAATTACTCGTTCGATTCGTCTCTAGTTATATACCATTTGTATATAAAATTTTCTTTATTTTATATACATATAGTTATGAACTTTGCTTCAAATTGCTATATTTCATATTCATAACTTCTATCTTTAGTAATTGTTTCGAAACTACGTGAAGAGTTAAAGGCGAATAACATTGACGATTATGAATGATTCAAGCGAAATTAACGTTAAGTTTTTTTTCCCACTTTAAAAATTTTAATTATACTATTAATAGTAATTATTAACTAGAAACAAAGTAACACTATTTATTAGAAGTTTTAATTTTTAAGTTTTTCTAATATAATTTTTTTACTAGAATTTATATTATTAAGAAATATAATTTTTCTCTATTTTATTTACTAAAATAGAAAACCACTTATCATTGGAGTTTAGATTCGCCATTTTATTTTGTAATTACGATAGTAATGTTAATGAATCATTCACAATCGATAGGCTATCTGCGACAAGAGGAAAACCTGGCTCGTGATTTGCAAATTCTGAGAATCGTTCCGCACTTGCGGTGTGCCGCCATTGTTGTACTTTGTGAATGAAATGTAGGTAAACCGCGTGCCGCTCGTTCGCAGGTGCGAAAGGAGTCTTCAGGGCTGTGCTTTCCTCCGTCAGATAGTTGCTTTCGGAACGAATGTTCGGCACGACAATAAATAGAGTGTTTGTGTGGTGCGTGTGCGCAGGCTGCGCTGGGTGCGAGCGTCGGAGCTCGCGGCGGCGCTCACGGCGCGCGCGCCTGTGCGCGGGCGGCGCCGCTTGCCGCGCGCTCACACACTCCGACACTGAGATCCCGCTCGCTCTCCAGTCTCGTCAAGTGACCGCGTGACTCGCGGACAGGCGCTGCCCCTGCACGCGCTAGCCGGGACCGGGACCACACCGCACCGCACCGCAACACACAGCACACCGCCGCCGACGTACCGCACGCGCGCTTACACACAAATATCACCCCTACGCGGTTTGCGTTCCAGTTACATTAGCGACGAAATAAAACGCTGTTGGCCAACACGTAAACATTTTAAATTTAGTATCTCGATCTCGCGGCAAGCACCACGCACTGCGACCAAGATACCTACGAATATATTTACCCAAATTCTTAAATTTCAATCGCTCTGGCGGCCATGTAAATTGATCGCCTTGTAACCGGCGGTGGGATAGAAATATGCAACTATACCAACATGCACGCTTACATCCAGTCCTATCAGATACAGGAAATAAACAGCGCTGTCAACATTATACACACATGAGTAACGTTGAGTGGTTGCGTTACTACCGAAAGGAATCAACTGTTCTACTATAACTTACTATTATGTGACGTCAGATATTAATCGCTTTCTAAGCTCGTGTCTCACCGATCGACGCTGGTTGTGCTAACTATAGTCATTGAAAGAAAAATCTTATTAATGCATAAAAATGTGGACCTGTGCACCCAATACATGAATATAATATCGAGGACATAGAGACATACGATATGACACAGAGGTAACAAAGTGTAATACTCAATTATCACGGCATCACTAGGAACAAAACTTAACTACGTCTCAAGTAACGTATTATTAAAATAACGCAGTATTATTAAGAGGACGTATTATAAAACTCGATTATACATATGCGAAAGTATACCCCGCCTACAGCATTAGTACAGTTTTAGTTTAGTAGTAATACTGCTCACAAAACACCGATCTAGTGTACTACTGCTAATTACTGCATTAAGAGAGATGCATAGACGTTGCTACTTTGGTAAAAAAGATGGAAGCTAACTGACTTAATTAAATTCTCTGTTTCCAATTTCAATTTAGGTTTTAACTGTTTTTAAACAGTGTATAGAATTTTACAGTGATGCTATTTTTTGATGACATGGGAACTATTAAAAAGACACAATTCATAATTAATAAACACTACATTACAAAATCACTATGTTTTGTTCGAATGAGTTTCCTGTAAGAGTTTTATAAGACTTAAAGAGGTTGTATCCGATTTAAAATCGACCGTGTGTCTCTAGAAATAATTTGAAATTACACAATGTTTAGTGTCTAAAGATAAACCACTTGCTGTGACTAGGTAAGTCACACAAAATTGCGTTAATATAACTAAAATAATAGAATAAGACTATAGGTTGGTTCAATAGATGACTTCCGAAGAATTGATGCTCCCTATTAAATATTTCCGATTGTAGTATTAAAAATGTTTGAATTATAATTTTCTCTTTAGTGGGAGATTGAGGTTTTAAGACATTTACGGGATGTGCATTCGTTCTTCCGTGCATGTTAGGCATAAAATTAGAATGTTTTAATTTATTTTTATTGTTACACTGATTAAAACTAGTCTAAGTCTAATTCAATATTTAAAAAACTGAGTGCCATTAAGTATTTTAAAAATGGCTGCACTATTAAAATTAGCAATTTAATTTAAACGGAAACTTAAAAATTTCCTTAAATTTGTTACAATTTTTATTATTTATTCATATTTGGCATAATGCCAACGTTTGTTATTAAATAGCTTCCTATACATTCCTGTAAATACATATTAGATACACTTAGCTTATTTGATATTTAAACGTAAAGATAAATTGTATGCGTGCTATACATAGCTAGCTAGTTGTAAACCTACATATTTCTATTTTCCGCATATTATATCACTTTGCATTTTCTTTCTACCTCAAGAGTAAAAAGTAAATTTTTAGCTATTGCTCAGAATATCCCTATAAAGTAATTGTTTAAAAATAAAAGCTGCCAAATTAAATATAATATGATATGAGAATTTCAATCGAAATATTGTAAAAGTTGAAAAATATAATGAACATTAAAGACTGAAATATCTTCAAACATTTTACACTTAACTGCAAATCATAGAAATGAATTTCAGGGATTGGTTTACACAATATCGAATTTAATGTTTTTGGTCGATTTTAGCAGAAATAGATGACAGTTACACCTCTTTTATCATAATTAATAGGTGCTAGCTGATTGTGAAATTTCTTATGAATATTGTAACTTTTTAGTTTGTACGACGGAAACTTGAGTTTATTATAATTTTATGTATAAAATATTATATAAAAGGTAAACTACGTTCGTGCGTTTGACTGTCGATAGAACAATTTATAAATTTTTAGAATGTAAATAATATAAGAGTCCGAAGTTTTTATTGTTATGCACATTTGTTCGCACATTTATATTACTGTTTGATTTGTAAGTTATTATTTTAAGGTTGTTATATAAACGGCCCGGGCGATTACAATGCAAATTATTGAAAGTGCTTACGCAACTTACTCGATGGTACAGCCATCAGGGAGAAACCTATTTGATAAAAAAAATATGTCTATTTTCTCGTATAGATCTGTCTCTGTCTCTCTTAGTCTTTACTGTCGATACGTTGGTAAGCACTTTTTGTTCTAATCTGTAGTTAATTCAACTTTCTGTTAATAAGGTCTGCTATGGCAGTAGTTTAGTTAAGGAATAGCTACGCGAGAGGCAGCTCAATTTTTTTTTTAATTTAATACGATAGTATTGTATGTGGTTGTTATGAGTTGTAGCGATTGCGCAAGGCTTTTCCGAGGCCATATCGTAGAGTACCTAATCGTTCTATTAGCATTTTCCACTGAATAGGGTCCTATAGGAATAATGACTTCACTGAGTCGCGAATAAGCGAGCTTAAGTTCAATTTATATTTATGAAACATTGTTCTGTAATGATGTAGCGAATATTAATTGTATGGACACATCCAGACTATTGTGTTCAATGATTAGGATTAAATAATATAAGTTAGTAAATAGTTTAGCACACCCTAAGATGTGAAATTAAAAGAATTGATGTATTTGCCATCACAACTATTATTCCTGCGAGCTAGTTATTGTGTGTTCACTTGTGTGTGGACAGACAGCAGGCTTATGGACTATACTGGAGATTGCAATGGAAACAATTAATTATTGACAATCGAAGATATGACATTGAATTACGACATATTTTTTTGTATTTCTTAGGCGTGACCATGATTGACCTCTGTATTGAATATTTGGAAATAAAATAAAATACCTAACATAACTTCAATCGTTGTTGCGGACGACGCCAATTCCGTTTTGCTATCGCTGTTATGACTAAAATCAACGTATTATAAACTTACATGGTAAAATTGTGTTAGAAGTCTTGAAACTGACTAAAATTAGATAGTGATTTTGTGAAGTTATTAATATAATTTATTATGTTAAAATATATCATGTATTCGATTTCTCATAATTAAATATAAAGGGATAGTATTTATTTGAACTACGGGTTTGTTAGGCAACCTTTTTTTAAAAATTCTAGAACTATTCTTTTTAATTTGTCAAACAACGATTTTTATTTTTATCCATGTTTTTCGGAATGTCCAATTTGCACATGGTAGTCATAGTTACCCTAAGCATAACGTTTACTTTTTATAAAAAATACTACTCATGTTTTAAAATTTTTATGTTTAAATTTAAGTTCCAAACACACAATTGCAGAAGAATTGTGCATTGCAGAAGTACACAATTATAAGAATTAATTTCTCAATATCTAATGAAACTGCCAGTGGTCTATTCAATGTTGCCTCTATTATTTGGAATGTTAGATACCAAGAATCAGGTAAATTCAAGGCTTCATAAAGGTTTGTTTCAAGCCTGACACCAATATAAAACATGATAAAGTTACCTTAACATCTTTACCATCATAGTCATAATGAAATATGAAAAAAATAAATGTATAGTACAAAAGCTACTCCTTGGAGGGTTGGTTTTTTTATACATGGCAGCTTTGCATAAAGTTTGAGAGAGATAAAAGTATTGAGTGTAATCTCCAGTGGAGTATATAAGCTTCTTGGCAGACAGTAATGTCTTGATTTGTGAGGATTATCGTTGACTGGCATAGCGTCCTGAGATCCTTACAAATTTATACAAATGACTAACTAAAATCGGCTGAAACAGACCTTTGGGGTTAGAACGCAGTATTTTTTGTATTGTGCTAAACGAATAATTTAATCTTAGATTCTAGCATATGGCGAAATTTTACTATTTTATTCAAGTTTTTGATATTTCTTTCCTTTTACGTATTAAATAAAATATTTTCCTGGTTTTGTTGTCAATTGTGAACATATTTCAAACTGCGACTGCAGTAAATTTTACACGGTTCAATTTTTTTTAATTGCTTAACCCCAAAGACATTACATTCTAATGCTGAACAAATGAACGGAACAGAGGCCTTAAGTGATAGGCAACAGCAACAGCAATAAAGCAAATGTATTTATATATGGATTACTAGCATATAATTTCACAGCATCCTATTTTTTATAAGAAATTATTCTTTGTTTAATATTAATACGAAAATAAACTGTACATTAGGTTGATAAGCTCTTATATAGATTATTTGATTTAGAAGACTGTTCATATGTTATTTTGTACATTGACGCTCGAATATATTAATACGTTATCATTCCACCGACATAAGTATTTAACAACACCAGTTGCTTTGAGTATTATTTTTCGTCATATTACAATAAGTTAATGTTAAAGATCTCAGAGCTTTAACAAAATTATAGCGAAATGTTGCTTGTAATCAGTAGTACGAAGGACGAGTTAACTATAACTAGGTAATTATCACATAGCAATAAAACTGGATTTCGTAAACTGTTAAAGTAAAAGTTAATTTTCATTGTACTGGTTGTACGACTTTTCATAGTAAGGGTTAGTATTTTAATTCACTTTAGAGTACTATGCCATGGTATTGGATTATAAATTCAGTTTTTATTGTCACATTATATTTGCACATTTTTCTATATAAAATTATAAAGTATTACACGAGAATAAATAAAAAGATAATAAAATACATAGCGTTTTCCTTTCTTATTTACTAATCTTTTTTGTACTGCGAAGAGAGAGTAGTAACCATATTCTAACCAACACATTTTATAAGTTATGCGCCGTTTTTACTACTACCGAAATGTGATTGTTGGCGAGAGGCTGGGGAGACGTAGACCGGATTGGCCGCTTGGGGCCGGGATAACAATTACTTCCGAATTCTTGCCGTTCTCGGAGTCCGTTGTCTATAGGGAGCTCCTTATAGAGGTGTCCGACGCTGGCGGGCCCTCGGATGTGTGCGTAAGCGATCCCGTGCCAGTAAGGAAAGAAGGATAGTCTGTGCAAGTCCGACATAATCCGGACTTACCCCCGCAGAAGACGCGCCCGTACCATTTTCGACAATCTTTCAAAACAAATTTCTGATATCTATTTATTGTACTTTATATATTATGAATATATATATATATATATAGCACAATAAAATAACCGAAAACTTTAATAACAAATTTATGTAACGAAATGAAACTAAAACATAATGGAGCAAAGTGTATATTAGGAACTTTTATAAAGAGTTTTAAAATAAATCTTTCACCTTTCTACCCTTAATGTACACTTGAGCGATATTTCTGTCATCACCTACGTAAATAAAACGTTGCAAGAGACCCAACAGGCGTTCATCTTCATTTTCGTCCATAGAGTATTCATAATGTTCAATTTGTCCGCCATTCGCAAATACATCTACTATTAAGGCGTCGAATTCTTTGCCTACTTCGAAGCTACCGATCTTATCATCAAGGCGTAGAGCTGTAAAATAATAAAACAATGTCAATTTGAAGTAGCTTTTTAGTTGCTATTGCATTTTAGAAACATTATTTCAAATCAGCTATCAAATGACAGTGCTGAAGTCTAACCGTAGATAATTTAATGTAATGTAACCTAACAAAATCAAATAGAAACAATAATACCGTATTTATGTTTTTGGGGAAATCAATGCTTATGATATGTGCAATTTGACGTAGCCTGAGTTACCTTTAGCTCCGCCTAATGTGGCGAGATAGAACGCTTCCTTCCAGTTTAAGGCGGGTCTTGTGTCTTCAAGAAGCTCGAGATGTGTGGAAACGTCCATGGTGCGGCGCATGGCATCCAAGATTGTAGCGCTGTCACCTCCTGATACGTCTGTTGAAAAATTAAATTAATTAATTATAGGCTAAAACCCTATTCACCATTTGATTGATGATTGGGATAAGGTATAGCATTCTTGTCTCCTGCCTCACCCGTGCAGGTGCACAGCGTTCACGCTGAGTAGGCGGGTTGGTGCGAGCAGGAGCAGTAGAACATCACTACATCAGTAATACAGGTCTATTCTGTAATACAGGTTCATACTGCATCCCATCATTTGTCTGTCTGATGGACTTTATCAGTTCCCATTCGATTGGCATGGCGTCGCACCTCCTGACGAAAATGACGAAGAATACGAAGGTACTACTAGTAGTAGAACTATTTATTTTTTGATTATTTTACAACATTGTCAAACTTCAGTTTCTAACTAGTTTTAATATTGATTAAGGAGAGTATACCTGTGGAGTGTACTTAGTCCTGTTGCTTCTGCGTTTTGGGCTGTTAGATGTAAAAAAAAGTTAAGTTTGTATTCCTTACGTCGAAAAACTAATACATATAAAGTTATTTAATTAAGCAATAAATAAATTATTAACATTTTTTTACCTGTCCCCAATCCTACTGTAATGCGGTTATCTAGAAGTTTTCTAACGGGACAAAGCCCTGATCTTAACCTTGTATTAGAAGCCGGACAGTGAGCTATTGAAACCCTTTTACTGGCCAACATTGCAATTTCACCGTCGTCTAGATAAATCGCATGAGCCATTATGCACTGAAAACCAAAACATGCATCAGATCTTTGTTACCCATTAATATAAATATAATAACAACATTTAAAATGAGCATCAGATCCATTAACTTAAATTATGGACCATTATTATTTGTACTTTTAACTTCAGCTTTGTTTTAATTTGAATGTACTAACTTCATTGAGTTCTAACTATTACCGACTGAAATTCAAAAGATAAACATTTTAAATTAGGAGTAATAGTGGAAGCCGATCCTTATCAAACACTCATCGAATCTACATGCTATCAAGACGAACAACGTAATGGCTGAAACCAGATGTAGGTTTAATTACTAGTACTAGGCTTCCTAACATATGGTACATCGATAATCTCTGATGTCCATTGTCAACATTTATGGTTAATGATACCTAGATTAGCAGAAAAACCGTCGCGTCTCTTCAACGCGAGACCACATACTGCCCAACGACGCGTATCAACCCTATAAGAGTTGGAGCTAGAAACCATACATCCGCACTCGCTGGACTTAACTCGAAACGACTACCACCTTTTACAGTATTTAAACAATTTGGTACCTGGAAAGCACTGGAAAATGCTTTTACATTTTTGTTCACATCAAAATGTGTTCCGAAATTTTTTATCGTACATCCCTTTGTGACATAACAATACAGCTTTTCTTTTGTGCAAAATATCAAGAAATAAATGACTTTCCTACAAGAAGAACGAAATGTGTAGACAATATGGGTAACTATTACTTTGTCGTTAATTTTTTTTTTCACACAAAACGATAATTTCATACTTAAATTCTTTTACAAAGTCTTGTCTGTCTGTCCGACAACTTAAAAAGTATTTTTAAGTATTCACATAAAGCTTTGATATGAGATTTTCTGTTATAGATGGTAAACCTAGGACAAACTTGTCTTGACTCTGGTTGTATTTTGTGTTTTGTGACGTATTTCTGATCTTATTTCATTCGTACATAAGTTGGTTTAGAAAGGAGAATAATATTTCCTGCACTAAGATTCTGGATGAAATCAGCCTGTAGAACAATCAGGGTTTCGAATTGGTGTTTCAACAATAGATAATAATACAATAAATAAATACTTTTGCGAACGTCCATTTCTTAGCAAATAAATGTATTTTCTTTTCTATCTTTCTTTCTATTTTTTAGATATGATATATTTTAATAATAACAATACACATACAAGTAATATTAAAAACGAACTTTTATTGTTGTTTTGTAGACTACTAAACCTTTAGTCTCTTGAACAAGAAAAAATCTGTAAAGTAATGAACATACAGACATAATAGACGGACGGACGGACAAGAACGGACAGAGGTACATAGGGAGAGCACATAGGAGTAAAAAAAAAAAGGACCACACGGCTCAAAAAAATTTGAAAAAGAAGGCAACGAAATCATAATACAAAGATGTGACCGACAAGGTGACCGATTATCATCAAAGATTTTCTCGCCAGCCTTAGAACAAATCTTCGTACACCGAAACTGAAACAAATACAACCTGACCCATCTACGATTTGCTGACCATCTAATTATCCTTGCTTCAAAACTCACTGATCAACAAAAATGCTGATTGACACAATGAGACCTAAACAAAGTAAATCAAAAAGAGGGATTTACAACGATCATACAAACCAAAATGTATGAAAAGAAACCGCATACACCGTGAACAATAGAGGAGCAGAATATGCAAAATAATAAAATTGTAAATTTTTTTTTTTATATTAGTATAAACATCGAATCTAACCTTATTAAAGCTAAGTAAATTAAGCTATGCCAAGAAAATTCAAGTTGGCATACTTGATACAAAGAAGTAGACTAAACAAAAGAAAATCGGTCAGAATAAAAAACTAAACTAAGAGACTAATGGAAAATCGAAGGTGTTTCTGTGAAAGTGAGAACGCTCAAATAAAAATGTACGCTGTGCTCAAAAAGGCATTACGTCCGCCCTATGTTACCTTATACTTTAAGGTGTAAACAATAAAGCTTTTAAAATGAAATAAATGTGTATTGGACATACGATTGTAATTCATATAATTTAATGTGTCGTGCATTAAGCAATATAAATCATAAATGTAAGACAGTACTTTTAAACACAATTTACCTTATCATTAAGAATGAAGCTTTTGTCATAAACTTCTGAATAACTGTTACAATCTGGATTTATGCTTAACACATATTCAACCTCTTTACGGTTTTCAGATATATGACTCTGAAATGTATAAATAATTTATTTGCCTTAATTAGAGCAAACATATATCATATTTTGTTGTAAACTAGCAACCTGTAATTGTAACACCGCTGGGTAAGTTTTTGATTTGCTTCATCGATCATAAGTCTTTCATTTTATTGAGAGGGTTTTTGAGTTTAGAAAGAGTCCTCCGCTTTGCTACAAATTGACGCCCTTCCTTTATCGCCGTGCACGTAGTAAATTTAAAACTTAATATTACAATTATCAATTTTAGTAGTGCATGGCACCAGGTTTACACCTGTAGTAAGTTGCATACCATGAAATGAAAGCGAGCCGACCCTTGAGCTACCATGGATCTTCATATAATTTTCAGGCTTCAAGGCATTATAACTATATTTTAGTAACTATCATAATGAGAACGACCAGTCTAATTATCAAATAAAATCCATACTTATCCATGGTTGTTTAAATTATATCAGATGACGTTAAATACCACAAGTATGTATATATATACATATACTAGTAATATTTATATAACCTAACTATCAATACATTATAACCATACACACACATTTTACCCATACACTAATATTTATAATTTAAACTCTTAAATAAACATTGCCATAGATTAGTTTTAAATTTAACCATTATATATCATTATAAAGTATAAAAATCACAATAAAAACGAACCTGTATTCTGCAACCATATCTATTAGCTATCTCTGATAAGCCTTTCATTAATGTTTCATCGCAACTTATGGCAAACCGTGGTGTCACAACTGGAGCTACAAGGTCATTCTGTAAAAATGTAATTTATTCCCATTTGATTAAGAAAGTATTGAAAATTTTTTAGTGAAAAATGTGAAATTAAATAAAAACAGAAAAAATTGTTTCAAAACAGTTTTCGTAATCATGTTTAATCAAATTTAGATAGTAATGAAATTTTGCTGGCATGAACTGCCACTTGTTGGAAACTTATTCCAACAGGTGGAAGAATAGATGGATATATTCATTTTTTTTATGGGATTGGTGGCAAACAAATAAGTGGTTCACCAGATGGTAAGTGATTACCGTCGCCCACGTACATCTGTAACATCAGGTGCTGCAGGTGCGTTGCCTGCCTTTAAGGGTATTTGGTAAATGGGGGAGAGGATGAGGAGGGGGATGGGGAGGGGAGTGGGCCTCCGGTTACCTCACTCACCGAACGAAACGCAGAAGCATAAGAGGTCTCTACTTCACGCCGCCGAGGCCGTGGTACCAACCCAGTCGAGCCGGCTCATTCGAGCAGCAGCAAAAGCCACCGCTTGGCTCTACCACGTTTAAAACATATATGCTACCCTGATGACTCTTAAGAACTTCTAAGCAAATTGTCTTCTCCATAATTGAATTTGCTTTGTTTTTGGCTTACGTACATTTTACGTTCTGCTTCATAATCTTCTTATAAATATTTTAATTGTAGATTAATATAGTTAAATGCGCATATATTCTTCTTTAATTATTTTTATTGTCGGTTTATGAAAATTCATGTGGTTTCACTTCCTTCAATGTTCTTATAAATATTTAGGACACTTGTAAAGCAAATATTGCAAGGAAAATTTAGTTGCTCTTTGTCAATTTTATATAGAATTTAAAAAAGTTAAAGATTTTTCTTTTAATATCAAATATATACATTTTAATTTTTCTTCAATATTTCCTTCAATATTTAGTTTTTTTTAAACCTTCTGGACTGGGGTGATACAAGCTGGTGTTAAAAGTAGGGTGTTATGGAATCTTAATCCTCCTAATTTATGCCTTATTTTACATTATTGATAAAATCATTAAAGACTTTTCCAATTGTATGTACAATTATTCTGACAGGGCATGGAATTGGAGAAACAGTTTTGATTCCATGGATTCTATTATTAGCATCTGATCAAACTATTCTAATTTCCAGAAAAACAGTTCTTTTCAATAAGTGTAATTAAAGTCGAAAAAATGTAAGTGTTGAATTCTTTTTACATAGATAACTTTTGAAAACATGTTTGTATATACCTGCATTTACAGTCATAGACCAGAATATTTGTTTGTTGATCAATTTTCTTTGTACTATTTCTTTGAATGTAAGTAGAATGAAAATTCAATACTGACCTTGAAATCCATAACTTTTTGAACAAAACTTTCAACTTCTGTTAATTCTGTTGCAGTATTATTGTAGTAGCCAGCATCATTTTTAATATTCATGCTTACTTTGCCCACAAGTGCTCTTTGACCTTGTTTGATGACAGATTTCACTAATTGCAATGTACCTTCAAGGTGCAGTGAGCCAAAGTAACAAGCTGTAGTAGTACCATTTTTTATTAGACTTTGCTGAAAATATAAATACATATATCTCATGCGTAGGGGGAGTGCTTCATGGGACGCAGAGATAATGGATTTCCATTTGGCACGACTCAGGGTAGCCAAATGGGCGCTTCTGCAACCCACTTTTCTCTTCTTTGAATACACACTTAAATGGTCTATGTTTAGCAATTGACTTGTGATAGAATGCAATGAATGAATAAATGCTTAAATGTTAACCTCACCTCTAGCTGTTAAGGCTTTAACTGATTGCAGGGCTTTGTCACTCTCCAGATTAGGTATAAAAAGATGCTTATGCACCTAAGCATGATTGAACTTCTAGACAGAATACTAAATTTGTGTTCAAGTAAGACCTAACAATATTTTGAGATGCTAACTATGAGTGCCATCGCTTATAAACTTAGTATTGCCATATTTTAATATCAATCATATTTATTTATTTGCCAACTTTGTTATTTAATAAATTAATCCAAGTTCAATAAAAGGGATACAAAAGATAAAACCATAACTTTCTTCATTTCCTGATCTTGAATTTTTAAGTAAATGTGCTTATGATGCACTTACCTAGATTTTAACAAATTTTTATTAAGTCACTTTCTTGTCTGTCTGTTTGTTTGTCTGCAAAATTTGTACTTCTGTACAAAGGTACATTGCTCAGAACTGTTTTTTTTTTAAAGAGAATGGATTTTAAAGAAACTAGAGTTTTAATTATAAATTGTTCTTACTACTTTATGAAATCTATTTTAATATCATGGCAAACCCAAATCTCACAGACTAGAATAGAGAAAATTATTTAGGGTACTTTAATTATAAAGCTAATACTGATAATACCCAATATCAAAGTCCCTCTGCATATTGATGAATATACTTTTTTATGGTTAATAGTTATGTAATATCACTATAATAGTTTTTAGAGAATTTAATAAATCTTTGAATAAAACTGGGACTCTCTTATCATAATATCTTGTTTAGATATATTCTGAAGCTCTGAGGACAATAAGAGGAAGAAATATAAGAGGTAATACTTACTACAACTTGTTCATAAATTTGTTTAGCAAATTCCACATTTACATATTTACTTTCTAGTGGGAATGTATATTTGTCCAACCATTCTAGTAATGGGCGGTCCAGTCCCAAACCAATATTCGGGAATTGTGGTGCATGTGTATGACAGTCTACAAAACCAGGAATTATGAGCTGATTTTGATTAAGAATGACTTTTTGAAAGTTTAATAATTCTCTTGATGTCTCAATCGAGTAATATTCAGCAATAGAGCCTATTCTGGTTATCTGAAATATTAAAAATAGTTTATATCTTTACTATAAGAAAAAACAATGGTATACAAAGTCAGAAGGACTTGAAGTAGAAAGAAATGTGAGAGATGCATTTCACATGTTTTGATTGAATTTACTGTATGTAACTAATTGTTTATCTATGAAGTGGCAGCCCAGGTAAATCTGCCACACCTACTATGACCTTGCAGAATACCAGCATGAAGTAGAGGCATCTTGTGCTTCTGCGTTTTAATCCCGTGAATGTGGTAATCAGAGGTCCACTCCTCCCTTTGCAGTTGTAGATGTACATGAGTGACAGTAATCACTTATTTTCAAGTGAGCTGCTTAGTGGTTAGCCCACTTTCTTAAAAAAAAAAGAAAGTGGTCTGTCATATTTTGCATTGTTTTTCAAAACAAAATAAAAAGACCAATGACAGAAAGCAGTGTGTCACATGCCAGGCATCTGCTGCAGGGGCATCCAGCATTAAACTATAAACAGGCTAATAAAGAAGTAAATGTATTTTTATATATATGAAATATATAATAATAATTATTAATTCGAATAATAACTAACCTTTCCATATTCAATACTCATATAACCTTTTATAACAGTTAACCGTCCTATAGCACTAGAAGAAGCGATGGCTCCAACAAAAACAACTTTTTCTTGTTGTGACCGAGGCATTTTCCAATAGTATTTTAAAATAATTTTACTATACAATTAAACGAGTGCAGCGTTGCCACAGCTATGTCGAAACTGACAGTAATTATCGATAAGGTATCGGAGTTTATGTTCTACTACAATTCATAATCACTTCTAAAGGTCATGGTAACTTTGCCAATAATAAAACTATACCCACACATAACAAATTAACAATCTTCCTCATTTTCTTCAACGCTTGAGTTATATACATAATAAAATATACAAACAATAATGTAATCTGTGGTTTTGTTTTCCGTACATATCAATGTCAATGACATATTTATTATTGTCGTTTGTTCGTTCTATAATAAAGTTAGATAAAGGCCTAAAGACTATACAGCCGTATCGGGTGTTACACATTTTACTAGTAATCACTGTCCAAATATGGCTGCTGTATACCATCTATACAAGACTGAGCTTTGAACTAACCGTCGCACTTTTGGAAAGTTCTTGCTTTCTTGTACAAACTTTGGGCCAAGACTTAATGTACATACCAATGTACCAAAATTAGGTTTGACGAGATTTCGGTTCATAATTTTTTTTAATTTATCTTTTGCAAAGTATGACCTTGGGGACCGGACTTCTTTTAGCAGTTAATAAGTTTTAGTTTTGAAGGGGTTGAACCTCCAAAGATTGTAATCACCCCAGTCGGCGACTGCCAGCAGAATGTGTTTTTGACCCTGACTAGTCTCGAGTGTCCATCAGAATACATTCTGAAACTGTGCTGTCATCTGCTCGTCAAATGATACTGGCCTCCAACAGTTCACTAATATTCAGTAATAAGAGACTTGCGAAGAGACCTAACCTCTAAGCTACTCCAGTAGTAACCGTCGTTACCTCAAGACGAACATCCATCAATAAGTAGGTAGAGCCTTAGAGACCGTTCCATCAGGAAGTACTTTATTCAGTCCGAGATTAGTACATCGTTAAAATATAAGAACAATACTCTTTGAATCACGATATTGTGATTCAAAGAGAAATCTACATCTTACGCCGATGCAACATCAGTTTTAACACAACAAAATTTAAGTCTTCTTCCAATAATATAATTTTATCTAAATCATTTATGCCACGAATTTAGGCCATATTTTCGATTTTTCCCCTTTCTTTTGATTCGCTTGCTATTTGGGTTTTTGCAGATTTTACGGGACGTAGTTTTGGTGGACGGAAGCTTTTGGCATAAATATCAATATACAACCAAAGGATATAACCAGTCAGGTCCTAATGTAATAATCGATGAATATCAGATTCCTTCTTCTGCAAATGGGTGTGTGTTAGTACCCATATGTGACGACTCAAACTAAAAGCAATTATTAATTAACCTCTCCAAATTTCCTTAAAGGTCGGCGATGCAGCTACAGCTTCTCTGGTGTTGCAAACGTACGTGGACGTAGGTCACTTGGTAATTAATCACTTACCATAAGGTGAGCTGCTTGCTCGTTTTCCCCCTTTACCATAAAAATAAATAATGTTAGCTTTAATTAACTCGTTCAAAATAATTCGATGAAACCGTTTCAGATTGCTTCTCTGTAAGAAGTTTGGAATTTCAAGATATTGCAGTAGAATTGTTGGTGAATAATTCCAAAAAAAGTGATGTTTTTAATATAATTAATACATACAACCCTATTATTATCACATTGCCGAAAACATGCTTTAAAAACTAGAATTCCTAATAGAATCTCAGGTTACTCAGGACAGGGGTAGTGGTTGCTGTCTCCCGAGGAAGGGACTGGTGGAAGACACGGATGTGTGTGTCTGTGTGTGTATGTGAGTGTTCCTGGAACTCTGCGGATATGACTTGTCTTTATGCCAAAAAAAGGAAGAAAATAAATAAACCCAACAATAGTATCACTAGTTGATTCTAGAAAGTGACAACATATTATAATTATAACATATAATTAAATATTTGTTTTGAAGATTGACGAAAAGATTTTGCTTACGCAATCGCTTTCAGGCAGCTTAGGGGCTCACTTACCTTGTTTAAATCGAAATCACAATCGAAGTAAATTTTTGAGTAAATCACTAATAGTATCGGTATTACATCGGACTTAAGAAAATAAAAAACTTTGTGTTTCAGTTGCGCTTATGCTTACTTCACAATCTAGGACTTCAAATTCCTAGATATGTAAATAAGTACGGTAAACGAGTTCTCAAATATGCTATCCCATCTATAATTAATAATCTTGCAAAGAATACAATAAATATTAACAACTACAATTCTATAAAAAAAAATCATTTTCTTGATCCACCTTTATACTTTGACAGCTGCGCATTCTCATAGTATCTAACCGGTTTAGATAACCGTCTAATGTCTTATGTTTTTCGTACTTACCGTCATTTTATTTAATTCAGTGCTTATAGTATTTATTGAAAATTTATAATTTCATACAGTGCACAGTAAAACCTATAGTGGTTTTTGTTGCGCTTATCATGAATGGTTTCATTGTAAGTTACAATCATGTATTGTTTTAAGAGTTAAAAAAAAAGATTTTTTTTTCTTTCTTTTGTTTTATGGAGGGTTACACATCATTAGAGGCTACAAACTACAATAAAAAAATATACTCACTTATTAGTCTGCTATTGTCTCGTCGTAGTTATTCTGTACATAATCTGATACCAAGCAGTGTGAGCATGCTCACACCCTTCCCTCCATTGCAAGAAGTTTCCTGCTCGGGCGCTTTGGGCCCAAAAGCGCGAATTGGACGAAGAAGCTCGTACTAGTGCTTCTTCCAAATGACTGTGGATGCGCTTCGCCTCTTCTGAAGCCTATGCAATTATTTTAATTTTAAATATCTTTATGTAAAAAGGTGTCGTAGAAGACGAGCCGAGTTACAATATCTAATAAAATTAATAAGTGACAACATTAGATTCTCCAAAGAACAGTAAAAGATTGACATAAGAGGGAGAC
This sequence comes from Bhutanitis thaidina, assembly GCA_029286595.1. NCBI lineage: Eukaryota > Metazoa > Arthropoda > Insecta > Lepidoptera > Papilionidae > Bhutanitis > Bhutanitis thaidina. The sequence goes on from JAGSMS010000014.1 coordinate 5,746,739, forward strand.
AGTTGACATAAGAGTACTGTATTGAGAAGATTTTTAAGCCAAGGAGGCTAATAGGTTAGGAGTTAGAAATATTTTCTTTTTGCTCAATGTCAGGATATATTCATGCACTCTCGACCTTACAATAATTTCTGCATATGTATTAATTCTAGATAGTATAACAACAATTTCATGAAAAATCTATTACAGGATTCCTTTAACAAAGAACGTTCTTTTCTCATTTAACTATTTTAATTTAATTTGATTATATTGGTTGCAAGCTAGCTATCAAGACTCCCATTTAGGGAAAAGCGCATAAAATCTTTGTGTATCATTAGCCATAGATCCAAGCGGCGGCTTTTGCTGCTACTCGAATGAGGCCGACCGGGGTGGTACCACGGCCTCGCAGAATACCGGCGTGAAGTAGAGATATCTTATGCTTCTGCGTTTCGTTTGGTGAGGGAGGTATCCGGAGGCCCACTATCCCTCCCCATCCTGTCCTCATCTTCCCTTCCATCTCCCAAATACCCTTAAAGGCCGGTAACGCACCTGCAGCACCTCTGCTGTTACAGATGTACGTGGGCGACGGTAATCACACTATCAGGTGAACCGCTTACTCGTTTGCCGCCTTTCCCATAAAAAAAACAGTGGTGATAAATTAACCTATTATGTTTGATACTGTTAAAATGTTTGCCAAGAGTGCTTTAAATATCAAGGAACAAACCTCTGTGACCTATGATAATAAAAATATCTCGAAGTATTGGCTCTTCTGTCTACCTGCGGGATTACACACCAACGGTGGGTCTTACTTTCATTGTTAAAAATATGATCTTTGTATTCTCGAGGAATCACGAAACCAAAAATGAGATGAAGATACTGAAAAATACTGTTTTATATCTATACATTAAATTCTTACTGACATAATTAGAAGTGGTTACTGCAGCTGGCCGTCGGCCGGACAAATAAAGAGAATTCGCTTTTAATAGTATCCATCTTGGATAAACTGCACGCAACAGGCGAGTATCCTTTTCTAGTCTAGTCAGTTCTCTTTCGGCTATGGAGCGTAATTCCATCAAATCAACTACCTGAAAAAAATAAAGAAGTCTCAAGTGGTATCACAAAATTTACAATCTTCACCATGAAGGTACGTCCAATACTAGCCTTCCGCAGATCATCCATTTTCCGTGCTAAACATTCCAACATCCCTTCTGCGAGTCTCATTGCAGTAAAAAGAGTTGTTAAGGAAGCGTCGTCTTCTTCGTAAGCTGTCCAAAATAAAGCTTCCGATTCGAATCGCTTAGCTTTACGATCAATATTCGCGCGTAACCAATACGTCCATAGACCTATTATTAATCTTCGTCGGCCAGGGCCTGCTGATACTCCTTTGTGCAGTGCATGTTCTGCGAATTGACTTATTTCATTGGGTGACTCTAGTTGAAATCCCGCGTCCAGAATAAGGTCAATGCAAAGGGCGTAATACCATGTTTCACATTCTGTTGCACATTGCTTCTGGCTTAATTGTAACGTCAATTTAAGAACGTCAATGGCCTCTTCTATCCGACGCCTAGATAGTAAAATATAAAATAGGTCAGGAATTATCTCTAGTGATATATTATCGGCGTGGAGAAAACGACTAATTACGAGAGCCCTAAACCCTGATCGAATAGCATCTGCAAGCTTACCACGAGCCATTCTAGCTCTAAATGATGCCATGAAAAATTTTCCAACAGCAAACATTTCTTCAGCTTGGATAGGACGTGATAACTTTTTAAATGTAAGAATTGCCATTCGCTCTATATCTTCTGTTGTTTCAGCATATCCACGAACGAGTTCCACTTGAATAGCATTACTAAATGCATCACATAAATCCACGATATTACATTCTACTTTCTGTGTTAAATTCAATGCACGAAGTGCAGATATCCTTGATATTTTATCATCACCCAAAGCGGAAAATAATAAAGTGGTGACATTCAAGCAGAATATTGAATCGGACTTCATTATTAAATCATGCTTAAGATACTTGCCACGCTTAATTTTAGCTGCCGCCATAAAATTTCGGAGGTCGAAAAATTCTGAAACTTTGTCAAGACTTAAACCGTAAACTTTAGTTGCCCGCTCTATATGTATTTTGGCAGCTACTAGTTTTCCACTCATTAATAAAGCAGCTGCTCTTATTGAGTGTATTCTTCCTAAAAATATGCGCTTGTCCAAACTAGACATATTTTCAACATGTTTTTCAGAACAAATGTCTTCTGCTTCTTCCAGTTTTTGAAGAATACAAGCAAAGTTATTAGCCAACAAATTGAAATAACTATATTTTATTAGAAATTCAACAACTTTTACTTTTAAATCAGCTTCTCTTGCGTGATTTATAAGTTGTTCGTAAATAGTGATATTTAATTCCATGCAAGAACATTTATCAAAATTTGTTTTGGAAACACCCTTATTGATTTTCAGTTTAAAATATTTTTTACCGTCTTCGTCGATATCATCATTACTATCGATGACTCCTATGCGATGCCATTCATTAAGTGTATTAGCTTCAGTAACTGCACGTACCATGTTAAATATTTTGCAATTTTCCAAATTAGCGAAACTGTTGTCTTTAGAAAGGACGTTAGACATAGTAACTGTTTTGGACGATCTAAGATTTACACCAAAGATATCTAAGCCATCCTGTTTAGTTTTTAAAAAAGTTAATGGTTGATAATTAGTTTTCTCAAGTTGCTTTAAATTTGAATGTATATTTGTTTCACTTGAAGCTGCTTCAAGTTCAGAATGCTGCTTAATGAGGTCAACAGACCGGGACTGTCTTAAAGTGGCAGAATCACGATTTCTTTGGGCAAAATCTGTGCTAGTCATTTCAAATTCTTCATTTATTTCAGAAAGATTGGAATTAACATCTTTTTTTATTGATCTTGGAGATTCATAGGAAACAATTGGAATATTCACAGTTGATTGAACTATCATAATAGTCCCTCCACAATCAGGACATTTTTGTTTGGACTTTTCTAGATAGTTGACTATGCGAGAGTGAAATTCTTTTTTTTGATTTATAGGAAGTAGTTCATAACAGGTTTTCCTTGAATTTTTGTTTCGAAACTTCATGACTTTACAAAATGCATACTTAGGCAGACCTTCATTTTCGTCGGGATCAAAATCAAATGAACAATCACATATTAAATTTGAAAGGCTTGATAATGATGTAATATTGGAAGTCATTTTTCGGCTAACACGACATCTAACGTTAGCACACGACAATATGAGCATGGCAAATAATCTTTTTATTGCTTTAGCTGTTGTTAGCGGATTGTTTTCGTACATAATATTTTCTAAAAGATTGCGAGACAGTACTTCGCCTATTACCGAGGCGATCTTTAACAATAATTGCTGATAAGGAGTTAAGGAATCTATCTGGATCATTATTATAGTGTCAAGATTTTGTTCGTTAATGTCTGTATTCAATTCGTCTTTTTTTGTGACGATACATATCGCTACCTCATCTGTGCAATTTTTATTTATTAGTTGATCGAGAGTCTGTTGATCTTCCAAATTTACAGCTTGTGGATGCAACAAACTAGGGTCTGGAAATTGAAGATCCTCATTTTTAAAACTTTGTAGTTCACTTTTAGGTATTTTTTTTATTTCTAATGCTCCATTCGAAAACAAGTTTACAATAAAACTTTCTACAACACCCGGAAGTCCTTTACATTTTGCTTTAAGAGTTTCAAATAAATCGTTAGGAACTGCTTCTACATCTAGTATCTGACATGCTAACGGTGATATCCAATGATGTGAAAGTGCACCTAATACAATTTTTCTTATACCACTACTAATAAAGACACTATAAAGCCAGTTATGTAGACTATTAAATTTTCCTCGCGTAACTGTAAATACTGTAAAAATTTTGGGTGCATTTAACATAATAGATAGAAACTCCCAAGAAGAAGCATCTAAATTTTGCAGGTCGTCTAAAAATATAACATGAGGTTCAGAAAAAGCCATAATTAACTTCATGAACACATTTTTGGCTTTTTTCTTGCGTATGTTTTCATCTTGGGTGTAAACTCCTTCATGATATGCAAAACGTACTTTAATTGTGTTATTTAAATAACATAGATCAGTGCTGTACGATTTAAGTAGTTGTACAATTTTTTCTTCTTTAGCAAATCCTATAATTGGTTCTTTTAATCCCAACATTTGATTAATTATTTGACCCAATGCTAAATACGGTGTTGCCGAGTGAATAGACGTCAGACTTAGATAACACGTTGGTAACCCCTTATTTTTGACATATCGTGTTATCCATTCTAAAAGTCTGGTTTTACCAGAACGAAACTCACCTATTAGCAAAATTGCATCAAAATCCCTATATGACAAATGACAATCGTCGATCCAGTTTCTAAAATATTCAATTTCATCTAAGCGATCTAAAAGCGGTGGTATCACAGGTATATCGTATAGTTGTTTTACTCTTATTTCCTCCGTGTACTCGTAAATTTTTCCTGGATGGATTATACCTTTCAATTCGGCATTTGGCTGGAGAGTGAATCCGTTGCTACTCATTTTACTTTTTACATAAGTAGTTTCGTCACAAGTTATTTTGTTGCGAAAGTAACACATTAATCTTGCCGCTTTATTAACAACAGCTCCGATGACTGTAAATTCTCTACGGAGGGGGTGCCCTACTACACCGCAGTAGACTTGCCCAGTTGTTACGCCGATTGACACTTCAAGAACTCCATCAAGAGCTGATAATGATTTCTTAATGCCATAAGCACATTTTAAAGCTGCTTGAGCTTCAGATTCATGTTTGAAACCTCGAAGGCCGAAAATTACAAGAATCATAATGTCTTTGTCAAAAAGGATTATTTTATTGACACATCCCATGGATTTGTATACTATTTCACATGTTATTTGGTACGAATTATTAACTATAGTTATTAGTTGGGAAAAAGAGCATTCTCGAGGTTTCAATGTTACAAATAAAACAGAAACTTGACGCATTTCAGTTAAATATTCCAATGGTTGATGAGCATCAATTTGCGTTAGTACAGGTCTGATCATAAATTTTCGTATTTCAGAACCAATATTTCTTTCTTCGGCTATCAATATTGTTTTACGAAGACTTAATGTATCATTTATTTTAGCAGATTCTATGCAAGTTTTAATTTTAGTAGTTTCTAAAATAGCTTCAGTTAAGTTTTCAATACCTATAAAAGGTTTTTTTATTTGTCTTATCATACCACCAAACCCCAAGAATGGTTTAGTTACATCCTTTTCGCGAGGGTCATAAAGTATGGATTTAATCGTTACATAACCATCATCGTCAATAACGTGATCATAATTTCTTGAATAACAGTGACCCCAAGCCGTTGGTGTTAATTTTACTTCTCCAGAAACACAAAGACTTTCAGCTTTTTTTGCTTCAAGAACTGGTAAACCATATATTATATAATTCATATCTATACCTTTTCCAATAGGAGCAAACATAAGGTTTCCAGCAGAAATTGCCAATTTTACTTTAAGGTTTACTTTACCATCAGTTTCGTAAGATCCAAAGGAATGTTGAATTATCAAGGCACAGGTGATCGCAGCATGTATCGTGTGGTTTAGGTAAGTGCGTTTGTCGGTCTTCCAAAGTGCAAGGAACGCGTCTCCAGCAAACTTCAAGATATCGCCCCCATGGCTGTAAATCACTTCAATAAGTGAACCAAGATATGTATTTAACGTTACGGTGAGGCGATAAGTACCACCTTTACCGGTATTAGTATAATGTTCGGTTAGAGCTGTGTATCCAGATACATCCGCCATTAAGAGTACACCGACGTATCTTTTTGGTTCAGAATTTTCATCAAATCTAGAATGCCAAAAAAACTTTGAGCTTCACCACAAATTATTTAAAATTAAATAAAACTACATTGTAAACATTTAAGCCAAACTGTCCTAACTTTCTTTTTCACATCTACATTTTACTGAATATTCAGGACACATCGTTTTACAACTTATTGAAAAATTATTGTAGCAGATAGTGTTTACTCGTGTTCCCCCTCTATTTAAAGATTGTTACTTTATTTAACATGGCAGGCGGTGTTTAGCATATTACATAAAAAAAAGTCTTTACAACTAAAGCGAGTCTCTCCGGTACCTAAGCCTCCGTTGCACCTTAGCCTCCACGGTAGTGTGTAAATTGTACGAGTTTATAAGAATTTGCTATATTCATTCATCATTTTAAGCGTGGGAGAGCCAAGCGGCGGCTTTAGCTGCTGCTCGAATGGACCGGCTCGACCGGATTGATACCACGGCCTCGCAGAATACCGTTGTGAAGTAGAGGCATCTTGTGCTTCTGCGTTTCGTTCGGTGAGTGAGGTAACCGGAGGCCTACATCCCCTCCCTATTCCCCTGCTCTTCCCTCCCATCTCCCAAAAACCCTTAAAGACCGGCAATGCAGCTGCAGCATCTATAGTGTTGCAGATGTATGTGGGCGACGGTAATCACTTACTATCAGGTGAACCGCTTGCTCGTTTGCCGTCTTTTCCATTAAAAAAAAAATCAAATTGGATGGCAAAAGGATTTCTGATCGCTACACCAGTCTCCTCGCACCTTAGATGCTGCTACTATCTGGTCTGAGTATTTTCGATTGAGCATTTTACTAGAAGGTTGACTAGCTTCTAAAAAAAATTGGCTTAACCCTTAGTCTCTCCCTATAACTCCCAAGGAAAGAAAATGCATTGCAGTTTTTTTAAGCCCCCATCGCTAGGTTGTATTTTAATCAGGTCAGCTGTAAGTGGACGTGCAAGGCGTGCACAGCACGCGGGCGCAACGTTCTTAGGGCGACAAATACATACATCTCCTAATGATGGTATGTCATTTACTAAGTACATTGTATTGCAATTATTTATTTTTAATATCTGAAATCAGGTCCATTGCCCTCAATAATTGCAAATGCATTACCAACGCCAAAGAACATCTCCAACATCAGAGGAGCTGTAGGTGCTTAGCCGACTTTAATGGATATTTGGGGAGAGGGAGAGGGGAATGGGTCTCCGTTTTCCACACTCACCGAACGAAACGCAAAAGCACAAGGTGCCTCTATTTCACGCCGGTATTTTGCGAGCTCGAACTTGCGACCACATCGCAGGTTCGAGTCTTCCATTAGACTATTATATAGCACTCCTAATCATAAAAAGACTACATATGCATATTTATTTATTTGTAACTCAACTCGTGTAGTGTAATCACCACGACAGTCAGATTCCTCCAAACAAACACAGAGCAACAGACACGGAGTGATTTTCGTAGGATCATCTATAGAATGTAAGAGGTCATACTACTCCGAAAAAGAGACCATACAATCGGAATTAGCATAATAGTTAGCTAACAATGAGACCATAAAATGCCACTTAAAGAGAGGTTATAGGGATTAGAGTATTAGATTAAAGTTGATTCGCCAATGAACTTAAATCTATCTCATCTCAGGTTAAGCTTTATGACGACAATGTTCGTATTGAAACCGACACTGTCATGGTTGTTGTTGTTCGGCATTTTGTATTTAGCTATTGTGTTTCTAAGATGTTTAATAATTCTAGGTACTCACTAAACATACTATTACTAGTTATGTTGCTTCATTACTGGGGTAAGTAGGTATATTACATATATGTGTGCATACATACATACTTTTCTAAAAGAAGTATTTCATCTGGAACCATGGTGGCCAGAATGAGTGTCTGTTTCCTCGAGAGATGTACTTCAATGTCTTGATCGATTTGGTCAGCAGATATGCTTTTCCGGCTGAAAAATTCTTCTGTTAGGTTTTTTATTATACCAGTTTTCGGCTCATCATCATCGGAAGTGGACTCTTCTTCTGGTAAATCTTTATTAACGCGGGAAATTCTAGGATAGTTACGCCACTTTTCAGTATTTATCATACTGTTTAGGGAATTTTTTCTCGAGCGCGTTCTTTGCCTGCGAAAGTTCATGTCTGTTGTTGAATGTATTATACTATTACTAAAAATTTTTCATGTATGTCCAAATAATTAGTAAAAACAGAGCTTAACCTAATCAATGTGTTTAAATCTATGTGGCTACGTTAACGTTCCGTTTAAGCTATGAATTGCACTTTAGATAAAAATTGGCTATTATTTCGTTGGCGTTAGAAATCTTGAATATTTGATTGAACAATGGCTTTTTCTACATTATGTCAGTTTGTACTAAACAGGGAAATATGGAATACGAAGGTAGTATGAGATGATAATTATATAAATAAATTTACACATCAACAATCAATAAATAGCAATAAATTAATACAGTATTGCGAATGGTTGCGTGGTTAAGAGAGCTTAATTTATTTCTAGTAGGTAAAAAAAAAATGTCATGTATAACCGGATGCAAAATTTATGACTGCTGTGAAATGCTTTTGCAAGTACAATATATTGGAAGTGACTAACTAATTGTGGCACAAGCATAGTTTATTCATAATTGCGAGTTACAGATATATTTTTTTGTCTTAGATGTCTGTGGCAATTACAGTGACAAAACAATTATTATCAAATATATAATATAGCAAAATAACACTTTCAATGAACTTGACTGAACTTGATCAAAAATTAGTAAAAAATTAGATTTTGCGGTGTTAGTGCCTAAACATAGAATAGACAATAGTACGCCACACTGTAGTTAGGCTGTATACTGCAGGCTGCTACAAAGCTTTCGTCGGGATATAACGACGGCTTAAAACTTTTCAGCATTCTGTATCGTATCATGAGTATCGTTAAAGGACACATTTAACGACTTCTATATACTGCTGTCATCAATACATCTGGGAAGAGACCATGTAAATGTATGTAAAAAAGAAAATGTATTATAAGGATTACGATGATATGGTGAGAATGTTTTCTTGGCAACGTCACCAGAGTTTCAAACTCTCATACCAAGGCATTAGTAGTGTCTACGCTTCCGAATCGACAACGTTAGCAAGACGTAGTTACGTGAGTTCGCTGCCACATGGTTCATCGCCATGGAGTCCCGGTAAGGCCATATTGCCACAGCGATGCAAGCAAGATATTTGATAATGCGATCGAACCAAGTATAGCAATTACTCTAAGTAGGTAAATTTTTCCAAACCTATGAACCAAACAACGTTCAACGCACTATTTAACATTTTAAAATATATATGATCTGCGACGCAGTTTGAGTAGTAATTACAAAAGCTACCACTAAGCTTCTGTCATTTTATATAAAAAAAAACATTGCTCGTATTCTTGCTTTGATTAGCGTCGTATTTAATGGCTAGCTACAATACTAAATACTAAATCATGACTACAATGCATTAGTAAGCTTATCTTACAATTTAGTTAAAATATTTATTTGTGAGCTTGAAAAGCTTGAAGTGTTTACACTATATGATACAGCTCCAACAAAGATACTATAATTTTACTTTTTCTGAGTTCCATCATGAAAATAATATAAGGCAGGAAAATTTGTCTATATTTCGATTAAATTATGAATAACTCCTAACCTATGTATTAAGTATATTTGCAATACTTATTGACAGTTCTTGGTATGACATTTGAGACTCATTTGCCATAACTGATAAATCAAAAAGTCACGAACGCGCCAAAAAAGTTATTTGGTCATGTTTGTATTATATGTAAGTCGGGAACAACATATTGCACTATTTCAATAAGGATCATGTTACTACATTTCAACGAATGCAAGTCAAAATGTAATAGTTTTGATAAGATTGAACATATTAATAGTTAGACATAGGTACGAAAGTGATAAAGTAAATAAATATAGAACAAGTGGAATTTAATCGGAACGAACACATAGACTTTCTTCCTTAATAATTATTTTCATAAATAATCATATATGCCGCAATTACTAGCGAAACCGGAATATGTGAACAAAAGATGATTACTAACTTAAATGCACCGACCGTGAGTAACAAGAATGATAACTACATTTCTTTGTTGTCCACTTGCCCTTCATGCCCTGAGTAGTTGTTTGCGCTGTTTTTAGTCTCATGTCTCCTTTAGCAGTGGTACATATAAGAGTGCCATGTTTAAACGCAAAGAAATAAAATAGTTTAAATGCCATCACGAACAAACAATTTAAATAATGTTAGATTGCGTTAATAGAATACCGCGTTTGAATACAACAACGTCAAGTTTTCAATGTAGTCTTATGCTGATCATCGCCGCAGCTACACCTGTGTAAAGAATAATTTCATACTCTTTGTATAATAAACATTGTGTGCCTAAATTATGGATCATACTCACAATTCTTTCTTAAATAAAATCCTCGACATTGTCAGGGAAGGTGAGACTAGTGATGTTCCACTGATTCAGTTTAAGCATCCTAAGGAGTTGGAGGTAGGTTGGTTTTTCTAAATAAGTGCAGATCGATTTGAATGAATGAATGTGTTAACTTGTCCACGGATTAGTACTTAAGTTAACTTATTCTGTGCGTCTATACTTACTGTGAAATAAGGTTTTTAGCTATAAATATGACGTTACTGCTAAAAAAATAAAAGGCTTGACGTACGTAATACATAAAAAACGTAGTGGTTATATACTCTTTGCACAAAGCCTTAAAAGTCTTCAAGCGGGCAATATAAATAACATTATTATCTACGACCGATGTCAATATGCTGTCTACGTCCGGTTTTACTTACTAAAATATTTGTTTGAAACTCCATAAGTATGTGTATTGATATTGATTTGAATTACTTTTGGGTTCTTCGGTATATTGCGAATTACGTATAGGGCTGGGCGTCCCTTGTGGACTCTGTCAGTCACTTCAGCATAAATTTGCTTCATTACTCTTTTCTCATTCATTATTTTCATGTTTAAAGGTTCTTTGACTTGTACTGAATCCTGAAAACATTCAATAAAAACTATTAATAAAGCGAGGATGTACGTACTAATTTGTACGTTGTAATAAACAGAAAAACAAGTCAGTGACAGTAGGCAAAGGACGAACTAATTAAGGAGGTTGTTTCATTTTAAAATTCAAATTTAACCAGTCTGTTTACTTTTGTAACGGGTGACCGCGTTTCATTCACTACTGTATATATGTATTAACTATTCGATACTAAATATATACATAAGTATATATCCAATGATCATAGTCACATATAATATATAAAACAAATATTTCATCGTAAATTTATATCTTTAACAGCCTATCTGAGCCTACCGCTAAACATACAAGTCATATATCCAAGAAAGCTTAGCGTGCGCCTCACCGATACCTTCACACTAGTAATGCTGCTCCATATCGCTGTGAGACTTGGCATGCGTACGGTAAATTCGAAAGAATTTTCCGTCTCAACCCGGTACCCGGAGCCTCTATTTTACTTAGCCATTTGCAGTTTACGCTGTTATTTGCAGTAAAAGATGGCACAATACTCCCTTATGTAACATTTTAATATGTCTATTTGTTCAGACGATTCTAGATCTCGACGTGTCCTCTGGAGTGAGTGAGAAGGAGTTAGAGCGATGCGTTCGAAAAGTGCTACAGTACAGCGTTAAGACCAACAAGGCTACCTTCAGAAACCAATTGTATGGTGCGACAGACCCGTACGGACTATCAGGCGCCTTGATTGCCGAAGCTTTTAATACCAGCCAGTATGTATTTATTTGTAAGTAATTCAAGCTCTGGCGAATTTATTTCTGTTCGGGTACTATTCTGTCTATTTAAATTATTTTATGACCACTTTATCTTCGGATCTGATAATTCATTCTCAGTGCATGTAATTTGTAACCATTTTTTTTAAAGAATTGTAACAATCCTGATTATTAACGTTACTAATATTCCTGTTAACTACTTGTTAATGCTCGTATCTGGACTGGTTCACGAAAATAGTGGAACGGCGGACTACAACCTGCGACTCAGGTTCAGCAATGCACCCTTACCCATTAAGCTATTGTATATTAAGTGTTTTCCGAGTAAGAACGGAATATAGATTAGTAGCAGACCTTATCATAATTAATATTTATATTATTAAAACGTACACTACGTTTTAATTGATAATTTCAAAGCAATTTTTGTATTGTTTTCAATGATATGACAAATACTTTTGTTTTATATTATACATAAAAAGTTACACTTATAATGTTACTTTTTATATAAGTTGTATATAGGTACACAAAGAAAACGTATACAGAATTTTATGTTCATTAACCGAAAAGATATGAATCTACAATTCCCAAGATAAACCGGAATAAAAATGCTATCATGCATCAATGAAATAGGGTTACCATCCGTACTTTTTAACAGAGTACTAAGTTTTATTTTCATGAAAACGTACTTTATAATCTTTTTTCTTCTTCATCAACCTCTATAATCCTAAGCAGGACATGGACTTTTTAAAGAAAGCATCAACAAAAAACTTTGGGGAAGGCCTATGTTCAGCAGTGGACTTCTGATAGGCTGAAATGATGATGATGATCAACAAAAGCTGCTATGCCATGAACTCCTGGATCTACATATACTAACCACCCTGAGCAAGCAGCTTCGTGAGCGCAGTAACCAGAAATCACGCACAAGAGATGCTGCTTCACAACGATAATCTAAGGAATTAGCATGTGGCATGTTGTTACTTAACCATTGGTATTTTTAATGCAAATATAATAGTTTACTTTATTATGGTAACCCTATAATCAAGGCCGCTAGATGTTCCCTTTTGTAACTCTAGGTAGGGTAACCTTGAAACTACGTGTTTTGATGACATAAACAAGTAGTAAACACTAGTTGCATTGCATTAAAAGATCGTGTCGGGTGAACGAACTCAGAACAATTCTTGACTTTTTATTACTGGCAGAATATAATTTAAATAATAGTAGTTTATTTTGAACGTATACTAGTAAAAAGAAGTAGACAAGGTTATACTTTTCCAAAAGCAGTTGTGATGACTAATAAGTAGGTAGGTAAGTACTATTTTTTTGCTTTTTGTTATTGTAACTCTATTATGACACAGGAATACTCGTAAAATAAAAATTTCAAATATTGAACACCGGTTAAAAAAGGATTTTTTGCTGATTCTACGCGTCTGTAACAAACGAATGAATATTTTCCAGAAAAACTTTCGTTAGTATTACTATTACATAAAAACAATAAATAATATTCATTTAAATTTCACACCCTTCATTTGTAATAGCCAGCAGCTACGATAAACTACTGGTTAGGGGATCTGCCTCTGAATTAGGAGGCTCGGATTCGTCTCCCTGTGTGGAAGGCTTGTACCAATGAGTTTTTCGAAATTTAGGTAAGTACCATGTGTATCTTTGGCTCGGAGACTAAGACGGCGATAGGCTCACCGCCTGTCACGTTGTCCCCAAAAAGCTTAGTTGAAAAGTGTGTTGAAAGACTATAATGTCTAGACCTCTATTTTTTTTTATGAAGGGGAGACGAGGAGATGCCGTCCATGAAACGTATAACACGATACGTTTCATAGAGCGGTTAGTGATGAGTGATACGCTTTCGCTAAATATCCATTTTTTTTCAGATATACATTCGAAGTAGCGCCAGCTTTCACTCTCGTTGAGCTCAACATCCTAAATCACATTCTCCAATTATTCGGCATGCCTGATGGGGACGGTATCTTCAGTCCCGGTGGTTCTATTTCCATGCTTTATGCGCTTGTAGCTGCTCGGTATAAGGCTTTCCCTGATGTCAAGAGTAAGGGCGTGAGTTATCTTCCAGAATTGGTCATATTTACATCTGAAGACGTAAGTGAATTTAATAAAGATCTGTGTCGCTTAACAAATTTTAGTTATTATCTCAATGTGTCATAAGGTATATTCACCATGTGCCAACCTCGGCTGCATGTGGTGGTGCTAGCTCACAAACGAGGCGCTGACGATCAAGTGATGGCGGAAAATTCTTCCGAAGTTGCCGAAACCAATTCCCACAGGCCAGTGATAATGGAGCAGCATTACTGCTGCGAAGGTACCGGCTCTGCGCACACCAACCCGCTCACCCAGCATGGTGAGTATGGGAAAACCTTTCAAGAAAGCGGCTTTTGCTGGCGTTTTCTTGGAGATTTTTATGTTTAGGGGTGGATTATTGTACGCAGAAGAAAATAAAATTGCACCACCTTTCTTCTTCTGTAAATAGTCTACTTCTGGATATAGCCTCTACCATAGGGTAGAGTTGCCATATTTATCAACCTTGGTAAGCGAAGAGCTGAGTAGCGAACAATTGGCACCTGAGGCACATCACGGGTCCGTATAGTTTCGATCTGGTATTTTTGAGATGGGCATTTTGTCATCCGTCAAAGGAAAATTTACACGAGATTTTAGGGAGACCAATGAGGGGCGGCAGATTAATGGACGCCGCCACCTTCAGCTTATGCCTTTAATAATAATAAAAAATAACATTTTCTGTTTTAAGGTAATCTCTGTAACAAACTATGAACAAACAATGACTATATATTGAGGATTGAGATTAAAATAAGCTAGATTTTGTATTCATTTAATCTATTATCACTAGAACCCATCATACACCCAGCGATCTTTTGATTTAACACACATTCAGACACACACTGAATTTATTTTTTCAAACCGAATTTGCAAAAAGCCCCCTGACCTCTCATCCCTGAACTGTCCCGTTATACAAATTCACCTAAACTTACAGAGCCACTATTCTATAATGAAAGGCGCACATTGGCTGGGCTTCGGCACCGATAACGTCAAACAGATAAAAACTAATGACGTCGGCCAGATGCTTACTGATCAACTCGAGACAGCTATACAGAAGGAAAAAGAACTTGGCAGACACCCTGTCATGGTGAACGCCACTGCTGGAACCACTGTTCTCGGTGCTATCGACAACCTGGAAGATGTTGCTGACGTGTGCGAGAAACATGGCATTTGGATGAATGTTGACGTATGTTGTTTGGTATGCTTGTACTTTGTTCATACATTTTAAATAAATAAATTATTAATTATGATTCGTTATTTTCAGGCTTGCTGGGGAGGCAGTCTTATGTTGTCGCGTAAATATAAGCACAGATTAAAAGGTATCGAAAGGTGAGTTATAACCAAAATACAAAAAAAATCAGATATGATGTCGGTGCCACGGTTCGCGTTGTTTATCTTCGCAAAGGAACATATCGTAATTTCAGCACTTAAAATCCTCACTCACCGAGCAAAATGCGAAAAATGCGCATTAATACTGAATAAGAAGCACAGGATACCTCTTTTCTGGTATTCTCTTCACGCCAGTATTATGCGAAGCCGTGGTACTATCCCGGTTTAACCGGCCCATTCGAAGAGCAGCAAAAGCCCCTGACCTCTCATCCCTGAACTGTCCCGTTATACAAATTCACCTAAACTTACAGAGCCACTATTCTATAATGAAAGGCGCACATTGGCTGGGCTTCGGCACCGATAACGTCAAACAGATAAAAACTAATGACGTCGGCCAGATGCTTACTGATCAACTCGAGACAGCTATACAGAAGGAAAAAGAACTTGGCAGACACCCTGTCATGGTGAACGCCACTGCTGGAACCACTGTTCTCGGTGCTATCGACAACCTGGAAGATGTTGCTGACGTGTGCGAGAAACATGGCATTTGGATGAATGTTGACGTATGTTGTTTGGTATGCTTGTACTTTGTTCATACATTTTAAATAAATAAATTATTAATTATGATTCGTTATTTTCAGGCTTGCTGGGGAGGCAGTCTTATGTTGTCGCGTAAATATAAGCACAGATTAAAAGGTATCGAAAGGTGAGTTATAACCAAAATACAAAAAAAATCAGATATGATGTCGGTGCCACGGTTCGCGTTGTTTATCTTCGCAAAGGAACATATCGTAATTTCAGCACTTAAAATCCTCACTCACCGAGCAAAATGCGAAAAATGCGCATTAATACTGAATAAGAAGCACAGGATACCTCTTTTCTGGTATTCTCTTCACGCCAGTATTATGCGAAGCCGTGGTACTATCCCGGTTTAACCGGCCCATTCGAAGAGCAGCAAAAGCCCCTGACCTCTCATCCCTGAACTGTCCCGTTATACAAATTCACCTAAACTTACAGAGCCACTATTCTATAATGAAAGGCGCACATTGGCTGGGCTTCGGCACCGATAACGTCAAACAGATAAAAACTAATGACGTCGGCCAGATGCTTACTGATCAACTCGAGACAGCTATACAGAAGGAAAAAGAACTTGGCAGACACCCTGTCATGGTGAACGCCACTGCTGGAACCACTGTTCTCGGTGCTATCGACAACCTGGAAGATGTTGCTGACGTGTGCGAGAAACATGGCATTTGGATGAATGTTGACGTATGTTGTTTGGTATGCTTGTACTTTGTTCATACATTTTAAATAAATAAATTATTAATTATGATTCGTTATTTTCAGGCTTGCTGGGGAGGCAGTCTTATGTTGTCGCGTAAATATAAGCACAGATTAAAAGGTATCGAAAGGTGAGTTATAACCAAAATACAAAAAAAATCAGATATGATGTCGGTGCCACGGTTCGCGTTGTTTATCTTCGCAAAGGAACATATCGTAATTTCAGCACTTAAAATCCTCACTCACCGAGCAAAATGCGAAAAATGCGCATTAATACTGAATAAGACGCACAGGATACCTCTTCTCTGGTATTCTCTTCACGCCAGTATTACGCGAAGCCGTGGTACTATCCCGGTTTAACCGGCCCATTCGAAGAGCAGCAAAAGCCCCCGCTTGGCTCTGCCACGTACAATAATACATATCGACGTGGGACAAGTAAATCCCTAAAACATGCTTTTATTTCAAAATTATGTTTATGTTGAAATTCTAAAAGATATGCTCGTTACTGGTTAGAGCGAACGAATGATAATGGCCTAAATTTTCAAAGTATGCCACAACAGTGGTGGTTGAGCATTTGGAGAAAAACGTAGTTTAAATTAATAATTCCAGGGCAAATTCGATATCTTGGAATCCGCACAAAATGGCTGGCGCTCCGCTCCAGTGCTCCGTGTTCCTTATTCGTGAGAAAGGTTTACTACATGCAGCCAATTGCGCATCGGCGCAATATCTCTTCCAGCAGGACAAGTTCTACGATATCAACTATGATACTGGCGATAAAAGTGTGCAGTGTGGGCGAAAGGTAAAGTGATGTATTTTCTACTCTAAATATGTATTCTGTACGTATGTATTTGAGAATGAAAAATGTTTCATAGTTTCTTGTGTAACATTTATTCTAGAATGATACCTGGCACAGGACTATATGTTATGATTTATGAAGTAACAACGGGTTTTCCCAGATAATGAACGATACAGGCTAACGATGAAGGAGACATATAAGAGTAATATGACAATGATTGAATGTAAGGCTATGAGAAGTGGGATTTGTTTTATGTCATTGATTTGTAAATTTATCTTTATTGTACCTCACTTTTTTGAATAAACTCTATTTTACCAACTGTTATTTAACGTTTTTCGCACACGTGAAATAGTGATTTAAATTGACCTTATAGTTATTAGACAAAGGTCAACGAAGGGATATTCAATGGAAGATTTGCTCATGACAAATACCTTCAAGCCCCTCGGAATTGATTTATTGAAGCATCAGCAAATGCTGGAATGCATATCATAGAACACAGTGAGCTGGAGAGTATTTGAATTTACTTCGTGCGTCGTCTGAGATGCTGCTCCGCATCACTAGTCTTTGTCGTTAAGCTTCGGCAATTTTTGATCTATTTTTAGCTATAAGTTGGTTGCCAAAGCCTCGTGCAGTGGGTAGAGAAGCCATGAAGAGATAAGTACATTAGTTTCTACATTTAGCTAGCGGTTTAGTTAACGCAGTACTAGCATGATGGTGTGCACTAGAAGGTGCTTTGGAGTAATTGGTTTATATTTTATTGTGATTGGATTAATTTTGTTGGAAAATAACAGACAGTGAACATTACTTACTTAAAAAGATTTTCTAAAAATTATTTTATTTCATTATGAAAATATTTTTTCACATTATTTCCGATAAAGGCTATATTGACTTGTTAATAAAGAGTTTAAATCACAATAGGTCATAAATGCTTATCAAAATTGTAAATTATTTGTTGAATGTACTCGAACTTAAATCAAATGCGCACATTGCTTTTATTATACTTGCTACTATTATGCTTATTACTATATAATGGATTTATATTGATTACGAACTTGTTTTTTATTTTTGGAAATAATGGTATTTTGATAAAGCGTTTGAGCGGCGGAAGCGAATACAGCACCCGCTCTCCTCCCGTAGGTATCGTAACAGTTAACGGAGGGAAATGCTAGAAACAGCTTTTAGAAAGCTAGAAACTTTTTTTTATACAAGAAACTATTAGTCGGAGGTAAAACTTCCGTCTAATAGTATCAGCCAGTTAGTTTTTTTTTTGTGTGAAAGTGGACAAACTAGCAAGCGGCAAAGCTGATGGAAAGTGATTACCGACACCCAAGAATAGTTGCAACACCAGAGAAGCTGAAGGTGCGTTGCCGGCTTTATATGATTACTATAGTACCACGGCCTCGCCAAATATCAACGTAAATTATAGGCATCTTGTGCTGTTGCGTTTCGTTCGGTGAGTGAGGTAACCGGATGCCCAATCCTTCTTTCCTCCGTTCCCCACTCACTAAATATGCTTAAAGACTGATCAACGCACCTTCAAATCATCTGGTGTTACAGATGTACGATGTAAATGGGCGTCGTTAGACTCCTTCTCTGCCTAGGAGCCTTCTGTTTAGGTACCACCCTATTATCCATTTCACCCGCCAATCACTAGTCTAATTACTGTTGAAAAGTTTAAAAAGCCAGCCATTCCACCTCCGTCCCCAGGCGTGGTCCAACCATCAGGTGGACTGTTAGCGCGAATTGTCACACACACATGTATAATTTTGAATCTTTTTAAAGATACATACATTTGTGTTATATTAATGCGTAGGTACCTATATTGAACAGTTTCTTTGTCGTAACGTTTCAGATCGACGCATTCAAACTCTGGATGATGTGGAAAGCTCGGGGCGACGAGGGTCTCAATCTACTGGCGGATCGTGTTATGGAAATAGCTGACTTCTGTATGGAGACCGTTGCGAGTAGATCCGGCTTCAGGCTGGTCTCCGCTCCCTTGCAGTGTCCTAACGTGTGCTTTTGGTATATACCAACGTTTATGCGTTATAAGACAGAAGATAGTGAATGGTGGGAGTTGATGCACAAAGTAAGTTTATTGTATTTGGGTTGAGTCTGTTGCTACTTTTAGTTATAAATTTTAGTGTACGCTACATCTGGTTTAAAAATCACCGTGATGTCAATCAATGGGACGTTACTATATTTATTAAGAACTGTGCGTCTGTGATCAGCGTACCTGCCTGCTAAGACGGGGTTCAGATTATGAATCTCAGCCGATGGCAAATTATTGGTATTTGAGTCTGTTATTGCCCCTAAATCATACAAATGACTCTCTCTTTGCCAGCATGTCGTTTGACACTTACAGCACTCATAGGGGACGGACCGTAGACCTCCGTATAAAGCGTGCCACAGCCACATGAAATCGGCCAGTAGGACGTTATCATCATCGTTGTTGATGATTATGAATTAATAACCTTTAAGACTAATAATTCCTTGCCCGAGGTATTCACACTTCATATACATATTGGTTATAGATTACAAAGAAGATTAAAGAACTGTTAACTCTAACCTCTCGTCTAATGGTTGCGTACACGCCGCTGCGTCAACACAAGAACTTCTTCCGCCTCGCATTCTCTTTCCATCCAATACTGGAGGATGTGGAGGTCTTAGGCATGTTGCAAGCTATAGAGGACTGTGGCGAAATGATCACTTTGTCAATGTTGTGATGGTGTTTTGAACAATTACTAAAGTACAATGAGAGATAATAAATAATAAGCAATCATTAAATCTTTCATTTCTAATCACGACTAAAGCCTTTCCCAATATTTATTAAAAAGCATTTTAACTGTGGCCTATTCAAATATACGTAAACTTGCACAGAGTTTAAGGAAGGGGAGGGCGTTTATTATATTATTTTTGATCTTGTTTAGTAGTGCCACTTGTTACTTGTAGTTTAGAAACACTTGTACACACACTATCCGTGCTTTGCTAAGTGATTCCACCTTTATATATAAAGGTTAGCTGAATTTTTTCGGCTTTGTTGTTCTTGACTTACAGCGGTGAATGAGTCAGTGAGTGAGCGGTATTTGGTTTTAGAGAATAATATTTTAGACACCAAATTCAAGAATCTGTGGTAAAATTATGATTATTTTATAAAGTTATAATAAAAATAGAATTAATTGTTTACCTGATATGTTACACGTAAAATTGCATTTCAGATAATCATTGCGATTGAATCATACATATAATATTATAATCCTTACGTACAATCTTATGCCTTAAATTTAACAATGATTTTATTCAATTCAAACCGAATATTTTATTTACCAAATAAAATAAGATCGATCAAAAATTACTATAATAATTATAACATTTTCGTTCTATTGAATTCAATGGTACCAGGTCAGAACACTGCGTTCTGGACTATCCAGGGCAGGTACTTATCGACCCGGGTGTACAATCCGGGGTGTTCGGGTTCGCCGCAGCGCACGCCCCACGACACCACGCCGATCACCGCCCAGCGACCACTCGACATCTGGTACATTAGCGGACCACCGCTGTCACCCTGAAATTACAAACAGTTATAATCATGCCCAGGTAACCAATAGGTTGAAAGCAGTGACCAATGGATTTTAGAGCTTACTGTTAAATGAGAAAGTCTAATCGAAAACTGGAATACATCGTAATCTTATTTCACTTAATTAAATAAGTAATACAAAAGTTTAGGTCCGTTCACAAATATATTTAAGTTTAAGAATACATCTAAAAACAAAACGAAACATTAAATCAAATAAAAATTATGAAAGAATAAGTACGGTAAAGCTGTAGAAGCGATACTATAACTAACGACTGCGAGTATATTATATAACAGATTGGTTCCGTATTTTCGTTAGTTCAACAATTTATGATACCCGTTATGATCTTACAGCTGATTTATAAAGTAATACCTGACAAGAGTCCTTTCCTCCTTCCAGGCCGCCTGCGCATAAATTTTCTTCGAAAATACTGGCAGTGAAGGATTCGACGCATTTCTGGTGCTCCCACACCGGCACAGAGACTTCCATCAGTACGTTACTATGCGGCCCCCCATAGAACTGTGTGCCCCAACCTGTACATAAATTTTATAAGCGTACCTTTCTGAATATGTTGGATACTATTAGACGTCTACGGTATTTTTGTTGCTGAAGGGACTTTTAGTTTAACTTTAATTTGGAAATAGAAAATTCTTATTTTAATTTAATTGGAGTCTCATCGCAAGGTACTATTGCTACAAATATTTAGGGACTAATATTTATAGGCAGTTCAGTTAAGCAGCATTTTTTAATAATATATTCTTCCCCTACTTTACCAGCTTTTACAAGTAGATCATAGGCCTTGCTAATAAAATATTAACAATCACCGTCTTCAGCGTTCACCGTCAGCCATTCACCAGGATTTCGCAGTCAATCTGCAAGATGCACCTCGAGTGCTTAGCCTAATGATGATACATTAAGAAAAACCGTAGATATGTTCCTCCGTACATTTTATCCCAAAATGCTTGACTTAACAAATTTAGAGCAAAGTCCTAATCTATCTATCATAAGTGAAATCTCTCTGACAAGTAAAATAGCTACTTTGCATCTTACCAATGACAATAGCAGTCTCATTAACAGGGTTGAGGTCGAGCGGAGGCAGGCAGATCGGCCACACGTACGTGTTGAACACGGATGGTCGGTGCAGCTTCAGTATCGCGATGTCGTGTCGATAGTTGGACATGTCGAAGCCTACATGTTGTCTAATCTCCACCACCCTGAAGTTATACGTTCTGGAGTCGTTTGTGCGCTTCAAATCGTATTCGCCCAGACGAACGAAGAGTTCTTTCGCTTTCCATCTGTCGTGTGTGGAAGGAGAAAGGAGTTAGTACTATGGTTTGCATTTACACGTTGCTCACGGGAGGCACTAGATCAGTTTTTGTGATTGCCAATCCACCTGTCAATTCTGGCAACCGACGAGGTGGACGTATTGGCTGAGACTCATGTTCAGCAGTGGATCGATGATGATGATTTATAGCATTTTTATGTTAATAGTGACCTCACTACACAACTAAAACATTGACATATTTATCCGATTGCATATTTGAACTTGTTAATCTATACACCATAACAAACGTCTAAAATCAATAGACAAATGTGGACTTAAGGAATTCTGCCCTCTATGATGCAAACAATACAACCCCGAAACATCTTTTATTTCTTTAGAATGTATTCTGTTGGACTCGAACCTTTTCATAAAAGTGCCAGCAAAAGTTGGAATGCAATGAATTTAAATCAAAGATTAGCTCTATCATAAATATACGTCGATACACAGCGGTAACCAGGGGGCTGGGCTAGTGCAGTTCCGACACCCATTAGATGATTGATGATTTCAATTAATAATCTGTGGAATTTGGGTTTGGTACATTTCGATGGATTTTCTTCTCGAATGAAAAAGAAATGGAAGCGATGTTTTTCTTATTTACGAAGTTGTTTAAGATTGTATTATGTTGCTGAAGAAGCTTGAAATTACTTAATTACTAGAGATAACAGATTCTTCACGAACGAGACATTTCAGAGCACGTGGACTGCCGACTCGACGTCCTTGTTGATTATGACGACCTTTCCTTTTTTTGTGACAAAGGAACTAACACTCCAACTAATGATAAAGTCCACTGCAGGACATACGGCTCTCCCAAAAAGGATTTACCATAATCGCCATGCTCGGCAAGCTGCGATCTGCTTAAGTTTAGTCGTTGAGATTTTTAAGTCTTCGTCCCCTTGTCGCCTCAGAGGCGTCGCTTCGTTACCCCTCAGGATTAAGATGGAATGCCACTCGCTTCTGATTATACTAGCTCTATATGTCTTAAGCTTATACATAAGTAACTTGTTGAATTAAGAATTAAATACGATAATATTCTTTTTCATCATCAGCTTACTAACAATTAGGATAGTTCTGGTCGTCAGAGACCAATCATCATAAAGAGCAAACTGCGAAATCAAATAAACTACGGTTGCTAACCCGACTGTCAACCGCCGTTAGACAGATCGCTATTCCACAACAGTGATTGAAGTGCTTTTTAGCGGCAGAAATAGAGTAGATGACAGTACCTGCTCACACCGCTCCTGGATAGAAAAGGAGTACACACCACCAAAAATGTGTCGTTTAAAAAATACCGAATAAAATAAGGAATTAAAACCTCCTAGTGCAATGCGCGGCTGTGAGCACATGTCGATCAGTAATGAGAACTCCACCGCAGTACTGCTCAAAGCCTTCGGGCGTGATGGACGCCATCCAGGGCCAGTCTCGAGGGTTCCCTGGACGCGCTCCCACCACCCGGCTCATTGGACGTGTACTTAGTCCGCATCCTGGGAAAGCAGTAAGGAGTAATTTTTTTTTTATTATATTTGGTTGACTAACTAACTAATAGTCCACAAGTAAGTAATTGGTTACTGAACCCACGAGTATCAGCAAACAATTTCAAAAGAATTTGGTTACAGATGCGTCGTCACATCTGTGGATTAAGATAGAAAGCCAGACAGCCTGTAATTATACTGGCTCAGTATTCTTTTCAAACTGGAGCTCAACAATGGTTGCACAGCTGATTGGTGGCTCCTAGGCTGAGTAGTAACTTACCACCAAGTAAAACTTATTTTGCAGCTGAGACCTCAGGACACTCATTACAATTTTAAGTTACGCGAATGACCTTGGTTGGATTGCCGGCACCATTAAAATTGTTAATTGCAGTTCTCGGTGTTGAATTTGCCACATGCTCGGCGGTAAACATTGTGCTCCCTCACGATTGAGAGAAGGCTTTTCTGAGGGCTGGGACATTTACCAGCTTGAAACTTTAATCTATGACTGGTAACACGAGTGAATGAAAATAATGTTTAGTATTTAGCAGTATTTTACGTTGTGATATATGTCAAAATATTCACGTTTACATGGCACCGCCGGTGTTTGTACACTAGTTTTTGGATTGAGGTGATATAACAAATGGTTATTCCAGACAAAAATATCTTTATATGTTTTGATTCAGTACTTGTTAGATCTTACCATCATAGACAGCATTGAACAGAACGATAACAAAACAACATCAAGTAAAGCTAACTATACTCCTTCATTTCAAAATCTATTTATTAAGAACTCAATGGATGTTTTATGTTAAATAATGTAACGTTAAAATTTTAATTTAGAGTCGTTTTTTTATTATTACTACAGAAACATAAAATAATTATGTACGATTATTAATAATTAAAACCTCGAGTAAATAAAAATAATAATTTGAACCTCTCAAATATTTGAGAATGTGACCATTACTCAGCTGTGGGCACTTAGAGACGGCTACTTTACTTACTTTAAAACATCGAGTGTTTAGCATTGTAGTTCAATTTAGTATTAGTTAATTTTATAAAAAACACAGATTTTATTTTAAATGTCTTTAATATGAAAATCTTTACACACCTCTGTTCTCGGCGCGTACAATTTTAGCAACAACTTGTGATTCATCCCTGGATGCTGTAGCGGGCAGGTCTCCGGCTAATGCCTCTGGTCCTGAATCAAATTCGTTTGGGCAGCATGCTCCCAGAGAACTATGAAATATGGAAAATATTATCCATTATGTTTATTTATACTTACGCGGCAACTAGTTAAATTATATTTAATAATAAATGATTCAATTCGAAATGTATTTCACACTAATTTGTACTATACTTACGATCGTTGTATAATGCATAAATAGTCCATGTACTTCATGAAGTCGCTTTTAAAGTCTTCTAAGACGCAGTGATGTAGGTGCCGGCAGCGACCTTTTTTGCCGTCCGGTAAGAAACATGGCTGGTGTGGGATGTTGGGCTGGATAACAAATATTTAATATTAACATTTGTTTTATAATTATCTTGCAAGAATAAGGAAGAAGAGGAATTCCACGAAATATATTGTTGCCAATAATAAGAGTGGCATACAGTATTTCATTTGCTGCAGGACGGTAGACACATTGGAATCCCACGGAAACCCACGGAACCCAAACAAGTAAGTTAAAATTTTTCATTTATAATGAAACAAAAATTTTTATTTAAAAATAATGATTTAAATAATTCTTCATAATTAAATAATGTAATTATATTTGATTGCACTTAAGCGAACCAAAAAGCAGGCGGAGCACTCAAAGTGCAAGCGAATTAAGACAGACAGAGAAAAATTATAAAAACGGTCAGTTTTTCTGACTATCTCAATTTTTATTACTTTAATGGACTGTTTTAGTGTCTGCCTTTTTGTATTTGTATATAAGATGATGTTACTAAGAGTCGTGGAGAGTAAAGAGATAAATCAGAACACATTGTAAAGCAGGCGTGGGTGGCGCCACGAAGACGCCGGTCGATACTCGGCACAATTAAATACAGTTTGGACTAAACTCTCTCTTATTTAAATTTGACAATCACTCCAACGTCTTTCGCGAAGCTACGTGTATACATACAGCCTTGATTAAGTTGTTGTTATCTGTACTTTATTTTGAATGGATTTGGTTTATTGTCATTTTATGACAAAAATGTTGCGGTTGTAGTGTGGTGGGATCAAAACAATCTTTTGTTAGAACGTTGCGATGTGACAATGGTCACAACATTGGAGATACAAAAGAACTTTAAACTACCGTCACAAAATAAATAAATAAGTGTGACTCTAGATAGTTCGTCTATGATGACAATACATGAAGCTTCTTCGAGGATTACTGTTTCCACATAATATCCATATAGTATTTAATCAATAATATTTAATATTATATCAAGATTTATTTGCAAGGTTATATTGTTGTACTATGATTAATTTGATCCGAATAAAAAAAAAAGTCTTATTTGTTAAGCAAAGTAAAAGTTAGCAGCCTGTAAATGTTCTACTGTTGGGCAGAGGCCTCCTTTTAATATTTAAGGGCCGGTCCAATGCGGTTTGGCGGACTTCACATATCCGCAAAAAAATTTTTTTTTGTTTTATTACTTTTTAGTCATGCAGGTTTTCTCACGACGATTTTCTTAACCGCCATTAAGAGGCCCCGATTGTCTAGTCCGTAGCGACCCACGAGGATGAGGTTGTGGGTTCTTTTTTGGCTAGGGACAAACTTTTTTTATTATTGTATATATGATTATTTATCAATGTAGGTATATGTAAACCTATCTCATCACCATTAAGTTGACAAGAACAAGACATAGGGAATCCTAGCTTGGGACTGGATGTCGTGTGTGAGTCTGAAATATAATAAATAATATAACGGCGGGCACGTGGTAAATTCAACACTTGTAATTTTAGTGTTGTCGGCTGTGCGTTGCGTAATGTGAACCTATTACCCGTCCACCTGGATATGACGGCTCTCGAAAAATTTGACCTCATAGTAAATATGAGCCTACATTGTAAATGCAAATATCTAATACAGCATATTTATATTTCTTACCTTATACCATAGTATAAAAAAGTAACAATCCGGGTTACCTGTGTCGTATTCAGCTCAACAAACCGCTTGGCCCTCCCGTGTCCGATATGCATACCTCCTGCTGATATAACATCTTCCCAAGACGCATCCACCACATAAGCTATAAAATAGAATATAAAATATTAGAAATATTCATTAAGATAAATTTATGTCTGATCTGAATTACCTAACGTGTCAAACGTTAGGTAATTCAGATCAGACATAAATTCTAAGTCTATTCAGCAGTGGACTACTAGTAAACCGATTTCAAAGTAGAAAGATAAGATATCTTTTTGTGAAAACGAAAAAATGTCGACCAGGAGAACTTTCCCTTCGTGCGTAATAGTCTGAGGTAATCATGCCTTCAGAATCATTAAAAACTATGGCAGATTTCGCTCAACTTCCGATTACTATTGGTTGTTGCCAACAAATTTTCTAAGTGTACACGATGGCACACAATCGTTTCGCCTTTCTGCGTCTGACAGAAGACATATTTTTATTTTTGGATTATAATGCAAACGAAATAGCAGTCCACGTATTATGGTAAGGCTATTGCAGCCCAAGAACACCTGCAGACAACTTCCATTGAAGAAGGTTGTAGATGCGTTATCACCCCTGAATACTAAGATGGAATGCCTCACAGTCTGCATTTGTACTTGCTCCCTTTATCTTTCATACCGGAACCTAACAGTGGTTGCACTGATGATTGCCGGCTGAATTGGGTAAGAGGATGATTCCTACCCCGACGACTCATCCTGAGTCCGACAAAACCAGGCTACCCCCAGGGGGCTGGGTATCCATAAGGGACCCACAAAAATAAGGATGCGGTGTCTACCGCACAGTAGACACTGAGGTTATATGTTATACTGAATACTGAATAGAAGTATATTTCGATACTGACATTTCAAGATAATCACAAATTCTGTTTAGAAGAGCTGACTTTGGAATTCATTGTAATAAACTTGTTCGGTAAGCCTTGCTTTGCCCGAGAAAAGGTACAGTAGTCCAGCAGCAGTGAATTTGTTGAGGTTAGTGAAAAAAATAACAAGAGCCTAGTTACCTTACAAAGCAAATCTAGTTGAAAAAAAAAGAAATATAAAATTAGACTAAATTATATTTATTCTTATAATTTATATTTAGGCATGAATTAAAAAATTACAAAATCAAGTTCAAATCAAAAATTTATTGTAAATTATTATAGTCTAGAAACCATTGTAAATTTCCCACACGTAGGTCATCATTTTAAGTAACTTGATGGAAATACTAATTTTCATGACGTTTTCTGTCAAGGCTAAAGGACTTGTTAAGGGGCTTGAATAACGAATCGGAACATTTCCCATTCATAATAATTGGAATTATTAGCATTATTTTAGATGTATTTATTTCTTTTATTTAATTTTCATCTCAATGACATTTTAATAGTATATCTGATTTCTTCTGGGTACTTAGGCTTTGGAAGAAAATTCATTGCATTCACTTTCGTGAAGAAAATTTTAGGGATTC
The DNA here is from genome assembly GCA_029286595.1 of Bhutanitis thaidina. Taxonomy (NCBI): domain Eukaryota; kingdom Metazoa; phylum Arthropoda; class Insecta; order Lepidoptera; family Papilionidae; genus Bhutanitis; species Bhutanitis thaidina. The sequence goes on from JAGSMS010000014.1 coordinate 5,774,802, forward strand.
TAGAAAATATTTAGTCTCTAATTTAGAAAAGCGGTCTTAACATATTCGACCTAAATGCCTATCACGGCAATCCTGGTGCTACGCAAGGTCGGGCTCCGGGTCAGGCTGGTAATAATTAAAATAATAAATTAAAATATTTGTTTATAATAAAACATAATAATTTTTGACTTGTAGAAATTCAATTGTTATGTAACGAAAAAGATTAAAAACTTTAAATCAGTTATTTAAGTAATTCATTAGTACCACTTAAACATTAATAAAACTCCCATTAAGTAAGAAATATCTAAATCAGTTACTCTCTGACATTAATACAAATTTATCAACAAATTACTTACACTTTAAGGCACTGCCATCTGCTCCAATCGCAGCTAATGCCAGCAACACAAGGAACCGCATGGTCACATGCAGACCGTTCTGGTTGCAAAACGCGTTTTGCGTCCAATCTCAAACATTTAGGCCGGAACGGGGACTGCGATAAAAGCTGTACCTACTGTTTAATCCACAGGATGCTCCGCGGTCGATAGCGGACGTAACGCGCCGATGCTGTATTTGAATTTATAATAGTGATTTTTTTACCAAATTTGCGATCGAAACAGTAGCATGAATTATTATTTCTTTCTCAACAATCCACGTATTATTCAAAGTTCAGATCAACATTTCATTTTAAACATAATTGTATTTGATTGTTAACAGCGCCAAGGTGTGCGCCTTAGCTTTAGAGGACCCTAATCAGTAGACTTTTGAAAACGTCTATCTGGGAAAATTAACATAAATGGTCTAAATCCTTTTACCTTGTGCGTGTTCCTTTTACCGTGTTCGAGGAACAAAAAGGGAAGCTGTTCGGTGTCCGGTGTCCTTGGTGAAAGAGCAACGAAGAAATTCTCTAATTTTCTATTAACCATATTAATAGAAATAGCCCAGCCTAAGCAAGAAACATTGCCTTTCGAGGTAAAAACTATCGTCCTTTAAATATTAGTTTCTGATATTACATAAACGGTGATATAAAATATAATAATATTATATTGATGGTTAATATTACTAGTAATTGTATGATTAGAAGATTATATCGAATGTTTCGACAGCAATGTGACGAAACTGAATCTAATCTTACATTCCCCAGCCTAATTGTTCAGGCAGCAGTGTCTATGCTAATGCTCGATTATTAGCTCGACATCTATAAATTATATCTGCCTAATAATAGAATGCCGGAATTAGAATAGACCTGACTAGATTAGCAAGCGAAGGACGGACCGGCTTCTATAAATAGTGATAAATATTTGTCCTTATCTGACTGACTTTAAATTTATTAGTGCTGACGGAAATTATACGCAATCACCTGTTTATAGTGTCATTCATCTTTGCGGTTTCAAATGCAAAAGCAAAATATATTTTAATGTCTTCTTTTTCTTTAACAGTGTGCAAATAGTTTACTGCTTGACGTTGGCCTCGAGTATTTTTCTAATTAACCTAAATATTATTTTTAGTATAAATAGATGCCGGGATAAACAGTTCAAAAATAGCGACTTCGCTCCGCATACGTGTGCTCACCCCAAGGGTTAGAAGCAGCCATATACACTTTGCCGGAGCGTCTCACGATCGGGGTCTGCCGCGTCGGTTTGTCAGGGTTCACCGGTCTCCGCACCATTATTTTTGTCTTATCCTTCCGCGTATAAATCCGCGCGCCATTAAAGTAAATCGTCATCCCGCCAAACTCGCGGGCCAATCTGCTCGCGAGTCAATTCAGATGAGGCTGTAAAAGCCTCCGGGCTAACAGCGTGTGGATGGTTTTTAGTCGGTATGGTCCTCCTTCAGGGGATTGAGTCCGTCATAACCCAGTTGCAGTTGCATAACAGGGTAAGCGTAACAGCATTTCCCATCCAGGAGAAAAAAAAAAAAGTTCAAAAATGTCTGACTTTAAATACCGTTGTATGGGCAACTACACATGTACCCTCCCCAATTTGGAAAATTCCTCCGCTGTCGGGTATGGGCAGTGCCGATATATTTAAACCTGGAAGCTGTTCTCGGAGTATGAAATTTGTTTAGGATCGCTAGATACATTTTCCGCTTTTCTATCTCTGGCCTAGTGAGGTTGACATGTTAAAATAAAGTAAATAATGTTCAATTCGATGTAAATTTCTAATCCTTAAAACAGTATTTACAAAATGGTCATTAATCATGATTATGGTGATCAACTTGTCTCATAATAAAGTGTGTTATTGTTATGAAATTCCCGTGTCGTTAGTCGTGATCAATGATAATGCTTGAATTGATTTCGATTAATACGCGTTGGTCTTTTTCTATACCTACACGGACTGTTGTTATCTTTTAATGACTTACATTACTTTCGAACAATTACGTTTGATTGAAGAGGTAAGGGCTATGCTCGGTGTTTCTCTGCGTGACAGAGTCTGCAACGATGATATCCGCAGCAGAACTAAGGTAACCGACATAGCCGTAAAGATCAGCAAGCTGAAGTGGCAATGGGCCGGCCACATAGCTCGCAGAACTGACAACCGTTGGGGAAAAAAGGTTCTCGAGTGGCAGCCACGCAGTGTAGGACAACCCCCCACAAGATGGAGTGACGACCTGCGCAGTGTTGCGGGAAGTCGATGGATGCAGGTGGCTCAGGACCGAGCTTCTTGGCAATCTTTGGGGGAGGCCTATGTTCAGCAGTGGACTTGTGATAGGCTGAAATGATGATGATGATGATGAAGAGGTAATGGGGAATGTACCATCTTTTCATTCAAAGAGAAACCTCATGTCCGCGCGGTGCAGTAGTTTGACTTGGTCAGCGTTTGTTGGCGCTTTCATGGACACGCAGTAAAGTTTTACAGGCTGATGATGAAGAAGAAGAAACGGGCATATTCCTACGTCGATTTTTACGACACCCTCGAAATGAAGTGGTGTGAGCGATTTTTTGGGCCATTATCACACAGAGGAGATTACAAAAATAGGTACCTACATCGTATATCTTTGCCAAATAAATATAATCAATTCACGTATCTATAAGTATCTGTTGATTTATAAGCTTAAGAAGCTTTAAAATCTCTGGTTAGACCGACACTAATAATCGATAGAAAGGAACATTTATCTCTGCCGGAAAATTATGGAAAAGTAGTTCAAATATAGCCGTTATGCAAATACAGGCTCGCCTTAGATTGTGAGTACATTCTACAGGCAGACGCAATATTGGGTCGCAATTAAAATACTAGTAACCTAATAAGCCGTTTCACACGGACGTGCTTCAGTCGCGCATAACGTCGCTATTTTGCTACACATCGCTTACACGCTTATATATGTTATTTTAGTACAATGGTGAAATGGGCATACGCACAGCGTAGCTGTAATTCATAAATCTAGTCGAAGTATTGCTCAAAAATCGTTCAAAAAACGCGAACTAAGGCTAATGTGGATAGGTTCTATTTAAAAACACGCTACATCGGGCGCCGGCGCAGGCGGACTGGATAGACTTGCTTAATTATTGACCAGTGTCCAGTTTGCGTTACATCAAGGCTATGATTCAATTGTTTTTAGTGTTTTCTATTATTTAAAGAAACTGAAGCCATATCAAGTAAAATTAATTAAGCAACGGTACCTTATGTACCTGTTGTAACTGACTGTTGAGCCATGGGTCCAGGCTTTTTCGGATATGGTTGTGTCGTATTGCGCCCCGTGTTTCTGATACTGCATCAGACTCTTTCTCAAATCTATTACATAAGCGTTACACTGGATACGGGAAAATTATTTGCACTTGCAGCATTATAATATGTCCTGCGCAAAAGTCGTCATCCCCGCTGGTTAATTATGTAAATAGGCAGTATCCCGTACCTGCACGCAGTACCCTGCACTTACGCAGCGTGGTGAGAATTAAATCCTAACTAAATCTAATGTTCATTGGACTTATATAGGCCGAAGATAATGATGGCGTCGTTGTCGATCTGCTATAAAACCTATTTACGTTTTACAACCAATGTTCTAAAACCTATTACTATATTTGTTTCTTCATGCCTATCACGTACCTGATCCCAACTCACCTAGGTGGTCCTTTCACACGGGAAGCCTTTTAAATATTGATAAAAGATGAAGTGTACAAAATAATTTATGAACACATACGTTAAATTAGATAAAGTAATAAAAATTAATCACGAAGTGAGGTGTGTATTGAATGTTAAATTGTAATAGCGCAGTGAGTGTTCGTACTTAACTTCGGATTATGATCAAAGTGCCTAAAATAAATGTCAGACTAATAATACAAAATATCTGTGTAGCAAATTTAAAGGCTGAACTAACTAATTACAAATACCTATTGCCTAAGTTTCAGCCACTGAATTTTTAGGCACTAAGCTTTCTAAAATTTTCTAAAAAGCTTTTAAACTGCTACTTATTACAAGAAGCTTATAAGAAGTATGCCTATAAGCAAGAATAAAATCATCAGTTCTACAGTGTAAAGGCAGTCCCAACAGTGCCCTGAAGATATTATTGTGGTACTAATATTATATATGTGAATGTAATTTTCTTTGGATATATGTCTTTCAATCACGCATTAACGGCTAAACCAATATCGATTAAATTTGGTATGGATACCTTGTGGCCTGGAAAAGGACATGGTAAAACAAGAGGAAGGCTTTGTTTTATCCCAGATAAGCAGCCGATAGCGGGAATATCCTCCATGTAAACGAAACCACTGGCGGAAGCCAGTGTTGCACACTCAGGAAAAGTGTTACATGTTTTAAAAAATGTATGAAGGAAATAGAAAAAAAGGATTTTATGTAAATGTATACTTGGGAGTAGTATATCAACGTGTTCGTTTTTAATGTGTGCAGTGTTCCGACAAACTGTTCAGAATAATCCCAGCCACCATTCCACCATCGCACAAGGCGACAGAAAACTCCACCAACGCCATCGAGACGGTTGTCAATTCACCACAGTGCATTTCTATTGGAATTGTTTGACACGCTCTTCGACTCTGTGGAATCAGCATTCGCAGGCGATATTTCCGGACAGTTATGTCTTAGAAACATTCAAGAAAAGAACTTATTCTTTTCTCAAAGGCCGGCAACGCACCTGCAGCTCCTCTGTTATTGCGAATGTTCATGAACATCGGTAATCACTTACCACCAGGAGAGTCGCTCGCTCATTTGCCCCCTCTTCTATAAAAAAAAATATATATGAATTTTTTAAATACCAACTTTCGAAATTTTAGCCTTCAACGCCTTCACGCCAAAAATGGCCAACAATTTATAATTAAGTTATAAATTTTAAAGATTTATTGTATACCTTTAAAAGTATTTTTGTTTTAAAGTAATTAAAATTGCACAAAATATAAAAATGGTTTAAATTATATAAAATGACTTTGCTCTTTCGCTTCAACACTATTTGTATTCATAAACTTTAATTAGCATGTTGAAGAAGTGTAAAGCTATAATTGAGATAGCGCGAAGCCACAAGAAATGCATAGCATACATTTCTTTCTACTTTCGTGTTGATATTGGTCTTATTACAAGGCGTTTTTACTTTATAATATACTATTTTAGTATACTCTTTTAAAAGCTGAAAAAGGGGCTTGGCCCTTGACAACAAACGTTCATGTGAACTATCAAATAGATTTCTTGTTTTCTTTAATTTTTCAAGTTTACCTCACGTGTACCAATCTTAATTATTTTCAAGGCATTAAAATGGTTATGACAACGCATCTATATAATATAAATAGAAAATATGGATATAAAAGATAGAAATGTACTGCTGAGACTCTGATATAGATTCTGATACTATTCACAATCCTTAATAGTAGGTACCTATATACTTTTGAAGTATCTCTATTTATCGTTTGGTCCGCACTCCGAAAGGAGGAAGTGTCAGAAGCAGTGTCAGAGACACGGGGATGAATACAACACAACCAGACCCGAAAACCAATAATTTGTGTTTTTGCACAAATATTGTTTTCGGCTGGGATTTGAACCTAGAACCCATCGCTCAGCAGCCAGGTACGCTAACCACTAAGCTACCCGGACGCCTTAATTTATTGCTGTTTAAACATTAAAAAGACTGCGCAGAACCACTATTCTTTCCAATTATTCTAAAAGACTTATGAAGATATAAATTTATTAGATAAATTTTTTAGACACTCCGTTCTTGCTTCCTTCCATGCTTAATTTCAGGATTCCTGTATCCAAGACAAACTAATATCGTGGAGTTAGTGGTCACGGCCTCGCAGAATACAGGCGTGAAGTAGAGGCATCTTGTGCTTCTGAGTTATGTTCGGTGAGTGAGGTACAGGGATATGCAGGTGAAACTCCGCGGTTATAACATGGCTTTTTTTAATCGTTTTTTTAAACCTGATATGGATACACAAGCCCTCGCCAGGACAGGTTTTGTCGGGCTCTCACCGACACCGGCCAAAACCCTCGGAGTTTCGGCCAAAACACTATGCGTGGTCTGACTCGCATTTAGTTGTTATTCTGGAGCCCTGTTCATTTCGCATAAGATGACGAACATAGAATAAACCCTGCAATGTTAATTAACAGCAATGGCGTGTACTGGCTTCAACGGTATATAGAACATATGTGTATTCACTTAATTAAGACTGTATCTGACTCTCGGCGATGTTGTAATCAGTATAAGTTTTAATCTGCGTTTCATTTGTCGCCTGCCGCATTTTTATTATATATGAAAATAAATTAAGGACATTCGGAGTAGTTAAAAGATTTAGTGTTCTTTTCACTTTTTTTTTAATGAAGTCGTGAGTGCCTTTAACAGACATAAAATAAACCTGCACACACCTGTAATATTTATCAGTATGGTCTTATACTTTTACATTCGATCCTTATATATAATATAGGCAGTTGCCTGTAAATAGTCCACAGTGGGACATAGGTCTCTCCCATAAGGATGATCTGCCATAATCGCTATGATGGGAAATGATTGACGGATTGGCTATCGCAGTACCAGACACCTCGCACCTAAGACTCTGTTGCCCGTAATTCGGATCGAATTTTGTTCTGGTAGTTTTAGCGATGGAATTTCAAGGCTTTTTCCCTTAGTCGCCTCTTACGATACCTATGGGAAGAAAGAGGGTGGCAAATCAGATCATTCATCTGCTCTATATCTCAAATACAGATTATTACTTATTTAATCATAATATCCTTTTTATATTTATAAAGACGTTATATTGCAGCAAGAGATTATGTGCAACGTTAACTTGGGTTTCGACCTGGTAAGGACAACGATTTTAATCAAAACACTTCTGCGTTTCGTGTGTATCTCATTTTCAAGTACAAGTTCGCTTTCCATACCCTTGAACTACGAGTAGAGATATTGCTCTTCGTCACTGTTCTGTAAGATCTAGACAAAAGTATTTAACATATTTGCCATGGATTCCTAATATAGTTTTCACAGGGAGCAGTGTACTCAGATGATTAGTTTTCTTTGGGGTAGACAACATAACTATCATTTAACTATTCTTCCTTGTAGCTATCGGAAGTAAAGAATAGCGCCAACCCTGTATGACCATGGTTGTCCTAAAAGGCGACTAATGGTCAAAAAGTCTAACATCTGTACGATGTTAGCGTGTGGTGGGTGTATAAGAGAATCTGCCATTGGGCCTCGTCCTGTGGATGTCATAAAAGTCGACATAGGGAAATACTTATATTAGGAGATGGGCAGCAGCACTTCCAATTCCAATCCGCTCGCTAGACGTGCCAACAATGGCAAAACCCCCGCTATGATGAGAGATAAAAAAAAAAGCGGTCCCCGGCGGCCTTGCTAGTCTTGCCTATGGTGGCAGCCGGCGCGGCAGGGGGTGCGAAGAATCTCCGGCTGGATTCTTGCTGCCAACCTAAACGACTGTACCTGGCAACATATAACGCACGCCCATTGAGGGCCCAAGAGAAGATGAGAAGAGGAAGAAAAATTAAGCAAGTTACACTGGAGTATTATAGGGTTGTCTTATGTCCGAAGCCAGGGGAAGACTCGAAAGTACTCAAATCCGGTAACTTCTTTAACTACCGGGAGGGTGACCATCTATGCCAAAGAGGTGTCGGGTTTATCGTCAACAGGTCTCTCACTCTCATCAACAACGTGATCAAGATCGGAAGTGTGCCGAGTAGAGTCGCGTACCTTATACTCAGAATAACCAAAAGGTATTCGCTGAAGATCATATAGGTATTCCAACTCGACACACCCTGATGATGAAGTGGAGGCAATGTATTAGGATATTTCAAGATCTATGCATTGCTCTAAAATTCACTACAGGTTACACATAACTAGGTACGAAAAAGGCCATGAGCTGATAGTGGGTAACTTTGGAGTAGGGCTACAGAGCCCAAGAGGGCAACAGCTGGCTGACTTTGATTTTAAACAAGTAGTAAACTATATCTAAGCGACAACGTTTTGTGTGCGATACCGAATACCTTCAATTCGACACCCCGCTAATGTCCAGCTATCAAAAACATCTCTGCACTTCCAAGGTAATGCGGCGAGAGCTCTTTTTAATCTGTTTTTTGATAAACATTCATCCTTACCCTCTTTATACCATAGGACAATATCGAAGTCACAAAATATAAGTTTGTAAGAGTGTAAGTCTTCCTTGTCCGACTCGATCTATTCGTGCTGCAGCTATAATACAGTAGCAGCATAAAACATAAGGCTGATGCTTCCTTGTCAAGGAGACTACTGATCAAGTAATTTAATTTTCCAGGAGTTTATTTACAAAATGAAAATGTTACGCACATTGACTATGTCTAGAGGTAATACTATAAGATGAAGCAAAAATGGGACACAGGTATATCGAGCGCAGCACCGAGTGGTAGAATATGTAGATTATAGGGGTCAATAGCGGGGAGCAGGTTATTACTTCGATAATAAACAAAATAAACATCACAGATTTCGTACAATTTTTAACAGACACAGGCATTTTTTTTGCGATAAAGGTATGGTTTTTTTATTCCCCAGATCCTTGTTAATTTTAAACGAGGAAAGGTTTCTTTCGAAAATGGGATGGAAACTTTTAAAAATAACTGGTCAGCAAGAAGTGTAACGTTTAACATAAAATATAAATTAAATCACGGACGTAATGATACCATTTAAATACTTCATCATTTTAAAATAAAAGATTAACTCGGGGAACCTAATTCTCCTGCTGACAAGGCATTAAGCAATTTAAAAATCGTTATTCATTCAATAAATGAATATGTTTTGAATAAAATTTATCTCATAAAACATCTATCACCTTGCCTCCACGCAATGTAATCCAAGCCACTGCCTACGCAATCCCTTCACTAGTTTCGACCTACGTTGTTTGAAAGTGCAGGTAGCGCCGAATGAATACTATTCAATTTATCTTTTCTTTACATAAATCTACAGCATATCTGTTTTTACATATACGTTAATGTAATTCCGGAAGACATTTATCAATTTAGAAGTAGGTGCAACTTTAGTAAATCTTGCTGAAGATATGTTTTGACAAGTGCAATTTTTCTTTTATAGATATTTGCTTAAAATGTATTGCTTAGAGTTAATCACAATTAAGTAAAATGTTATTGTAAATAAATTTACTTATGGCTCACGAATTCGTTCTGGATAGACCAAAACGTTAAATATTTAAATAACTTCCTAAACGCTTTTTTTGAATCTAAGGTAAATAAAGTCATCCTTGTCACTTTCAACCACATCATAATCTTTTGGTATACAACGAAAATACGCATGATGTCATAGAAACGCAAATATTAAGGCACTTACTCGTCTTCACCTTTCTAAACCTGTCCAAAGATAAGTAAGAGTGCTATATGTAGTGTCAAAGATACAACTTTATCGCAATACATGCATATCCGAAAATCTATAATCTGTGTGTTATGCAAAATATGACATAGAAAAGAACTAAGGTAGTAAGTAGTAAGGTAAGGTCCGGGTTAGTCACTAATTTTGCCGAGGCTAACAATCTATTTATTGATAGATTTAATGAATTAGTGCACAGAGATGCACGAGAGTGGCTAAACCTAATGCATTTAGAAGAATCATAGAAGTTTATGTTGTATGTTATCGTAGTAAGAACCTGCTCCCCGCTATTGACCCCTATAATTTATATATTCTACCACTCAGTGCTGCGCTCGCTTTACCTGAGTTCCATTTTGCTTAATCACGCTAATACCATTTTCCCGTCAATGTACTTCGAAACATCCTGCCAAAGTACTGAAGCTACGAAATTCTAGTCGGATTGATCAAAGTCGTCTACTAGAGGATGCACAAAAGATAGATATTATTCAATCTTAGATCTTAATCTTAGTTAACTTTTATGTCATAAAAGGAAAGTTCAGGCCGGTAGAAATTGAACATCTCCATGCACCATGGCAGACAGACGATATTAAATTCCTCTTAATTATTCACATCCCGGATTACAATCGGGATAAATACCGGAGAAAGGCAACTCTACAATAATCTGGAAGTTTGTCCAAACTATAGGAGTTGAAACCTTGAATTCTTCATGTACGTCTATTTTTCGAAATAATAGTAAATGATATACTTTGAATATTCTGTTCTATACAGAAAATCCTAATATCCATAAATTTTCTGGCTGTGACTAAGATATTGTGAATAAGATTAAGAAGTGCGATTGAATGAGCCGTAATCGCATCCCTAATCGTTCCTTTTGATTGATGCTATCCTCTCCTTCTTAACTAATTTCCATAAAAAAAAATCCAGTACGCTGTCTGATTATCGCCCCTGCCTAACCGTTTGATTTACACGTAACGTGATATTGTGAATAAGATTAAGAAGAACGTTTTGTCTATATCATCAAGCGCCATCGGGTGCGATTGAATGAGCCGTAATCGCATCCCTAATCGTTCCTTTTGATTGATGCTATCCTCTCCTTCTTAACTAATTTCCATAAAAAAAAATCCAGTACGCTGTCTGATTATCGCCCCTGCCTAACCGTTTGATTTACACGTAAACTTTTTTACGTGTAAATCAAACGGTTGTCACCTTAAACTACCTATAACCTACCTATATAACTATATACTTTTTTTTCAAGCGTTCGTTGCTCAAAAATAACACAGTATATTTAAAGAAAAATTGTTGCTCCTGGGTAGTTTTGTTGAAGGCGTGATCTTCCGGTTAAAGTCCAGCAGCTGTGATCAAATGCTGAGCCAAAATATATTACAGTGCGGCAAGTATTAACGCAAAAGTACCGGGCACTCACTGCTCCTCGAGGTGGTGGTCCGATGTCATTGACACTGCATGCTGACGATGCATGACGGCTGCTGTAAAGCAATCGAAATGTCGGGAATATAAAAACAAAATTAAACGCGATATAATCCGTAAATAATAGTTTCATTTCAAATGTGTAGTGTTTGCGTAAATACAAGAAATCATAGTATAAATTTACTTTACATTGTAATCAATATAGATTTATATGTAAAACGGGACTTTGACTGGATTTCGAACCCAAGACCAACAACTAAGCAGGTAGGTACGCGGATAGTTGATCGTCGCTGTCGTAAAAACAATAGCTATGACTCTGCAGTTCATAATGTTCGCGACCTTTCCACACGATCTCTCACCATCTTGATTCACTGATTACATTCTCGCCTATTAAGGCGCGACTTGACTTGACGGTCTGTACTGTACATCTATTGAAAGCCTTATTATGGTTGTGAGAGAAATGTCGTTGGCCTAATCTAGTAACGATTTTTAAGGATTTCCATGCATTATTATACGTATATTAAACTATTAAGAAACATTTAGATCGACGACAAACTAAGGAAGGAACAGATTCAGGTAGAGACAGTTAAGTCATAAATGGCCTGTGCGCAAAATTCTCTAAATTTTTTGAATCAAATGAAAAATATTTCACGTTATGACATTGTTTTGTGTAAGGGTGACAAACGCAGTGATACAATATTTATGTGGCCGATAGACGTCTACTAATGTAGATTCTAATTAAGATGTCGTTGCGCTGTCAGGCTGTCACCTGAGAGGACTAAGATAAAATGCCTCGTTATTACTAATTGGTACTGTGGTTTTCATTAGTGCTTGAACAGATAGATCATAAAAGTATAGGTTAGTTAATATTCTTTAACATGCTTCTTTTTATCCTTAATTTCTTCTCACATTTCACCCAAAAACAGGTATCACCCTTTTCGACAATTTTTTTCAGTTTAGACAGTTTTCTAGGGTCAGTCGTCTAAGGTAAATGTCAGTTGGTGGAATAACCATCTCAAATATGCCTGTAGAATACAAATAAGGAGAGGGGAAACAGGGCGACAGGGAAAGATAACCACTGCAATCACCTTCATGCAATCCAAGATTATGGCCCCTTTTCGGGGAGGCCTATGTGCTGCTGTGGACTGTTATGGAGGGGAATAAAAAAAAAGAAGGTACCTCTACCGTTATTCTGCAATTTTTTTTTACAAATAATACTAACTTCGTGACGACCAGTTTCGTTAGATAAGTAAAAATGCAAAAAATATATATAACATCTGTGTAGAATAACGAACTCAATACATGTCCTTGTCTAATGTATAAGCAGGTGACGTTTAAAAATAGATATAGTTTTACATTACATTACGTTTTACATTTAAAAATAGATATACTTTGCATTTTGGGAACAAATTGCTAGTATAATTGAAATTTAAAAAACCCGCTAGAACATTGTGTAACTTTAAAAACAACATTGCCTACATGCATTGCCATTATTTGTTACAAACGTGTTCAATATATTTTTATGATATTTGTACAGTTTTGTGGTGTCGGTACATTTGTTAATTATACATACACTCGTGACAAGTCTTGTGTCTTGTCTTTTATTATTTATAAATAGTTCATAACTTACAAGACACGAAACACGTAAAAAGTTAGATTAAAAACATTTACAAAAAAAAAAAATTAATGAAATTTCTTAGTATTACTTTAAGTTTTTATTCATATAAAACTATAATGTATGTATGTGTGTTGGGATGTGTTAATAACTGCATACTTTCGTTTATTTAACTTCAAACTAGTTATGCCATGAATACTTTGTGATTGCGTACGCTCTCACTTTGCCTTTTAATTAGCCTTGTTAACGGACCATAATTTTGACAAATATACTGCAGTACGTGTTGGTTTTGATACTTATACGCCTCTCATATACTACCGTTAAAGTGACAAGAATACAGAATAGGACAAAACATATAACATACACACAATATACACATATATACAGGCAGTGTTGTTAGTTAAAATTTTACACCAAGATCTTGTAGCATATGAGATGTTTATACAAATGTTATACTTTTAAAACTACTTGCGTACGTATAATTAAGATATTAAAATATTAGGAAACCGAAAACCATTATTTGTTAGCGTTATTAGCAGGTATTTCTTTTACTAGACTTAAATATTTTGATAATCGTAAGTCGCTTTGTTTTACGATAGCACTCACGCCTGTCACCGAAAGAGGTGGGCAGAGATTACGGATTTCTACTCAGCACGACTATGGATCAGGAAAATATTCATTTATACGATATCGCATATAAATTTACAAAGAAATATACTTGGTGAGCATACAATGTTTTTTTGTTGGTTTTGGTGAAAAACAAGCTTACAGTCCGCCTGGTTGTAAATGGCTGCTGCAGCTCATGGGCACCTGCTAACAGCTTCAATTGAAGAAGGGTATCCTCTGTCAACACTGTGGACAAAGATGGAAATGCCTCACAGTCCGTAATTATACTGTCTGTCTTATACCTTTCAAACCGGAATTAAACAGTAACAGTAACTGCACTGCGGTTTGGTCGCGGAAACGGGTCAGGCTGTAGTATCTACCTAGACCCAAACTCAGACCAGACCCCAGATAAGAAGTCTACCGACTGTTAAAGAAGCTATACATCCCTTTACAACTACATTTAATCATAATAGTAAGCACTTACTCGTGGCAGAAAGGATATAAAGAAAAGGCTTTGGCGACCGAATGATGGCGGAATATCCCACCGAATTTGCCGAACTCAAATCTCACAGAATGGTGATGGAGAGCAGTATCACTAACTAGTGCGAGGGTCAGGGCATTGCGCTCAACAAACTGAGTAACCTGATTATAAGTGGTTACCGACGCTCACGTACATTTGCAACACTAAAGAACGACATCGATGGAACATCGACAGAATTCGAAGTTCCATCGATACCACCTAGATGGTTGGCATTCCACCACAGTGCGTTTTAATCGAAGCTTTCTGCCACGCACTTCGACTTTGTGGAATCAGCTGTCGCCAGCAGTATTTCCGAACAATTACGACTTAGGGACCTTTAAGAAAAGAGCCTATTCCTTCCTTAAAGGCCGGCAGCGCATCAGTAGCTCCTCTGGTGTTGTGGATGTTCGTGGGCGTCGGTGATCACTTACCATCAGGTGAGCCGCACGCTCGTTTGCCCCCTTCTGCTTTAAAAAAAAAGAAGCTGCAGCTGCATTTCCGGCCTTTAAGGATATCTGTAATCGAGTAGGGGAAGGGTATCAGACCTCAGTCGCCGGTATTCTGCGAGGCCGTGGTACTATCTCAGTCGAGCCGGCCTATTCGAGCGGCACTAAAAGTCGCCGCTTGGTTCTACCACGAACAAAAAAGTCAGTTATGGGACAGGACGGTAGATTCCTTTACCCCGCCATATTTCATAATTATGACCAATCACATTTTACGTCACAACGTTCACCAACCCGCTTGCTCACTATGGGCAAACCTTACAAGAAATGGTTTAAGCATATGTGATGACTGAGCGCTTTCAATTACAATTAGCCACGTTTTATCTCGAGTCCGAAGAAATGAAAAACATGTATTCATAATTTTACCGAGAAGCGGTAACATTTTCTAAAATAATTACCTGGATGTTAGGTTATTTATCATCTGTTAGTCGAAGATCGATTATCAAACATATTAACTTGTTTATATTAAGTTTCAAAGAATAAATAAAACATAAATTCAGCAACATTTGCAGTTACAAACGACACAACAATACATCTCAGTGTATACCTTACACATAATTGCTGAATCGTAATCTCGACGATTTTTCATCGATAAAAACAATTTTCATTCAATGCAGAACTAACCTGTTCTCGGCCATTTTAAATTCCCGAATTTTAAAATGGCCGTCGCTTCATTGATTGTTATTGTCAAGCTCTAACGCAGCATTATCGTGCACCTCACGTTCCAATCAAAAAACAGTTGGATAACCACATGCGACGGTTCCACGCTCCCGATGGAATCTTTGCTATTGCCATCTCCTTATTATTGAATGACGCTAAGTGATATTAAATATTGACTTTGTACATTTAATTTAATATATAAAGAGGTAGGTATGGTTCCATAATTGAGGTTGCTATCAAGCACATATTTATTGTTAAGATAATAAAACTACGTACTTATGAAATCAATTTCATTCCCCATTATTTGATAGACTTTATGACAAATCTGACTGGTTCATATTTGTTATAGCTAATGTTGGTTCAGTAGTTGGAAACATTATCACGAGCGAATAATATCCTTCTGTTTTTAAATATTTTCATTATTTCTATGTTTACTCCTAAATTAAATTTTTTGCGCTACTTGTATTAAGTTCTGTATAAGGAAATTTTGACATAATGATTTACATCAAAACACATCAAATAAAAAATCTCAGCGGCAAGCAGATACTTTCACGGTTAGAAATTTATCATCTATTTATAGTCATCTATACGAATTGTCCACGTTTGATGTGATGTCGCGTAAGTCCAGTTAACCAGAATAGGCCTGCGGTGACCGCGAGCTTCGTTGGCAATTAGAGGAGCCTTTTTGCGGAGCAGGTTTACAGTTAGTGCGTCCAGGGCGTCTTCCTTAGAAGGAGACTTGTCTCGCCAGGAATGCGTCAATATTGTGCCGCGCGTTCCGCCTACCGGTCAACGGTCGGTTTCTAGCTTCTCATTGATATTCGATCGAAAAGAGAAAATGCAGCTCCTTTGGTATGTTTCATTGATAAGACTTGCAAACTTGTTTAGAAGCTCAAAACCATATATTCACGAGTACTATAGGTCCCTTCTGCACAATCGTTGGTGGTGGTAGATCTGCTCTTGAATTTTTTAAATTCTTGTTATTTTACAACTAAACGTATGTCATAAAAATATTAACGAAACCTTTTTTAATATAATTCCATAATAATCTGTTTAATGGAATGACATTTAATATAATCAGGCTTTACTTTGCGGAAAACATTTCAGTAATTGGAAAGACAAAGTGAATTTGCTAAAACCAGCATGCAAAATAAATAGTGTGAGTCACCATGTTTTAAAGAACAGCAACTTTGAAAAACAAGGTAATTTGCAAATTGTTCCTCTCTCATTACTGATCTACCTCGTACAATCGAAATACCTCATATGAACTGATCGCAAAATATCTAGATGCAGAAGATCTAAAGAGCTGGAATTTAGTACTTAGTTTAGTTGTTTAACTTAAGAGTCGGTCCTAGATGCTCTAAGAAATTATTTTCGAGTAAAATTGGCGTAATTGTGTCCACATCTGCAAGTAGTTCAATAGTGATTCTGAATCTGAACTTCATTTGAGGAGTTTATAACGGAAAGGCCAACTTTCGTTAATTAGTAATGTCGGATAACTTCAAATGTTGCGGCGTAAGAATTTTGTTTAATTGGAGAATAAATACGCACATAGTATATACAATAAAGAATTTCGATTGTCCACAACTCCGATTAAAATCTAAACAATGAAGCATCATTAAGAACAAGTTCTAGCTGTGCCTTTCTAAATCCTGCAATCACATGCCTCGAGTCCGCGTCTGAACGTTATGAATATTTGTTAAATAATGATGCATTTATTTGCATAATGTTGAAGCTCTCTAAGCAATTTTCGCTTCTATTCATTCACTTTTTCAATATGTTTTTGTATGATGAAGCCATCACTTGTTGTCTTCCTGTAACTTCCTTAAGAGGCGACATATACTGTCATAGATTGCTATGCCTTTTACTTTATCGTGGCTTTGTAGCAACGTATCCCTTGTAAATAGGTACTGTGTCTACCCGCAGTGAATAGTATCCAGGAAAATATATTAATATAATTTTATTTTGCTATTTTGACGTAATACAACTTATATTGCGAAAATTGCGTTTCTCATATCCGATGAAATATTTTATATTTCAGTTATGTTATTTTGTAATTTTATTATTTAATGTTAACGAAACATTGTTATTATTTTTAAAAAAAAAGAAATTTAAAATTTATATCCATTTTTGATTCCAAAATGATGCGCAACGCAAGTCATTGAGAGCGTGGTCACGTATGAATGATGGTGGGCGAGCCTCCCTCCCGACTGCCTGTGATTAAATTCAAGAAACTGCCCCCGTGACCACAGACAATCATACAAAAGGAGTTTTATATTTCAAAAGCATAAAGTAACCCCTTCATACATGACATTCACAAGATTATAGATTCCCTTTAGGCGACATTTTATGCAAGTCATTGAGAGCGTGGTCACGTATGAATGATGGTGGGCGAGCCTCCTCCCGACTGCCTGTGATTAAATTCAAGAAACTGCCCCCGTGACCACAGACAATCATACAAAAGGAGTTTTATATTTCAAAAGCATAAAGTAACCCCTTCATACATGACATTCACAAGATTATAGATTCCCTTTAGGCGACATTTTATGCAAGTCATTTCGAAGATTTCGCTTAATAACAAGCTTTACAAGTAACATCGTTAAATACGATTAGAAATCATTAGTCGACGGTTATTTTTACTTTGTCGACCATACCAGCGTTTTTTGCCTAACGTTAACTACAAGAGACACGTACC
Source organism: Bhutanitis thaidina (assembly GCA_029286595.1). Classification (NCBI taxonomy): domain Eukaryota; kingdom Metazoa; phylum Arthropoda; class Insecta; order Lepidoptera; family Papilionidae; genus Bhutanitis; species Bhutanitis thaidina. The sequence continues at coordinate 5,792,597 of JAGSMS010000014.1, forward strand.
CACGTCCAATTTGAGATTGGAAAGTGGTCGATATGCGAAATGGGAGCGACGTGTGAGCATAAAGCGCCAGTTCCGGATAAAGAAGCAATAACCTTCTATGACCGTTGTATAATATTTCATTTTTGCTCCTATGGTCTATGGTGTCTCTATTATTTGGTGTATATTATCGAGACTACTATAGCTGAAGCACGGAAGCTAGGAATTTCAGTAGCTTACGGCCAATTTCACAAAAATATATATAAAAAAAATATTAAAATATATATTAAATGTATATAAAAATATATATATTAAATGTAATCCATTATTTATATTTAATTATATGAAATATTTTCGGGTGTATGGGGGACAACATATTTTTCCTAAACGCCAACATCATTTTAAGCGTGTGAGAGCCAAGCGGCAGCTTTAGCTGCTGCTCGAATGGGCCGGCTCGACCGGATTGGTACCACGGCCTCGCAGAATACAGGCGTGAAGTAGAGGCTTGTGCTTCTCCGTTTCGTTCCGTGAGTGAGGTAACCGGAGGCCCAAACCCCCTCCCTATTCCCCTCCTGTTCCCTCCCATCTCCCAAATATCCTTAAAGACCGGCAACGCACCTGCAGCATCTATGGTGTTGCAGATGTATGTGGGCGACGGTAATCACTTACCATCAGGTGAACCGCTTGCTCGTTTGCCGTCTCTTCCATAAAAAAATCACCTGCACGTGGTGAAACCTGTTGGCTGACAAACGCGTCTGGCGACCCATTGATGGCGGAATATCCATTTGAATTTGGGGAACGCAAATCCCTCAGACTGGTACTGGGGAGCAACACCACTAGTGCGAGTATTTCTCCTTCATCTTCCTCATCGCAATGTTATTAGTCCACTGCTGGACATTTCTTATGGTAGCATTTGCCATTATCACAATGTTGGACAGGCGGGCTGGTGAGCGTAGTGCCGGTACCTACGCACGTGTGACGTAGCTCCTTATTTTCCTTTTACTTTACGAAGCCTAACCACAAACTTAGAAATACGTTGGCCTCAATGTAGGAATATCTCCTACGTCATAAAGGTGTAATATTACTTATGTAATAGACGTAAATTGGAAATGGATAAAAATCGACGGAACGATGATCTATACAAATACTTATTTCTAGTGCCGTGTGGCAGTAGCGAAAGAATCTGTCATCCGTTAATGAGAGAGATAAGTGCGACGAGGCTCGCCACCCGTCACGTTTTTCTCCCGGAAACGCGAAAAGTGAGTAGCAAAATATCGATAGGCTGCGCTGAGTCATGTCAATTCCGCAATCTCTGGCTACTGGCTAGGGTGACAGAACTGAGTGCCAGAAACGAATCAGCGACAGGCAACAACACAGCCAATTGCTCAGACATTGTGCCAATCGTGCCACCAATATTAATTGTAAGCAAGTGGCTCAGGTGTTAAATTCTTTATATTTTATTTTGTTTTCGTTATATTTTATTAATTTATAAATTTTTTTATTGATTATTTTGACTGGTCACACAAAATTAATTGACAGACGAGTTCTCGTCGGAAACAGTAGCATTCCATTTATGATATATTTTAATATTTTTAAAAATACAGTATTTGAAATTCATCATATTAATGAGTGGCCAGGAAAGCAAAAATAATTCAGTGAATTGACAATTACTCTCATCTCCTGTTATCCTATAACATTGAAAACGTATTGGATTAATGTAATTACAGTCTATGTATTAATAACTAAACCTTGCAACACTGCGCATTTATAATTTTTTGTTTTTTAATTTATACCTTTCGAGTAATGTATCGAACATAACCCATATGTTTGTTCTCGATAAAACAATGCGCAAATGCATAGCAGACGAACAAACAAACAAAATAAAAACTTTTAAATCCCAGAGGGCTTTTCTTCCACCACCCCTAACTTATTAATCAAATGAGATAGAGCATTGAATTTTATTTGTGTACCTACTACCTACTTTTAATTAAAAAAAAAAAACCTTTAACTAATTATACTGTTAGATTTTACAAAAAACCAGTAGCAATACAATTATTAAAAAACAAAACCCGAATGCGTAAAAAAAAAAATTTTATTCGCTAACGCCATTTTTAAATATACCTTATGTCTAACGACACCTCATATGTTGAAATCCATCAAGCCGTTTAGGGACATACCGAGCGAGTACATACGAATTGAATAAACATTTATTTATTTCTATGATCTACATAATAATGTGGGGGAAAGGCGGTGTTAGGCTAATATGCTAGTGATATAATAAAGCAACTTGCTACTCAAGCTGCATAATTCAAAATAAATAATTCGAAACGGATGTCCGTTTAATGGTGCGCCTATACGCAATTTGAACTGTAAAATTGTGGTTGAGGCATTATTTGATATAGGAGTGCCTCTCATAAAAATGAATTGCTCTCTAGTGTGTGCTAATCAGCATGTAAGAATGTTTATTACTTTTCAATGGGCTTCAAAAGGCTCATAAACCTAAATTAAAAGCTTCCCGTAGATTAATCTGGAACAATTGTGTCTATTTTTCAGAGTTTAACACTTCTAGTAAATATGAATATTTATTGAAAGTTTTAAATTTGGAAAGAATTACGTGACCTTCTAAAAATAGCGAACTATCCATTGCAAACATGTCATATTTAAAATACCCAGACACCACACAGGAATAGGGTACAAGGTGTTTCGCCAACTCCTGACAAGAGTGGCCATAAAGGCAAATACTTTCAAAAGCAGTAAACTTATGATGATATGATCAGCCAACTGTTAAGGTATCCAAATTACAGTTTTTTTTAAATGTTAAGATCTTCTGTCTCTCATGTCTTGTGAAGTTAGAGCTGTGTCCATCCATAAGTTTTAAAAGACTGTAAGAAACATAGAAATTTAAATATCTGATGAATAGGAAACAGTTTTAAATTAATTTTTACACACATTTACAGAAATAGCCTACTTTCCCTTGACCAACAACTGAACCAACATAAGATTTCTGGCAAAATTGCACAATAAGAAAACGAATTGAGAATAATCCGACCCGCCGATTTTTAATATTTTTTTATTTTCCTACATTACACTTTATTGTACATAGATATTTATACACTCACGCCTGTTACCAATAGGTGTAGGTAGAAAGATAGATTAGCTAAGACTCAGCGTAGCCAACTGGTTTCCATAATCCACTATTTTCTTTATATGCTACGAGTATATTAGCCGTGGTAGTCTAGCGGTCAGGGTTTAGGTTATAAATTCATAGTATGTGAGAGGCCCAAGTTGGATCCCCGGTGCCTGCCTATGTGCTCAGCTGCGAATGAAAACACCGTGAAAAAACTTGCATGTTTGAGAAATAATAAAAAATATTAATTCGAAAGCGTGTGAAATCCGCCAAACGAATAGGAGCAGCGTGGCGGTACCTACCCGGCTTCAATACCTCTCAACAATATTTGAGAGGAGGCCTTTGCCCAGCAGTGGGAATTTACAGTCTGCTACTTTATTTTTTTACATTTACATTACACTAAATTAGGGTCGTCAAATCAGTGACTTCTTTGGGCCAGTTTAAGGGGTTCTTAAGTCTCATAAAATAATACTGACGGCAAATTTTAGGTGCCATGAAATTTTCACGATTATGTGTATCCGGGGAAGGCTCCAAAAAAGTGCTCATTGATAGGTACCATGATAATGATATGTTCACCCCCTATAACCGTGATATGTACGAGAAAACCAATCGACAGACGCTACTCTCATCTGAAGATTACTTGCAGAACCTGTTTTTTTTGCTGCTACTTGAAACTCGTTTTTGATTCTTGTTAACGCAATAATGTCCTTATAAAAAATAAACATTCATTAACATGATCAAATTGCTTATGTTAATCACTGAGAACATTCATAAGTCTAAGAGGTTTCGATAAAAACATAATACACTAATAAGGTAATTAATTTAGAAAACATATATTATATTTTTTTACAATGTATTTTTTTTATTCGATTGGGGAGACAAACGAACTAACAGTTCACGCGATGGTAAGTAGTTACTGAAGGCCATGGACAACTTCGATTGAAAAAGGTTCCAGATGCGTTGACATCCTTGAGGACTAGGATGGAATGCTTTACAGCCTGTAATTATAGTGGCTCAGTATACCCTTCAAACCGGAACTCAACAGTAGTTGGACTACTGATTGACGGCAGTAACAGGCTCCTAACCGACTCAGATAACCCACCTAGACGGCTCCTAGGCAGAGTAGGAGTCTACCAACTAATCGCTATCTCACCATTAATATCATTCTTCATTCATCATTACAGCATTTTTCAAATTTGCTGCTATACATAAGGCTTCCCCTAAGAACTTGCCATAAAGCAGTGCCTTGAGCCACCTACATTCATCGACTTCCCGCAGCTGCGCAGGTCGTCACTCCATTTTGCCACACGAATACCCGGCTTCCCGATTGTTGTCATTTCTGCGAGCCGATCCTTAAGGTTACGGACCGTTACTTTTTTACCGTTATATCTTTCCCTGGCCCGCTGAGTAAATCAGAACTTTACCATAGGTTCAGATCTGTTCTGTTCTGTTCTAAATGATAGCGGGGACCACATTAAATTACGAACTTGCGAATTTTATACTTAGAGATTTATTATTTCAATATTATAATAACATTAACTAATAGATATTATTTTATACAGTACCTACATAAAATTTAAAATATAAAGATTAAAAAACAATGTTACCTGTAAAGTTAAGCATAATCCAATGTTAGAACTATTTTATTGAATTTAACGACGGAAATCTTACAATTTGGTGGCATATCCTGCATACAAATATTATTTTGACGACGACTACAAACTTATGAATGAGCAGTTACCAAATTTCGTATTCTTCAACATCACAAACAAAACGTTTGCAGAATAATGGTAGTGTCACCGCAGGGATCATTTATTTGTGAGATTAGTAAATTGGTGGATTTAAATGCATGCCGCGCACGCGACCAATGATAATGATCGTTCTTCTGTATTGTTATATAAACTTGTTTCAGAAGCTATTATAATATTGATCGAAGTTTGGTTAATATTAAGTGCTCTTTAGTAATTCTGGCTGTAGAGAGCCTTCCATGTAAGATATGTCTGCTTTTGTTTTAAGCAAGTGTTTGCAACAGTAAAGCCAAGCGGCGGCTTTTGCTGCTGCTCGAATAGGTCGGCTCGACCGGGGTAGTACCACGGCCACGCAGAATACTGGCGAGTGAGGTAACCGGAGGCCCACTCTCACTCTGCTTCCCATCCCATCCCCACTCCCCTTCTCAAATATCATTCAAGACCTGCAACGCAGCTTTTCTGGTAACTTACCATTAGGTGAGTCGCTTGCTTGTTAGCACTTTTTGTCCTTTAAAAAGAAGTAGTGGTTAGATACTTCGATTTTGTAGGGTATGTGTGCCAAACACCTACAGTTGAACGACTATCGGACCATTTATGCGGGTGGAAAAGGTTACGTGCTCCATACATTTACACATAAACAGTAGCGACTCCCAGTCTTTGCCCATGTACACAACTAGCTGAACCCCGTCACGCTTCACAGATTTTTGTAAGTACTCTGTGTTTAACTTTTTCGTTTTTAACCTTTCTGGAGATGAATTAAATATAACTCATATATTTGAGCTCTATCGATCGAGTGGCTTGCATATCTATAACGGACAAACAAATACATATTGATTTTTATATACTAGTATATAGAATACAAACGATAAATTTGAGCACAATCGGTCAAGTGGCTTTCGTGTCTATAAGAGACAACCCAAGAAATATTCATTTTTATATGTATAGATAGTACGTATTTATTGTCGAGAAGTTTGCGCTACCAGTATTCGTTTTTTAAACCTTCATCGAACACCTCGTTTGAATATTCTCGATTTTTCTGGCATGAAATGGGGTTTTAATTTTGTTGGGTGATTTTTTTTATATTGCCAGCTCTCGGCTAATATGTTAACATAATTAATATTGGTACAAATATACGTATATACTACTTACACTTTTTTTTATTTGTACATATTTAAATTTACATTACAGATCGTATTTGTTGTATCATAATGGATATGTGTAAATGGCACTCGATATTATATCTTATTATACTTTTTATAACAGTTCTTTTATTTATTTAATAAGGTGAATTAAAATATTGGTAGCATTCACTTAGATTTTTCTTTTGAACTCGAGTTTGACAAGAAGAGATGCCCTTAGGAAAGAATTCCGCTAATTTTACATGATGTGTTTGTGCAATAAAGATTTGAAATTATTAACACTCTCTTCGTAAATCAATACACATATACTTGAATTTACTAAACGATAATAAGCATTCCACGTTTGATCGTTAAACAAATGAGATAGGTATACCTGCTTAGTTATTTATTGTTGTTCGTGAGCTTTGGCAACGGTGAATTGATTGACTAAAGATAATAAATATGGAGATAAAATTAATTACTACCTGTGAGTTATAGGTAACTGTGACTAATTTAGGCGCCGTTCGCGTTAATCCAAAGATTTATGTCGCTTCTAGTTCGACAATAGAACGAGAGATCCCTAATTCTTTTATTGATGACCGTCTAAAACTAAATTAACATAAGCAGACGTGAAGGTTTACCGACATTGAACGAAATTTTATATTAACCTCATTTAGGTATTAGATTTCATACTAGATGTGACTTGCTGTCGCTGGCTTGGAATAACCATAACCACATATTGCAGTTAATCCTCATTAGAAAAAAGAAATAAGTTTTGGGGTATGGTTACATCAGCGACATAAATTCAAAAAATTACCCAGCCTTTTCCTGTATGGCCATCTTATGCTCATAGATATTCCTGCTATTCTACTTAGTATAACAAATGACAAATATTATTATTTATAAATATGAAAGTTTGTTTGTTTTTCCTTTATTTACGCAAAAAAGATACGAAGCCCGAGGAAGGTTACTTTTATCCCAGGGAAGACGCGGAAAAAATCACGCCGGCGTGTTTTATTCGGTGTGCGAAATTTTAATATATTAAAGTACCACGTACTTCTTCTCCTCCTTCACCGCCGAAGGAAAACATCGTAAGGAAATCTGCATGTCTGAAAAATATCAAAATAGTATCAAAAAGAAGAATCTCAAATATTGAGTGGACGCCTTTTGTGCAGGCCGGGAAATTTACGCCGTTGTATTAGGGAAAGTTTAGACGTAATACAACATTTTCCCTATAAATTTCATGTAATTGTAAAATCTTAGATAAGTTGTCATTTGTAATCTGTTTATATCCTCTTGTTTTTGTGAATATTTTTATATTTAAGAATCAGTGATCATCAATAAAAAGTCTTCGATTAGTAATCGGTATTTTCATCTCGCAATGCAGCTTCTCACACACCTTTGCCCAGTCGTGGGACATTTACACGCCGTTACTTTACTTCAATTTATATCGCACTCATATACTACACCACACGGCAAGTGTTACCGATGTATTAAGTATAAATAATTGCAATATCATGTTATGTACATCGATATTCTTTAGAAGAAACAGGTCATTAAGACCGCCTTTTTGCACTTTTATGTGCCATTAAAGTTTAAATAAATAATAAATAAATGTTAGTCATGCAGATTACACTTTCCATCTAAACACGTCAAAGTGAAACGATAAATCATCTTGAGCAGTTCACAGTCCAACCGTATTAGCATATATTTGAAAATATAAAAAATATTTTGGAATATATTTGGAAGGATTAGGAGTCACGGTTGTAACGTCAAATATTTGCAGGCCGAGAATATGTGGATTGGAATACACTAATTAAGTATTTTTCATTTTATAGCAGAATGACACGGTTGAATCAATATTTATTTTATGGATAGGTTTCGAGGCTGAATAACCTTACTTACCATTTGGATAAGTTTAATTTGCATTTTTAAGGTCAGCATCTTATATTCATACTGATAATAATACAAGTATATAAATATAAAGCAGAAAGTCAAGCTAAGGGTGCATTGACCATCTCTAAAATGCCAGACTGAATATACGAGACATATATGACGGGCAGCTGCTTCATAGGACGCGTGGGGTCTAGTACTGTAATCGCCGACCCGCCTGCCAAGCGTTGTGATTATTGAAAATCCTCATACTGAGAGAGGCTTTTGTCCAGCACTGGACTTAGTATAGGCCGTTAATAGAGATGAAGAGGCTCAGTGCTCGCTGGTTTAATATGGGGAATAGTAAACCAATAAAAAAAAAATATTTTGATACAGTGAAAGCGTCATAAGTAGAAAACGCTAGAGGTGTTTTTATTTATAAATTTTTCGACTCTGTAGTCATGCTCGTGGTAAACATCGCTTCCTACTACTACGTGCTACTACTAGTGTGTAGTAGTGTCGCGGTTAACCACATCAATTAATATTTTATTACAGTAATTGCGTTACATTGATGTTTTCCGGGTTAATTTATGAACAAGGCGTTCGCAAATCGTGCAAATGTATATAGTTTGTATGCATTGTATTTCTCTTGTTATAAAACGATTGGAAAAACATATAAATACTTAATTTTTTTAATTTCGTATTAAAAGTCAACATACATTAGTATCGACATGTTCAGTTTTTTTATAGATCTAATTTATTGATAGCATTTGATACTGTTTAACTGATAAACATACAGCTCCCCTAAGAAATTGTGTATAGCTGGATCCGGAGCCACCTGCATCCATTGCTAGGTCGTCACTACATCTTCTGGTGAGTCCAGCGTTCGCTCGTACGAGGTTGCCACTCGAGAACCTTTCTTCCCCAACGGTTATTACTACTGAGAGCTATGTAACCGGCCCATTGCTTTGTACTTCTTGCTCACTGTTTGCTTAAGCTTGTCGATCCTAAGGCTAGACTACGTCGACTACTGTAATACTAGTGCGTATGTCGTCGTTACAGATTCTATCTCGCAACGCAACACCTTTTCACATAGCCAGTAATGTACCGTGAACACTCATATTCAAATTATTGTATGATAATATAGCTGTAACCTTGAAGGTCTGACATTTTGAGAGTAGTGGATAGGCTTTTGTGAATCGTATGTAAACACTGTTTAAGCGACGATGTTTACAAGGAGAACTAGAACGCTCGCGTGCACTTGCAATTTTAAATTATTTAAAGGTGTGGTCAATATTTTAATATAGCGTATACAGCTATGAGGCCGCCAAATTTTATCTCCTAATTAACTACCTTTTTTATTGTATTTTCTGTACTGTTACTGTTAATAATTTTTTTTGTTCTGGGTTTTATAATAAAGTATATTAATTCTTATTTAAAAAACAGAACGGTTCTTTGCGCGAGTCTCGTTTTTTGGTGTTGCTTGAAACAAGATTTAATTGAACGGGATTGGGGATTGCAGAAATCTACAACACGTAAATTATTTGTTATAACATTACTTATTAACGCTAATAAACAATTTTCGTCATGTCCCATCCGGCAAACATATGTGAACTAATGAGCATTTGTGGTATTGTAGTTGAAATATTACTCCTATGTTGGTGGAAAAGCATATGGGTGGTGGTTGCGTTTATCCAAGATGGTTACTAATAAACGAAATCTTGTCTTGAATGTGAAAAAAAACTCGATATTATTTTATACAGGAATTTTTGAAGAGGAAGGAAGTCTTCACACGGAATTTAAGTGAAATATTTTTGTGGCATAACGGTTAAGGCCTTTAGTCCATGACAATCCACATGGGTGCAATGCTTTCTTGCTACATTACTACATAACTAGTTCCAATGCTGCAATTGTCTTATGTGGAATAATATGTAAGAGGGAAGAAAAACATCGTTAACTAACCGGACTTGAGCAACATTGCGTTTTGCTGCATGTTACTGGTTCTGTTCAATCAAAATATTTGTTTTTTCTCGACGATTGTTGAGACATTACGTCATTTTAAATTTTATCCGAAGAACTTTTGATTGTAAATGCAATCTCTGTCGCATAATTTTTAAAATGTAGGTACCGTATAGTTATTAAAACAATTGGGTTATTTCGAAACAAAGCAACATAATTTTTAGGTTTTAGGGAAAAGAAAATTTTATCATAGGAATCTATACATTTAATAAATCTGTAACAAAGTAATTTCTGTAATTTATACTTGCGATTGTTGTCACTTGGTGGAATTTCATCATATTGACAATTACTATTACTTCTTATACTAGTTTCGTAACACAGTGTTTTATTTATATAACTAACCGATCGCTTTTGCCATGCAATTTCTGTAATTGTAATTCGATATATGAGCGATACTGCATTGTCCGACTTAAATTTATTTATATATGTATACTTTATTGTGTACACCACAAGGATTACAAAAGGCGGACTTAATGCCTTTTGGCATTCTCTAACAGTCAACCCAGGGCGTGAAGAAATGTGGTGATAGGTGCATCAAATTTAAAATAATATAAATATGAAAAGGCTAATTGAGAAATATACTACATAATTAAAATATATTTAAATGTATAAGCATACATATCTACACAAACACATACATATACAAATACATAATATAATATATACATAAATACCTACACAGATATATACATACATATAATAAATCAGTATACATACTAACAAGTATCAAATGGTTTTACAAAGTGTTCTCGTACCAATCGTTTGAAAGACATTTTATATGGGGCTTTTCTAATCTTTCGGGTAAGGAAAAACCTTACAACTGACTTCTAAGACCTGTTTTTCCCAGCTCATAGTATTATCGATGTACAACCCCAAGTTTTTCACCGAACTAGAAAACGGTATCATACTATCATTATAATAGACGGAAAATATAAAACTTACGAAATCAATTTTAGCTAGCATTCTTGAGCTCCCTATAAGTATTTCTTGGCACTTCGTAGGATTTACGGAGACACCGAAGCGTGTAGACAAGTCATAAACAGATTTTAAATTGTCGTTTAATTTATAGATTGCATTAACAATATTGTCAACATCCGTTTGGATATAAATTTGAAGGTCGTCTGCATACATATGGTACGAACCATCAATACTTGAGCTAATAGAGTTTATAAAAACAGCGAAAATTATAGGAGAAAGTATACCACCTTGCGGCACGCCTGAATCCAGCACAGCCCAGTTAGAAGCCTTTTGACCAACACGGACAGCTTGCTGACGCCCGCGAAGATAGGATGAAAACCACTCCACTACAGAGGGAGCGAATCTAAAATGGGAAATTATAGCAAGAAGGATTTCATGGTCGACTGTGGTAAAAGCATTAGAAAAGTCTACAAGCACCATCACTGTAACTTTCTTATTTTCCATTCCTTCTCTTATATCGTCGGTAATTTTAAGTAAGGCAGTAGTAGTGCTGTGACCTGGACGAAACCCAGACTGAAAGTGACTCAGTAGGTTATGACTGTATATGAACTTAGAGAATTGCTTATATGCACAGGCTTCTAAAACTTTTGACAGGAAAGGCTGAATCGATATAGGGCGGAATTGATTAGGTTGTAAAGGGTTGGGTACTTTAGGTAGGGGTCTTACAAAAGCCTTTTTCCAGTCTTTTGCCTGTTGGATATTGTCCGGATTCAAAAGAAAAGTTGATGATATGAGTGACTGCAGGTAGAAGGTACTCTAATCAATTGACTATCATAACCATGCATATATAATAAATCCACCATCTGATACTTGTTAGTATGTATACTGACATACTAACAAGTATCAAATGGTGATTACAAAATATAATTTACGAGTCAATAAACATTTTAATTCTTAAACCCAATACGAGGAGAGTGATACCTACTTTACACCCACGAACCATAAAACCTGCGCCTGCGGCTAATAGAAGTGAAATGAAACTATTCAACCAGTTTAACTTGATCTTAAAATTGTGGCGCTAGTGGTGAAGATAACGAAGAATTTACCGTTAAGCGTTCATGAAATGCCAGAAATCACCACGGTTAATCTTACACTGGTAATTCGCATAGAAAGCGGCAGGCTTACCCATGTCTAGAGAGCTGCATAGGCCGAGTTCAATATTCGATATCGTTTATGCTCCAGAGCTAGATAAATAATGGTGTTATTTTGTATGAATGCTTGTTACCTAAAATGGATGGTTGGACGCAAATCAAGATAAAGACTGGCTCACAGCTACCTTGCTCTACCTAGTTACTTTATTTATAACCACATTGCTTAGCGGTCGTATTGCCTGCACACGGTTCGAAACCGGGTCCACGCCATTTTGTTAGTACACGTATGATTGATTTTAGGGTACAACCTGCATTTGGACAGTCCCTTTAATTACTATCGAATATAAAAAAAATATGCATTCCTTTGTTTTTGGTATAAAGGTGCACTATTATCAGGGATACGAGCCTTTAATTAGCCAGTACTTGTAAAATACATAAATTACTGCGTCCTTCGTCTGGAATTCAGCTATGAGTTGTGTTATGAGTTATGACGGGCAGGTTTCCACAACTCCACGACAGTGCGCGTATAATGCATATGGTCAGGAATATAAGTTATTCGGTATGTTGGTTTATTGAATCCCAATAACAGCAATAAGCTGAAGAAAAAGGAATAAACATCAACGCACCGAAAATGATAACTCTAATAAGCGGTCCATGTAACCGTAGCTGTTCTCGTTGGAGAGCCTGCTCGACTTGCAAATAACTACCTAAACTATCAGGAGCAACACTACTCGTGCTGATCGCAGTTTTGAAAAAAAAAAATAAAAGACTGGTATTTGAGGAGACTGTAACGACGGTATGTAAGTATTGTCTGCGTTCGAATTGAATTGTCTAGACCAGAGGCAGAACCAAAACGAAGATTGATATCATCGAAAGGGATAGAAAGATTACAATCTTTGTTTGGTGTTTTACCAACACCAATGGAGTTTAAGTATTTCCAAACATCGGATGGCGAAGAATTACTGATATTGTTGTGAATGTATCGGCGTTAAGCAGTTCGTACCACCTTTTTAAAAGATATCCAGTTCTCCTTAGTACGTGTATTCTTATATCGCAAGAAAGCCGATTACGCCTCCCCATTGCCTTCCACACAACGTCTGTCATCCATGGAGCTGGCGAACGTTTCAGCCTAACCCTATGAACAAAGAACAAGAGAGATTTTAAGATTTTTGTGTCCATCTGTCTGTCAGTCTGTGTTCACGTTTCAAGCAAAATCATCAGAACGGATTTACATGAAATTTGGTATGTAACATAAAAGTAATTTTATCTGACTACGCTGATGTAAAAAGGAGAGTTATGACTTTTAGATTTTTTAGTAGCATAACTTTCATCTAATTTTATTTAAGCAACTAAATCAGAAACAAAAGTGGCTCAAAGTCAACTTAGCGATTACATATCCTGTTAAAGAATTACTTATGTCAGTTTGTGCGATAAAATACTCTCACGAAGCCTTTAAAATTACGGTCAAGCGTAAGTAGGAATCGCATCGTGATGGTTCTGTATCACAATGTTAAAAAAAGGGCAGCAAATAAATACCAGTTTATACGTAGATAAGTAAAGGAAGCGCAGTTATTAAGTTAATAAACCTTAAAAATAAAAATTACTGACAGACGATTTTATTTATATGTATATATATAAATAAATTTACTAATAACGGTATGGAAATTTCTTACTTTGAATGAAGTTACGGTGCTTATTCATATGAAAAGTGTCAAAACTCTTGTTGACATTCTGTTGAAGTGTCGGCTTTTTTAATAGTGGTATCAAATGGTGATTACAAAATATAATTTACGAGTCAATAAACATTTTAATTCTTAAACCCAATACGAGGAGAGTGATACCTACTTTACACCCACGAACCATAAAACCTGCGCCTGCGGCTAATAGAAGTGAAATGAAACTATTCAACCAGTTTAACTTGATCTTAAAATTGTGGCGCTAGTGGTGAAGATAACGAAGAATTTACCGTTAAGCGTTCATGAAATGCCAGAAATCACCACGGTTAATCTTACACTGGTAATTCGCATAGAAAGCGGCAGGCTTACCCATGTCTAGAGAGCTGCATAGGCCGAGTTCAATATTCGATATCGTTTATGCTCCAGAGCTAGATAAATAATGGTGTTATTTTGTATGAATGCTTGTTACCTAAAATGGATGGTTGGACGCAAATCAAGATAAAGACTGGCTCACAGCTACCTTGCTCTACCTAGTTACTTTATTTATAACCACATTGCTTAGCGGTCGTATTGGCTGCACACGGTTCGAAACCGGGTCCACGCCATTTTGTTAGTACACGTATGATTGATTTTAGGGTACAACCTGCATTTGGACAGTCCCTTTAATTACTATCGAATATAAAAAAAAATATGCATTCCTTTGTTTTTGGTATAAAGGTGCACTATTATCAGGGATACGAGCCTTTAATTAGCCAGTACTTGTAAAATACATAAATTACTGCGTCCTTCGTCTGGAATTCAGGTATGAGTTGTGTTATGAGTTATGACGGGCAGGTTTCCACAACTCCACGACAGTGCGCGTATAATGCATATGGTCAGGAATATAAGTTATTCGGTATGTTGGTTTATTGAATCCCAATAACAGCAATAAGCTGTAGAAAAAGGAATAAACATCAACGCACCGAAAATGATAACTCTAATAAGCGGTCCATGTAACCGTAGCTGTTCTCGTTGGAGAGCTCGCTCGACTTGCAAATAACTACCTAAACTATCAGGAGCAACACTACTCGTGCTGATCGCAGTTTTGAAAAAAAAATCCAGTATTTATTTGATCCATCGGTTTATTTCCACACAAAACGTGTGGGCTAACTAAGTATACTTTCGTAGCGTTTTTAGAATAAATCCTGTCTATGACACACGATAGGAGTAATCAGAACACATGACTGTGCCTGTGGTCGAAAATAACCCTGAATATACATATATACATGTGTCTTTCAGCGTTTCAATTCATATTAAGCACCGTTAATGTTATTCTATAACAGTTTAGGATACAGATAGCGATACCAATCGTCCTAACACACAGCTTTGTCGGAGTGGTCTCATAAAATTTTGTGGTGCTCTGTGGTATCAGCGTAAGCATATCTGTCACTCCGTCTCATCCCGATAAAAATATGTAGGCGCTTCTGTATGAAAATGGTACAGTAATGTTAATTTCTTACAATTAAATATACTTATATTTTTGTTGTATCTAATAGTAAAAATAGTTATTTAAAACTGGTTCGCGAATAATGTACGTCTATTACTGATTTAAGTTCTCTGTAGACTATTTCGACGACCTTATCTCTATCGCTTACTACTAAATCAAATGGATGAATGGATATTAGAGTGTAAAATGATGGAAATCCATGAATGAATGAAATCTTGGTTCAATGATTATCATTTTTCAGGATTGTCCTAATTCTTCTCGATTATTCTTAAGTATACCTAATTAGGAGTACCTGGATAGGTTCGATTTTGTCTCTACAGGAGTTTAGATATTTATGATATTTGTACGAGTTAAAGTCTCTACAACCACGACAAAAAAATAATATGTGTCTGAAAAAAATCTGTGGACTTATTAAAAATTACCTTAATGCTTTATGCAATTAGGTACTACAACGCTAATGGCCTCACAGCACAGGAATAAATAACTACGACTATATATGTCTGATTTCACATTGAGCATTCGGAAGTGCCTGTGTATATGGGTTTCGGAAGCTTAATCCTATAACTTTTTCCGTTTACGGTGTTGTAATGGCGTTCCTAATCTTGGATTTATCATTAGAACATGTCTTCTCTTTGACAATTTTCTTAGCTTAAATTTTGTTTTTGTTGCTTAAGTTTCATCTTAGACTATGCTTGCTTGCTTGCTTAGTTAGTTATGGTCACCAATGTATGCTTACCAAGCCAGCGGTATAAAACCGATTAAAAATTATATTAATCATTTAAATTATAAATTCTGTTGCTCGAGTTCATCATATCAAGCAGATTGCAACATTTTAACGCTTGAAGAGATACAGATTGGATAAAACATGGGTTTTCTGTTTCATATGTTGCGTGGACACATGGACTGTCTCGGATTATGTTTAACTTTCCGAAGAGATGTACTAGACTTCAATATTTCATATTCCTTATTATCCGACATACATTGTAGTAAGATCATCGGCACTAAAATACGTCATTAAAAATACATACTCGATACGTGGCTGTCGTAAAAGTCCACTAAAAGGTTAAAATTCTTGCAGTCTCCTACCTGACATGGTCTCCTCGTCTGACAGTGGCATAAGTATCTCAGATTATAAAATATGCCAGACCTGTAGCCAAATCGTACCAGGCAACCGGCATTTAACATTCAAGTCCGTCAAGTGTTTCAAGTGTCAAAGCCATCTTTAAAAGAATCCTACATAAATATCGAAACACTCATTGGTACGAGCCCTCAACATAGGGGATTGAAATTGTGTCTACTGAGATTCGGAGACAAATCCCCTAACTACTCGGCTATCATGGCTCTTTGTACTATTTAGTATATATACATATTATGTTTGTTTTATATCTAACAGAAGTAACTTCACCAAACAAGACAACAAACCAAGACATTTACAAACTGCTAAAGGGTGATTGTAGTGTAGTGATATATGCTTCAGACCTTAAGATTTCATTGAAATTTGGAGAGCCAATTAATTGACTTTATAAATACAAGCAGTTAAATAAAAATATCTCTTTGACACATGTTAAAGGCACATTTGGTAAAAATATCGAAGTAGATATATCTCGTTGTTTCACTTGCTGCCACCTGATTTTGGCGAAACGAGTTGTGGAAAGGAAAGTGCGATGTGCAGTCTGCGTCAGCGCTTGATAACAGACGTGATGAGATCATTGTTACATAGAAACGAGACGGCAACCAGTAAACCCACTTTACACGGAACAGCTTTGCGTTTCTTTTATATGATGCCAAATTTAGAATTACGCTGATGATAATACCGATGTCCATTTTACCTATTTCTGACGATAACTCCTTCCGGCTAACACTCTGGCGGTGTAGATGGCAATGCCTGAGTGTTCCACGTCTTCTTTCACAGTTCAGGCTCAGTACTCTTCTCCGGAACGCTGATCCAAACAAGCTCTTATTTAAACATCGGTTCGAGAACATTTACTGAAAAATAAAACAAATATTTATTTTTATCACATAATAAACCATTAATGTGTTCTGTTCAATTGAAGCACATCACCTTGGTAGGTGTGAATATAAATAGTTAATAATGGCATTAAATTGCTTATGTAGGTATGTATTCAAGATACAGCAAACGTATCTCATAATAAAAGCTATTAATCTGTTCAGCAATTCAGGAGCTTTACTGATTATATACGCGTGCACTTGGTTGGATTCTCGGTGACAACGTTACTAAAATTGTTATAGGCAATTTCTAGTGCTGAATGATCACATACTTGACACAGAAGACATTCATCGTGCGGGAACTTTTTTTTATGAAAAAGCGGCAAACGAGCTAGTGATTACCGTCGCCCACGTACATCTGCAACACCAGAGGAGCTGCAGGTGCGTTGCCGGCCTTTAAGGGTATTAGGGAGATGGGAGGGAGGATGAGGAGGGGGAGTGGGCATCTGGTTACCTCACTCACCGAACGAAACGCAGAAGCACAAGATGCCTCTACTTCACTCCGGTATTATGTGAGGCCGTGGTACCCACCCGGTCGAACCGACCATTTGATTATTGATTGAATGATTTTTCGACATATGAAAGATAATTTAGTTTGTCTAATTATTATATATAATTCCTATTACCTATTATAACTAATCTTAAAAAATGTACTAGTAGATGTTCGAATGTGTTACTACAACAACGATTAGTCTCGCAGACTCCACACTCGAAATTTAAACCTTTAGAGCCAGACTAATCTGTGGCCAGGGGACGGCTCGATTTGATTTCAAAGAACGTGAACTAAACTGTTAATTGCAATTTTAAGTGTGTTGTATTTACAACGTGCATGGCGATGAATAAAAATATCATAAGTAAACCGGCATGTTCCAGAAGCAATAAAAAAAGTGAATTTCGAGAACATTCCGATTTTGTTAAAATTTTGAACAAAAATTAGATACTTTTTTTTCCATATAGTTTTTAAACTTGCGTTTTATAATTACCAAATAAAAATACAATTTAATCAAGAAGTTGCTCCCAAATAAAAACATGTACATTTACAGTTTAAAATCACATTTCGATAATTCAATTTAGTGAGAAGTCAAGAAACAAAATTCTCTTTTTTTTGGTAACGACTTCTCTGAGTCTATTAGCCGCCTGAGGCGGCCCGATCTTAGAACCATTGCGCCGTTAGAAACAGTGCACCGAGGAAGTGTCTTATTACCAATTAGGGTCAATTCACATGCCTCATTCAGTTGTTTATAGGTGTATTTAAATTTATTTGGTATAAACGTTACTAGTTATGTTGGGAAGTATATGTTAGAAGACTGGGTAATATTTTAAATTTCAGAGACATATATTTATTTATTTATTTATACTTTATTGTGTTCATCAAAAGGATTGCCTTGATCATCCTTGATCCTGCCTTGACATCAAAAGCGCGTGAAGAAATGTGGTGATAGGTGCATCAAATCTAAAATAATATAAATATGAAAAGGCTAATTGAGAAATATACTACATAATTAAAACATATTTAAATGAATCAGCATATATATCTACACAAACACATAGATATTCAAATACATACTATAATATATACAGAAAACCCACACAGATATATACATACATACAAACGCATTAATACATACATATATAATAAATCAGAATAAATACTAACAAGTAACAGATGGTTTTAAAAAGTGTTCGAGTACCAATCGTTTGAAAGAAATTTTATATTGCTATGAGGGTGAGTTTTTCTGCTAGTAGCCGTCTGACTCTGGTTAGATCAATTTCTGCCGTGAGTCAGTAGTGTGCCACTGTGTGACCACTATTGTGTTCCTGTCAGATATCAGATCCGGTATAACAACATGCTCTATTTCAGTACTCCGAGGTAACAGTCTTTGCAGCACATTGAAGTCGGTTGCAGTTATCCAAAGGTTGCAGTGGCCACTTACGATCAGATGCACTCAGACGAGTTAGCTCGTTTGTTATTAAAAAAGACAAGCCAGCTTTCCTCAAGCAGTTTTACTTCACTGTAAGTCGGCAGTTAAACATTTTAATGGTGACAGAGATTTCAAAATTTCAAAACACGTATATAATTTGTAATGCATTAAGAATCCAAGTCAGACTTCATGCAGATGTTGAAAGTAAATGCAGTTACGTAGGAGGTTTTCTTTTTATCGTCGGACCATACCGTTGTATCCTTGCTGATAAAGCCACAAAAGGCGCAGTAGTGACGAAAGAAAGCACAAACTTTTAGCCATTGAACTTAGTTAACTGGAGGATGGAAAGAATACAGCATCTAAAATTATTATTCAGTCCTAAAATTTTAAATATGCAACTATTTTAGGGAAGAATTTATTGTAAAAAAGCTACTATACTTTTCCAAAACATTTATGACACTTACAGATTCTCTCGTTGTATGGTGACGGGGTATATAAATTTACCACTTCCTTTCCGTCATGGGTGTCGTGTGAATTTTGTATTCAGTTGTAACGTATATAATTAAAAAATTAAATTAAAACGAATAGTACGGAGTCAATGCAATTTTAAAATAAAGCCTTGAATTTCAAACTTTCTATAGCGTAGTGTCACATCCAGTAGTCTTTGCCCTGTGGTGCGCTGTCAGCTACGCGCGATAGCTGGCAGGCGAGCAACGTTAATGGGAGGTTCCGTTACAGAATATCATCCGAGGAGCTGTCAGGAGTCGTGCAGTGTAGATTACGTTAATTTGTATGTAACGAGGTTTTGTGGCAAAATATTTCGCAGATTAATTGAGTTAATAAAATTCTCCTTAGCATCACTACAAGCAGGTACACAGACAAGGTATAACTTTTGGTGTAATACCACTATCTACGTAGCATATTGCATATTTTCAAAATCTATATTAGTATGAAAATCGATCTGGAGACTGTGGTAAATGCAATACATATTTACGTTAATTAAATTAAACAGTACAGACTGAAAATGCAGAATAGATTTGATGTCATTATTAATATCGAAGGCTGATCTCGACATTGTGATATAACACGGCTTCTGAGATCATAGGGGTACATCACAACGTGTCTTCCGATAAGTCAGAGATATCCTTTAATTATATCCTTTATACAGGTAATCTGTGAAATATGTCCATCCGCAATGGAACAGAGTAGCGAATTCCCAAAAATAAGAGGACACCTTTATTCAACAGGGGGTCATATATGGACTATCTTTTATAAACAAAAAAGCAGATCTATTTAATCAATTTGTTGGTTTTAATTTGTTTTCAACCAAATGACAATAATTTTACTTTTTTACTCGTATGTAACAGTAAATCGTAATAACCAGTAACTCATTTGAAAAAAAAAACAGTAAATACACGTTTAGTTCTACACCACGTAATGCCTTTTGTTTTTGAGCGACAATGCACCGTTGCATATCTTATCTAGAGATGAATTTTAGACCTTGCTCACTCTCTGCGTTCCCGATGTGTCATTTTTGATAAGCGAGCGCATCATCGTCTATATTTGTTCATGAAGAGCCATTCATTACTTATGCAGTATATGTGTACACTTTTGTACTGAAATGTAATGGAAATTCCATAGAACTAAAGTTCCTACTTAGATTCAATTAGGTTAACTAAATGAATTTCTATAAAAACAGCTATCAGTTAACATTCTTCAATTTTACCTGCTCAATGCGTGACGACAATAAGATTTTTAACCATTATGATGAAAAAACTCTATGTACCTAGTATAGCTATAAGTTGTGTTACACAACACAACATATTTTTTTTTAAAGAAACAGTGAAGAAAAAAAAATAAGGGGTGAAAAAAATAAAGTAAAAAAAATGTCTATTACACGTATTTTTCTTAGATTAATATCAAGATATTAGATTAATTAAGTAAAAATATCCTCTAATAGTAACCATAATTTGTTGTCCAACTGGTTCAGATTCAGAACATTGTTTTCGAGCGAGGTTCGTGCCTTGTGACTGGCTGGAAAGTCCTAGCTGCATTTTAAAAAAGTGTAAGTGTGAAACTTTTCATAACTTTTGGCCGCAGTCTTTGCTTCTTTATCACAAATAATAAGTTTGGTGGCTCTTTGGTAGGACAAATATTGTTGAAACAGGATTTTTCTAACAAGTTACGCGGTTTCTTTAGCGCTGTGAGCATACACTTTGTCATTTTGCTCGTTGCAATGCTCTTCAATTATAAAAATGGTCTGGTATTTTCGCGATGGTTAACCCGCCATCTCTTGTTTCTTAATTATTATATTTGGCTTATACTTAAATTTGATGTCTTTTAATCAAAAAACTGTTTTATCAATTAATATTTCTTTAATTCGCTTTTCATGAAATTATAATATTTGCAGCACTTTTAGATTAGCCAGGACGAACGCTTTTATTAAACGTAGCTTCATTGAACAATTTGAATAATTGGTAGTTTAAATACTTTACTTCGTAAGCACATGGCTTTTCCTTGTAGATTTAGTAACGGATTTACATTCTATTGGTACATTATCCTTATTTTTTAAAGCCCGCTCTATGTCCGAATAAAGTGCGCCACCATTTTATACATAACTCGATGAATTTTGCTCTATCATTTATTAATAGCTGTAGAGCGTTCCTTGTTAGGTAAGTACAACTGTCACTGTTAAAATTACTTTTATCGTTGGGCAGAGTCTTCCAAGGATACAACATTGTTTTCAAACCATATTGTACGAAAAAAAAACCTCCTTCACTTTCATTCCAGAACAGATCCCGTATTTATTTTTTTATTAAGCAAGTCATGTATTTGGAGTTTTCAAGCTTCTCATTTTGGATTTAGGAGCTAAAAGTACAGCCCGTACTGTAAACACAACAATTTCTTTTTCTTTATATTTTTCCTGTTCTGCTCTCCCATCTTCTTTTTTACTTTGATGTTCTTTTTGTTTGTACTTCGCACAGAGCATATCTCACCCTGATCTTTTTCCATTGATTTTTAGGGATGTACTAAGGCTCTGGTATCAAACGTTCCATTGAAGGTAGAAGGTGAAGCTATTCAATAATAAGATTTGATATTTGACAAACAAAACTATCATTCTTACTTAAAAGAATATAGAATTCGTTATTTTCATTCATTCTGGTGGTAGAAAGAGACTTTACGTCACTTGTTTCACACCAATGATTTGCGTAAAAGTTTTTTTGACGTTCATTCAGATACCTAACATTTTTTTTTGTTGCTCTACGGTAATATGCCTCTACGATGGGCAAAGAGTTTAAAAAACTGATCAGTTCTTGGCGCTTTTGGTAAATAGTTTTGAAGCTGTTGGTTGTTTTTTTATTTTTTAAGTCTGATAATGTTGGTTTTTTGATTCTTTATCTGATAACATTGTTTTTCCATTTCGAAGGTTTCTCTGGAAATTTTCTTTTTTTGTCATCTTCTATTAAATTGGCATATTTAAGTAAACTTTTTGGTATATTTAAATATGCCTACTTTACATTTGAATCTATGCTTAGAAGTGATCTTTAATAGGCTGACGAAGAATGAAAGAAGATGTTAATCGACTATTTATTCGATGGCGTTAATAATAAAGATTATGTAAGTGTAAAGAGCTTTTAAATGAAGAACTGTTGCTCACACGTAGAACTCCTATATTAAAATTCCTATCCAAATCTGATTATTTAAAGTTAATCGACGTAAATTTTAATTATCAAAATTAATTAGGTCAATTTTTACACTCCGCTAACGACATCCGCATTTCACGTCCATTGATCGGAATCTAGATTTTATATTGAATTCCATCTTTTTTGTTTGTTGAAATTCCTAACAGGAATTTCGCGAAGTTAAAATTTTATGCAATTGGGCTTCTTGAATATCTAGAGATCAAAAATCTGTAACAATTTCTAGACTGGTTATTATAAACGAAGTAGTCGCGCTTGATTGATTTGCGTTGCGGCGGGGTTAACTGTTCGCAGTGTACGCTAAAGAATTCAATGCGAGCTCATTCAACAGCTTCTATGTTACTGCTTCCCGATCCCGATATAGTAGGATGAGTTAATAAGTAACGGTGAGACATCCAAGGGCACAAACCTCTCGAGTGTGGATTACGGAGAGTGGAGAACGAGAATAGTTGATCTGATTAGAAAATCATTACGAGGAAGTATTAAAAACACAGGGATAGTCATTTCATTTTTATTTATTTATTTTATTCATTTATTTATTTATTTAATCTTTATGCACAGATATTGGTACATATGGCGGACTTAATACCTAGAGGCATTCTCTCCCAGTCAACCATTAGGCTAAGCAGAGATATATACGGAATAGAGGCGATACAGCTAAGAGAAAAAACAAGTAAAGGGATATAAATATCAAAATATATACTTACTCAGATAGGTAGATACACATATACATACATACATACTTAGATACATAAATAAAATATATACAAATATACCATATACATATAGAATAATGAGTTTTAATACAGAATACGAACAAATAACAAATAAAATAATAAAAAACAATAATAATTTATGTACACACATATAAAACGGAAACAAAGAAATACGATAGAAAGAAATGTTCTGTACAAAGGTACTATATTTAGTTTAACTTGCGGGCCTCCTGCTCGCGAGTCTTACCGATGTAGCTGTAAAGGCCACTGGGCCAACAGCAGATCTACCGTGGGGGTTTTAGTCGGTCCGGCATCTTAAATGCTGATCCCGACATAACCAGTCACCGGAGACGGTGACGGGTAGGTGCGAGCACCTTTCCACCACGTTAAACTAAAAAAAACTATATTTATATTTTTATTCATATTAAGACAAAGAATATCATACGACTTTACTCAAACTTCAATCTGATTCTTAATAAAATTTCGACTTATAGGTATAGGTATAGGACTATATTACGAAGGGTAGGGTAGTGACCTAACCTAACATAGTACCCTCCAGTAACTAAAATAAGTTAACTGATGTTATTAGTATGGCTATTAAAAACAATAATTACCACGCTCAGAAGTATAACAGTTAACTGAGTAATTCTTTAGTATGAGTACGGCAGTTCGTCTGCTTTGTTGTTAATTAATAAAGTTCTACGACTTGTTCATGTGTACTGCGGAATAAAATAATTATTCATTTACGCGGAAGTTAAGTTCCTATTACACGTAAAGCACGAGTATGACTGCTGGTTCCATAAAATAACGCCACCACATAATTTATAGTACGTCTAATAATAGTAAGTCTAATTAAGCCTACAAGTTTTATCTCACTTGAAAAAATATTTAGTATAGAAATTGTATATTCAATGTTTAATTTTTACCCATGCAATAATGTTACCAGCTTGTTGAACTGACCGCTCGTGGGTTCCACATTAAAACATTTATAGATTGCAAATGTTAGCCGGAATGTTGATTCGTAATCTGAACTGTCACACACTGTATAAAATACCGAGTTTTTTGATTTGGATTAACAATTCCTGTAAATCGTTTATGTTTTTAGATATAACACAGTGGGTGCATTGCTGATTAGCGGGAGGAGAAGGTAAGACGGTTTGTAGAAATTCACTTATACACAAGTATCTATTTGAAATGAAAATATTATTTACGGCTTTTATCGCGTTTAATAGCTTTTCGTTCGGTTCGGTTAGGTTCATAGTGAGGAAACCGGTAAGTATGAGTAATAACAAAATATTTCGATGTCCAGGAAAGTCTGGCACTATATACCAGCAAAGCAGTGCAGCACTCAACTCGGCTTAAAAATTCAGTTAGAAATGAGAGGAGACTAGGTCCTGCAATGGGCTGATATTTATCGGCAGCGAATTTAATTTTTACATCTATATTAAAAATGCCTATAATAAAGCTTGTTAAAAAATAATCATTGTCTCCGTGCTGAGCCTTTTGGTACTCAATAAATGAATTATACACCTATTCTAAAAAAAACTCCTGTATGATATACTACAAAGAAACTTATGCTTTAAAAAAAATGACCAAAGTTTTTAAGGTAATAATTTTCTTATACGTCAAGTGTATTTTAATGATTGCGTGATTTAGTTTAAATCTATAAGTATTACCTATAATCATGGGGGAGATGTATTTCAGCCAGAAAACAGTATAATACATAATATTATATTGTGGGAACTTTCCGTCGGATACAAGGAGCTGAGAACAAGTAAGTAAATACATAATTACGTGCCTCGTCTGTGTCACAGCACGATATCACCGCTGACTCTTTTGATATACTAAAATGTTCTTAATTATGTATGTATTTGTCATTAAAAAGTTAAAACTAAAACTATATAAGTACTAATTTATTTGTCGTTATAAACTTTTTTATGACAAATAAATTATTTGCGGAATAAATTATACAAAACTTAATGCGGAGAAACGAATGCCACGCCAGGCCAATCAAAAGCGAATATAAATTATTTCTCATATCACTAAAAACGTAAATGAAGACCAAAATGCGATTACATTCGCTTCGAAAGCCTCGTGCTTACAGTATAATTCCAAATGTTCATTATGGAGACATTGAAAAGTAAAACATTCGAATGTTTTCTTTTTAACTTAGCAAATGAAAGAGATAAATATATCGAGTAAAAACGTTAAGTTAAGCACAAAGTTAATTTAATTACTTATTTCAATTTTCCATATAAAAAAAGAGAGTCCAAAGATGTAATGTGGTTGCTTATTTTTATGACATAATTTTAATTATTTGGCGTTTTGGTAACTACCTAGTAGACTACATATAATATCCCAAGATAGTCTTAATCACGGCTAAATATTGAACCGGGTCGCACAAACTGATTAGTAAAATAAAAATAAAACTATCCTACAGGCGGTGAACCTAATTCCTTAAGCCACGTGGTCGTCAACTGACTATAGTGGCGTGACCCATTAATATATTTTTAATTAATTAAATTCGAAATATGTTGCTTGAAGAAGTCGTAGGAGTCTTAGGGGTCCCAATTACTCACTTGTGGAATTGGTCCTTTCTTGGGGTCGCCCCAGGATGACTCGCTCTAATGGGTTTGGTAAGACCACCTCGAATGCCTTTTTGTTGTGTGGCACTACTCTTTCTGCAGCCGAGGTAGAGATTTAACCACACTTGCCGCCAAATAGAAATTCGTACTCACTTTCTACCCCTCTGGATGCAGTACATGCACTCTATCTTACTTTTCATTATCCGATGTATTGTCGTAACGAAACATTAAATGTTAAAACTAAAACTATATAAGTACTAATTTATTTGTCGTTATAAACTTTTTATGACAAATAAATTATTTGCGGAATAAATTATACAAAACTTAATGCGGAGAAACGAATGCCACGCCAGGCCAATCAAAAGCGAATATAAATTATTTCTGATATCACTAAAACGTAAATGAAGACCAAAATGCGATTACATTCGCTTCAAGCCTCGTGCTTACAGTATAATTCAAATGTTCATTATGGAGACATTGAAAAGTAAAACATTCGAATGTTTTCTTTTTAACTTAGCAAATGAAAGAGATAAATATATCGAGTAAAAACGTTAAGTTAAGCACAAAGTTAATTTAATTACTTATTTCAATTTTCCATATAAAAAAAGAGAGTCCAAAGATGTAATGTGGTTGCTTATTTTTATGACATAATTTTAATTATTTGGCGTTTTGGTAACTACCTAGTAGACTACATATAATATCCCAAGATAGTCTTAATCACGGCTAAATATTGAACCGGGTCGCACAAACTGATTAGTAAAATAAAAAAAACTATCCTACAGGCGGTGAACCTAATTCCTTAAGCCACGTGGTCGTCAACTGACTATAGTGGCGTGACCCATTTAATATATTTTTTAATTAATTAAATTCGAAATATGTTGCTTGAAGAAGTCGTAGGAGTCTTAGGGGTCCCAATTACTCACTTGTGGAATTGGTCCTTTCTTGGGGTCGCCCCAGGATGACTCGCTCCTAATGGGTTTGGTAAGACCACCTCGAATGCCTTTTTGTTGTGTGGCACTACTCTTTCTGCAGCCGAGGTAGAGATTTAACCACACTTGCCGCCAAATAGAAATTCGTACTCACTTTCTACCCCCTCTGGATGCAGTACATGCACTCTATCTTACTTTTCATTATCCGATGTATTGTCGTAACGAAACATTAAATGTAATATCATAAATTAAGAATATAACATCTCATCTGTCACGTAATACTTCTCGAAAAGGCGAAAAATTACAAGTAGCCAACCAGAGTAGTACTCTGGGTAACAGGCGCTTATGCATAATAAAACTAAATATATTCTATGAATGTTTATGAAATTTTTTGGAAAAATATTGGGAGAATTTGCCGTGACGTCAACATTCCGATTCCAATTTTGGCGAGTGATCGGCCGGTCTGGCGCACAGAAATCAGTGAAGATCTGAGTCTTAGGTTTGGTAGACATATCTTTAATTAATGTTTCTTAATCAATTATACTTTTATTTCAAAACCAAAAATAGCAATAAAATTATTATTATTAATTATAAATATTTTCCCGTGGTGTTCCTAACTATACGTTTTTGTTTTTGTACGTTGTAGAGCCAAGCGGCGACTTTTGCTGCTGCTCGAATGGGCTTGCTCGACAGGGGTCGTACCGCGACCTCGCAGAATACCGGTGTGAAGAGACATCTTCGTCTTCTGCCTTTCGTTCGGTGAGTGATGAAACCAGGGACCCATTTTCCTTCACCGACCCCTTCCTCCCTCCTAATTCACAAATATCCATAAAGGCGCATCTGCAGTGCCTCTGGTGTTTCAGATGTACCTGGGCGACAGTAATCACTTGCCACCAGGTGAGCAGCTTGCGCGTTTGCCCCCTTTCTATTAAAAAAAAAAGTTACTAATTATTCTTATAAGGAATAAGGGTAAGTATCGTACAGCTTAGATACTAGTTATTTTCTTATTTTCATTTATTCCTGCCTATTTTATATGCATATTAATTTTATTTTATTAAGTGGCTACGTGTTGCTGCTTATTTCCCTGTTAATTTTTATTTAAGTACATTGAGATTCCGTTTATTTTGAAATGTAAATTGCACATCAACCATCTTATTGTCGAGATAAAAAAGCCAAGAGTTTGAGAAATTAAAATAAATTATGAATTATATTGATAAGTGTAATATTATTTTAAATAATAAATGTATAATAACTTTACAACGTAAACATAAACAATTAAGGCAGTTACAACAATAATTCCCTTTCGATATGATTAAAAAATGTAAAAGATAATGATTTGATTTGCCAAAAATGTTTGTGATACTTAGTAGCGAATGTGAAAAACAAAAGATGTTTAAATTATATAGAGCTAAAGTGTGTAACATTATATTTAAAACATTCAACTTTGGATACAATTGTATGATATAACTATAAGTCAGTTGTATTGACTAAGACTATATATTTAGCATTTTTATTTACTAAGACTGGTTTTTGAATAATAATTTAAATCTTGCAAAGCAGTACAAATTTATAGAATTCAACTGTATTTTAACTTTAAAAGTAACCCAACTAACTTTCGAAACATAACAGCAGATTTTAAGTTTCAGAATACGGTCTATGGGTTTGATCCCCGTTGTCGGCACCAGTAAAATCATTATTTACAATTTTAAATACTGAATTTACCACACGTTCGGCAGTGAAAACCGGCATGTCTGTGAAATAATAAATATATTTCAGTACTTGTGATGCCCATCAATACGCAATGGAGCATCGTGCCAGACCAAACTCTCCAAAACTCCTCCAACAACCCTTTCAATTTGAGAGCTCAGCCGTGGGTATTTTTGGCTGCTACTAAACGTATTTACACGTACTTTTCTTGCATTTCCGATAACTTTTTGAGCAACATCCAGTAAAATAACATAATTTCAAGGATATAATTTATTAACTCATGACTTCGTACTTGTGGAGTTCTAATATTATAATATCTTTTTTAATAAATGTGTGTAAGTAGTGTGGCGAAGAAAGATTATTGTTACATGGTTTTAAATTTTGTGGATTAAACAAATAAAAAAAAAAAACTTAGTATTTCCTTCTAACCAACATAAAACCGGTGGTTACAAGAGCTATGCCCAAATCAAATAAAAGATATCAAAAATATACAAAATGTTTTTTTACAATACTGGTTTTGTTTTATAAGCCGGATTTTATATTTTACGAGTGGGACTTTGAGTATATGATGTATAATACATCATTTACTCAGTGACAGAAGAACGTTTTCAACGTCTTAGGTTGTTTCTCCATATAAGGGATGAAACTTGAAAGTGCTCTGATTAAAACTGTAACAACATAATCAAAAGTATTTAACATATCCGTGGATGATTGGCTAAAATAAAATTAAAATTATTTGGAACGCACGAATCCGGGTGCAATCGCTTTCTACAACTATAGAGCAATTAAAAAATTCTTAAGCCAATAGTTTCCTTTCATAAATTTAAACTGTATAGCATAAGATATAAAAATGCGACGACGACATTAAATCCCAAAGCGTTAACCTGAGTATATATATATATATATATATATATATATATATATATATATATATATATATATATATATATATATATATATATATATATATATATATATATATATATATATATATATATATATATATATATATATATATATATATATATATATATATATATATATATATATATATATATATATATATATATATATATATATATATATATATATATATATATATATATATATATATATATATATATATATATATATATATATATATATATATATATATATATATATATATATATATATATATATATATATATATATATATATATATATATATATATATATATATATATATATATATATATATATATATATATATATATATATATATATATATATATATATATATATATATATATATATATATATATATATATATATATATATATATATATATATATATATATATATATATATATATATATATATATATATATATATATATATATATATATATATATATATATATATATATATATATATATATATATATATATATATATATATATATATATATATATATATATATATATATATATATATATATATATATATATATATATATATATATATATATATATATATATATATATATATATATATATATATATATATATATATATATATATATATATATATATATATATATATATATATATATATATATATATATATATATATATATATATATATATATATATATATATATATATATATATATATATATATATATATATATATATATATATATATATATATATATATATATATATATATATATATATATATATATATATATATATATATATATATATATATATATATATATATATATATATATATATATATATATATATATATATATATATATATATATATATATATATATATATATATATATATATATATATATATATATATATATATATATATATATATATATATATATATATATATATATATATATATATATATATATATATATATATATATATATATATATATATATATATATATATATATATATATATATATATATATATATATATATATATATATATATATATATATATATATATATATATATATATATATATATATATATATATATATATATATATATATATATATATATATATATATATATATATATATATATATATATATATATATATATATATATATATATATATATATATATATATATATATATATATATATATATATATATATATATATATATATATATATATATATATATATATATATATATATATATATATATATATATATATATATATATATATATATATATATATATATATATATATATATATATATATATATATATATATATATATATATATATATATATATATATATATATATATATATATATATATATATATATATATATATATATATATATATATATATATATATATATATATATATATATATATATATATATATATATATATATATATATATATATATATATATATATATATATATATATATATATATATATATATATATATATATATATATATATATATATATATATATATATATATATATATATATATATATATATATATATATATATATATATATATATATATATATATATATATATATATATATATATATATATATATATATATATATATATATATATATATATATATATATATATATATATATATATATATATATATATATATATATATATATATATATATATATATATATATATATATATATATATATATATATATATATATATATATATATATATATATATATATATATATATATATATATATATATATTGCTATCAACAATTTTAGTGGCGCCGGCGCCAGTGAACGAACCCAGGTCGCTCTGAATGGAAAAGACGGCCCGATTTCTGTGACCTCTGGCAACATCATGGTTTCTGTTTTCTTATTCACTAAGCCACAAAAATATTTCACAAAAATTCCTTGTGAAAGCTTCTCTTAATAAAACCACACCGTGTTACTTTTCATATCCGAGACATGGTTTCGTTTATTGAAGTTTCGGATTAACGAAACCGTGATAAAAATAACTATAAATACTAAAGAAACTATTTTTTTTACACTTGCGATTCTTGTCACTTATTCATTATTATACGGACTTTTTATCAATCTC
Source organism: Bhutanitis thaidina (assembly GCA_029286595.1). NCBI lineage: Eukaryota > Metazoa > Arthropoda > Insecta > Lepidoptera > Papilionidae > Bhutanitis > Bhutanitis thaidina. The sequence goes on from JAGSMS010000014.1 coordinate 5,824,360, forward strand.
GTATGTTTTTATTATGTTATTATTTACATAGAGAGTTAACCATTACCAGAAAGTAATGCAGATTATAAATTGAAAAATTACAGGAAGAAATAAAAATTTTATGCCGTGGGAAATTACATGCATTTTTATCACGATTGTCAGCCAGCAAATCGCTCTGGTGTTGCTAACGCTGGCGGATATCCAAACGGTTACTTTATTTCCGTTTGATGCACCCACCCTAGTCGTGACCTCTTTGTTATTGTTACCTATTTTCGATTTGATAAAACTCTTACGTTGTAGGTACAAAATTCCGCGAGGAGGGCTAAGTCATGTGCGCCGAAGAGTCCTTTTTTAGACACGGCTGACTTAAAAAAGGTTTAATTTTAAAAGTAACCCAACTAACTTTCGAAACATAACAGCAGATTTTAAGTTTCAGAATACGGTCTATGGGTTTGATCCCCGTTGTCGGCACCAGTAAAATCATTATTTACAATTTTAAGTACTGAATTTACCACACGTTCGGCAGTGAGAAAACCGGCATGTCTGTGAAATAATAAATATATTTCGAGTACTTGTGATGCCCATCAATACGCAATGGAGCATCGTGCCAGACCAAACTCTCCAAAACTCCTCCAACAACCCTTTCAATTTGAGAGCTCAGCCGTGGAGTATTTTTTGGCTGCTACTAAACGTATTTTACACGTACTTTTCTTGCATTTCCGATAACTTTTTGAGCAACATCCAGTAAAATAACATAATTTCAAGGATATAATTTATTAACTCGCGGCTTCGTACTTGTGGAGTTCCTAATATTATAATATCTTTTTTTAATAAATGTGTGTAAGTAGTGTGGCGAAGAAAGATTATTGTTACATGGTTTTAAATTTTGTGGATTAAACAAATAAAAAAAAAAACTTAGTATTTCCTTCTAACCAACATAAAACCGGTGGTTACAAGAGCTATGCCCAAATCAAATAAAAGATATCAAAAAATATACAAAAATGTTTTTTTTTACAATACTGGTTTGTTTTATAAGCCGGATTTTATATTTTACGAGTGGGACTTTGAGTATATGATGTATAATACATCATTTACTCAGTGACGGAGAGAACGTTTTCAACGTCTTAGGTTGTTTCTCCATATAAGGGATGAAACTTGAAAGTGCTCTGATTAAAACTGTAACAACATAATCAAAAGTATTTAACATATCCGTGGATGATTGGCTAAAATAAAATTAAAAATTATTTGGAACGCACGAATCCGGGTGCAATCGCTTTCTACAACTATAGAGCAATTAAAAAAATTCTTAAGCCAATAGTTTCCTTTCATAAATTTAAACTGTATAGCATAAGATATAAAAATGCGACGACGACATTAAATCCCAAAAGCGTTAACCTGAGTATATATATATATATATATCATAATAATGCGACTGAAATTAAAATGATTTTAAATTTATAATTGTCCTCATTAGAGGATCCACCAATCAATCAACACACGGTTAATATGTAATCGGTTTACCATACGAAAACTGTTGAACAGTTTGTTTTGGTATTAAACGTATATTAATTTTGTCAGTGAACATGGGCCTAAGAGGATATGATCATTTTAATAAAATATGTAATCTAGGTTATTAGTTAGTCCTAGCCTGGTCGTAGTCTCGTGAGTACATATTCATATATGGTTCATACTTCAACAAACAAAGGTTTTGCTTATCAAAAAAGGGATAAGAAGTATTATTAAGATTTAGATGCAATCATCCACCCGGAATGGGCAAGTAAACAGACGGAAATGAAATGGGTTTTAAAACCCGCACGCTCCCTGGCTTCTCGTGCCTTGTCCCATGATCCACATCACTCTGACATTCACATTGGCGTTACATATACACCGGGTGGCCGTGATCTATCAGATGTTATTAATCTTTGTCTATCTGTAGTCCTCCACTACTTCAACTGTGCAGTGCCGTTTCGAATCACAATGGGGATTTTATGCTCATGGGTAACTCTAACTTCCCCAATATTACTTAGGAAATTGAATTAAGGTTGCTCGAGCTGAATCAACATTATAATATTTTTAATAGTCATAAACACACCCAGGATTTAGTGTTCAGTAATTTTTAATTGTTAGAAAAGTTAATCGACCTTATTCATTCCGACGACCCATTTCTACCCGAGGACAAATTTCGCTTTGCATTCGCTATTGATGCTAAGGATATCGCTGTCGCTCCACTGCATATAAAATTTAAATTTAAATAGAATCTGTTAAATTTAGATCAGTCAAAGGAGCTACCAGTAAATGAAATAATTAAAGAGTATGCTCCGAAATTCATATTATAAATTTTAGGCCTGGCCTAAAATTTGTCCACGGTGGTTAAAACAGTTAAAAAACTAATAATAAAAGTTATTCCAAAATTTATCCTTTATAATGAGTAAAAATTAACCAACGGTAACAACACTTTTTGTAACTTTTTCTGTAGTGTTTTCATTCAACCTAAGGAGGATAAATCAATGATTCATTCAAGCCTGATATCCTGAAAATAACTTCGTAAATCCAGTAACTATTTCTTTGTCTCACATTTACCCCTTACATTGTAAGAAGTAAATGCATTACCTCTAATCTAGTTCGTAATATTCCGCAGAAATTAAATCCAAAATAAAGGCACAGGCGATGATAATGTACCCTCATTTTTGTCGTTGAATGCTTTTTCATTTCGGCAATTCCTCTAGGCATCATTTTCAATAGATCGTTAAATGAGAGTATTCTCCTTAGAAATTGGAACCGGGCTCTTATCACTCCAATCCATAAAAAAGAGAAAATATGTTACTGCCACAGATAATTAAACGTGAACACAACAATAAATTTGAACATAATTTCCGTCAATCGTTTTTTTGTCACAGTAAACGATAATTTATTTTCTTAATTTAACGTTATAAAGCTTATACAATGCGCGACTTTTAAAATTTTACAAATTATGGCACGGTTTATGAATTGTTATTCCCTTAGCGAATCTTTCTACATACGAAAAATAAAGAATAGCTTTATATAATGTGCCATAAGTGTGATTTAATAAGATATATAATCACATTGAATAATCACATTGAATAATCACATTGAATAATCACATTGAATAATCACATTGAATAATCACATTGAATAATCACATTGAATAATCACATTGAATAATCACATTGAATAATCACATTGAATAATCACATTGAATAATCACATTGAATAATCACATTGAATAATCACATTGAATAATCACATTGAATAATCACATTGAATAATCACATTGAATAATCACATTGAATAATCACATTGAATAATCACATTGAATAATCACATTGAATAATCACATTGAATAATCACATTGAATAATCACATTGAATAATCACATTGAATAATCACATTGAATAATCACATTGAATAATCACATTGAATAATCACATTGAATAATCACATTGAATAATCACATTGAATAATCACATTGAATAATCACATTGAATAATCACATTGAATAATCACATTGAATAATCACATTGAATAATCACATTGAATAATCACATTGAATAATCACATTGAATAATCACATTGAATAATCACATTGAATAATCACATTGAATAATCACATTGAATAATCACATTGAATAATCACATTGAATAATCACATTGAATAATCACATTGAATAATCACATTGAATAATCACATTGAATAATCACATTGAATAATCACATTGAATAATCACATTGAATAATCACATTGAATAATCACATTGAATAATCACATTGAATAATCACATTGAATAATCACATTGAATAATCACATTGAATAATCACATTGAATAATCACATTGAATAATCACATTGAATAATCACATTGAATAATCACATTGAATAATCACATTGAATAATCACATTGAATAATCACATTGAATAATCACATTGAATAATCACATTGAATAATCACATTGAATAATCACATTGAATAATCACATTGAATAATCACATTGAATAATCACATTGAATAATCACATTGAATAATCACATTGAATAATCACATTGAATAATCACATTGAATAATCACATTGAATAATCACATTGAATAATCACATTGAATAATCACATTGAATAATCACATTGAATAATCACATTGAATAATCACATTGAATAATCACATTGAATAATCACATTGAATAATCACATTGAATAATCACATTGAATAATCACATTGAATAATCACATTGAATAATCACATTGAATAATCACATTGAATAATCACATTGAATAATCACATTGAATAATCACATTGAATAATCACATTGAATAATCACATTGAATAATCACATTGAATAATCACATTGAATAATCACATTGAATAATCACATTGAATAATCACATTGAATAATCACATTGAATAATCACATTGAATAATCACATTGAATAATCACATTGAATAATCACATTGAATAATCACATTGAATAATCACATTGAATAATCACATTGAATAATCACATTGAATAATCACATTGAATAATCACATTGAATAATCACATTGAATAATCACATTGAATAATCACATTGAATAATCACATTGAATAATCACATTGAATAATCACATTGAATAATCACATTGAATAATCACATTGAATAATCACATTGAATAATCACATTGAATAATCACATTGAATAATCACATTGAATAATCACATTGAATAATCACATTGAATAATCACATTGAATAATCACATTGAATAATCACATTGAATAATCACATTGAATAATCACATTGAATAATCACATTGAATAATCACATTGAATAATCACATTGAATAATCACATTGAATAATCACATTGAATAATCACATTGAATAATCACATTGAATAATCACATTGAATAATCACATTGAATAATCACATTGAATAATCACATTGAATAATCACATTGAATAATCACATTGAATAATCACATTGAATAATCACATTGAATAATCACATTGAATAATCACATTGAATAATCACATTGAATAATCACATTGAATAATCACATTGAATAATCACATTGAATAATCACATTGAATAATCACATTGAATAATCACATTGAATAATCACATTGAATAATCACATTGAATAATCACATTGAATAATCACATTGAATAATCACATTGAATAATCACATTGAATAATCACATTGAATAATCACATTGAATAATCACATTGAATAATCACATTGAATAATCACATTGAATAATCACATTGAATAATCACATTGAATAATCACATTGAATAATCACATTGAATAATCACATTGAATAATCACATTGAATAATCACATTGAATAATCACATTGAATAATCACATTGAATAATCACATTGAATAATCACATTGAATAATCACATTGAATAATCACATTGAATAATCACATTGAATAATCACATTGAATAATCACATTGAATAATCACATTGAATAATCACATTGAATAATCACATTGAATAATCACATTGAATAATCACATTGAATAATCACATTGAATAATCACATTGAATAATCACATTCGACTACATTACAAATAAGGGTTTCATATTTCGAGTATGTTTCACCCTCAGAGCAATTCGTGCCTGCGTACACTGTACTGTGCTTATGTTCGGAGCACACAGTCACTACAATACATAACACTTAAAACGTTGGCAACAACTTCAATCATAAATATTAAAAAACTTAAATGATTGTACTCGGAACTTCTTTGATACATATATCGGAAATATATATACGTATCGGAATGTCGTCATAGTTGCACCACAAGTTTGACTTTTTAAGCATTCTATCAAAATTACAGCGTTATCTCTTACCTGTAGATTGTACTAGTTGAAAACCTCTAGAAGTAAGATTCGGTGTGATCGATATAGGGATGGCGTGACATGTGGAGAGGGTAGGCGCTCCACCCGACGAGTGGACGGGCAAACCATACGCATCTCTGTATCGAACTCGCCTCGTCTTCAATAGTAATCCGTAATCATCGGCCTAATCGAAGTATTAACTTCATCATCATCATCGTCATCATTTCAGCCTATCAGAAGTCCACTGCTGAACATAGGCCTCCCCCAAAGATTGCCACGAAGCTCGGTCCTGAGCCACCTGCATCCATCGACTTCCCGCAACACTGCGCAATGGGCCGGCCACATAGCTCGCAGAACTGACAACCGTTGGGGAAAAAAGGTTCTCGAGTGGCAGCCACGTACAGGCAACGCAGTGTAGGACGACCCCCCACAAGATGGAGTATTAACTTAGTGTTACCTAATTGTAATCGCATAACACGTTGTTGTTCTACATGTACGTACATGTCGTGAGTATTATTGCAAATACCTGACATGTATGAGGCACGTCATGACGAATCCTTAATAATTACCATGGAGCACACCCCGACATATGATTATTGTTGCAAACATTACAATATTTAGACGTTAGATAAATGCAAACATCACCGTCATGATGCTTCTCTTTGACATAATAAATAATCTGCTCGATTTCCCAACACAAATGTTAGCAATATCAACTTGGCCGCAAAAAATCAAAATACAGTCTTCATTGTAGACCCCCGAACAAGGATCTCTTTTATGTACCTCACCTCCGGACTTTTATTCCGGAATTATGTTAGGAACTCAATTATGTCTCGTATTTCACAAATTTATAATAAAACATTTCAGTAGTGATTTCGGCTCTCTTTTAAGCAAAACCATATACATTAAATTGAGGGTACCCATTGCCAAAAAAATATCTTAGCCTCTGATAGGTAGCGGGACAACCATCTTCAATATGGTTGATCTAAAATCTAAAATACATATGGTGGCCAGTAGTATCTAGGTTTGCAAAAACAATTAGTTTGGTCTTTGTTGCTTACCTTACCTTCATACGGCTTATTCAGAACCACGCATTTCTTTCTCTTCCCCCAACCCTCGGCTGTCTGGTCATCCCTGTCTTCCGTCTGTTTGGGTTACAATACATACTTATTTTATTTTACTTTAAGCAATAATAATATATTTTGTGATAGCTTACTTATTTTACAGTATTTTATGTATAATACCTCTTAACCAAAGGAGACTATATATAAATAGTCCCAAATAATTTAAATACAACGTAACAACAACAACATTACTTCCATGACATACAAAAATCCCGTGCGAGATTCAATACGTGCCTCTCGGCGCCTAACGATTAGCCATTGCGCCAACCGAGCCGTTTAGTTATCGAGATTTTCACTGTTAATAGTCTTGCATTGCTGTCCATATTTTGCTTTTAAACGACCAAGTTGACTTTTTTATCTGTAACTGATTTATAATATTGATTCATTATTGTCGTCGCAACACGAGATATTTAAAAGTTAAAATGTAGGACATGTGGGATATACGTTGGAAAGGGACATGAAATATTGCGATCTGACTCTAATTTACGCACGAAAAGACGCACGACAGCCATATAATCACTAAAATATTCTTGTTCTAACCCTGGAGTATATCTTAGTATATTTATACAATCTTTTCACTATTCTCTGTTACCTAAAAAGTAAGAATCTTCCTTTACAAAAAGTACCTAAAGTAACAGTCGAGATGAACGAAAGAAATGAATGATTAGGAATGGTCCCATAGGCAAGCATGCCACAAGAATATAGTGATCCATCAAACTAAAGCACAAGTGCACTGCAAACTCGAGCTCTGGTTAGCTCGAGTTTGCACAAGCAGCACCTGCTCACAAGTATGATGCATGTCGCAGCCATCGCCCTCCTCAACCATATTGAATGGATGACGAAGGCCCTCAGACGACGCCGCCACAAGGAAAGGCCTATAAACCAGCATGACATACTCAAGCCTGTAATACATATAAGATAAGATAATTTATAATAATAATTTTTATATCTGTGACATGCAGGACATACGTCCTGTTTGCTTCACAGGCGATCCTGCCACTGAGTTACCATAACCAACCTTTCATAATAGACTAAATAATCATAAATATGTTTTAAAATAACTATAGCCGAAATTGTTTTTGTCAAATCTGATAGCTCTGTTTATACATAGATAAGTTTTGACCACATTATAAAACAACAACATCGTAAATTAAACGACCATGTGTTCAAATAAATGCGAACAATATTCTTTTTTGGATTTAATGTGCCAGCAGTCTCAAGGTAAAAGAGTTTAATGCAATACAATGCAAATGCAAAATTTTAATTTGGAAATGTGACCTACTTAAGTATTTATCATTTGCTCAGTAATGTTTTACAGTGTTGTGGCCCTGATATGCTTTGAGGTTGTCAATTCGCAGAAAAACACAGATATATATATACATATTCAACCTTAAAATAAGGAACCCATCGGTAACAGCTATAGTTCTGCAGATAATGTGAAAGTTAAGTTCGCACTGCTTACCTTTTACAAATGCTTCGAAAAAAAAACATCTCGAAACCATTAGGGTACTGTTCGATAAAATAGATGAAAACTTAAAGGCCATTGAAAATAGGCATGAACGTCTGCCTCGACACTTCATAGACACGCTGCCAAAGCAATACAGCGATGTTTTGAATGTGTGAAATCTATATCGGTATCGTATCGGAACATAAAAAAACTGGATATCCCTCGTTTACGTAACACTTCTAACGGTGAAGAAACAATTATATTTGTTTACGTATTTCTTAGCGAAATAAAAAAGTACTGAAACTACATAGCAAGATCCTCACAGCTGGACATAGGTCTTTCTTTTAAAGCACTGCCCTCTGCCCCCTCCCCCATAGCATCCCGTAGGTGTTGAAAAAATCAACTTAAGATGAAAAATCTGCTCTTGGCAAATGTCGATAATAAGTGTTAATAACAGAAAATAATTTAAGCATATACATTAAAAATACACCCGTGGTAACATAGTGGTTAGGGAGCACGCTTTTAATTCTTGTACAACATAAAATTTCATTCCTGTCATTACAATATAGTATATGTCACAAAAAAACATTTATGAAATTCCTATAAAATACATTGATTTATTAGTGACAAGTCCGTAAACATTCCCAGCGTAGGACCTTCTGTTCGGTTGAGTTTTATGATAAAGCTGCGAGAAAACTATCACTTAAGCAAATGATAAAAGCAATCCAAATGATAAAATAAATACATTAATTATATTGGTTTCGAATTTTGCCCTAAAATTGGTGCTTCACGAAAATTATCGGCGTACATTTCCGGATTATGTTAAACAATAATAATGATTATCCTTAGCTCGTATCTTTGATTTTATCGTATATGCGTTATCTGCTTATATTACATCACGTTCGGGAAGGTAAAGGGCACTGTTCTCCTATTTACCTAACATCTATTGCTCTCTGTTTCCCCACTATGTTAGTATCTGCGCGATTTTTCAAAAACTATTCTTTCGGTGCATACATATATTTTATATACGAATACATATATTGACTCTTTACCCTTCAAAAGAAAAGTTGTTTTAATCATGCATAAAACACTGAATCTGTTTGCCTTTTTTTTTAAAAAATCGTTCATTGAAATGTAGAAAGATACTAATTGTAATAGTTTTAGTTACACATTGAATAAAATAAAGGTGATAGAATTCGTTTTGTTTAGTACTTAACTGATTTTTACTAGTTTCTGTGATATTTCGACCTATTGGGTAATCATTTTTGTTTACAATATCTATCAGAAAGGTGGTATAGTAGGGAGAAGGTTGCTGCGGTTGAAACGCGGTCGGTGGCCGCAAACCCGCAAGGACGTTGGTGCGCGGGCGGACGCGGTGGCAAGGCGAGCTCTCGAGTCTCGTCCCGACGAGAACCTCAGATTAAGCACACATTGAAAATAATATCTTTGTGTGTGTGTGCATCTTAAAGTATACGTATACGTCGCTATACTATACCAGTCCAGTAAACAGTATCCGTAGGACGTAGCTAAGTTACGGGTAGTGATATTGAAGGTGTTGCCAGTGTTGTATAATTTGCCAAAACAATTTAATTCTTTAAAATCAGGTAGTTTCTGTACAAGATTTAGTTCACGTATACAAATTTACTAAAATTTATTTTTATTCCTACTAAGATTATTAACGTGGGTTTGGATACATAGAGGACTGTAGAGATTTTAATCAAGTTTGTCAGAGAAGAAAGAACTGTAAGATCATGCTGAGGAAGCCTCGAACAGCAACTATTTAATACTTACTTTGCACATGCATGTAAATGCTGAGCGTTTATGATACACATGTATGTTTGAAAATTAAGTTACATTCTTTTAACTCTGATTTGTTTGTTAATTATTATTTGAATAGTCAAAGTAAAATCCTCAGGAAAAGAAAATCCGCACCTATATGTACAATTATGTTGTTAATACTGTGTCAGTTACAATAGCCTAGAAATGCTAATATTTTTTTAGCATTAGTTAAATAGGTAATATCTTTAAGATTGCTACAAAATAATAAGCCGTTCATATTCTTATAATTTCATTATTTACTCTTTTTAATATATATTATATAATATTTCGATGAAAACACTCCTCTCCCGAAGCCCGAGCCCGAAACGTAATGCGGTGCGGGTCGGCGCCGCACCACACCGTACCCCCGTAAGGTCGTCGGCTGTCGTTTCATTCACCCACACTTGTGCGTTAGTTGGTTGTGTAGTTGTGTAGCGCTGCGCTGTTGCGCCTTCAAACTTTATTGTTTTTTCGTCCTGCTAGCGAGTCGACCACTTGCCTTTCGTGCTTTACCTGCTAAGCTACGAACTGTGATAAACTTTTGGATTGTTTTTGTTATGGTTTCGTGACTCTTTGCGTATAAACACTGTCAATAAGTGAAATCTTTGTTAAGTTTGGTCCAGATGTTGAATAAGACGGCAATAACCTCGTTTGTTGTCAATAAACAAATATAAACAGTGATCGAAACAAGTTATAGTCAAAGTTTTCAAGAAAAGACTCAGTGATGAATTATACAATGGTCTAAACTGGAAATCCAGGACGAGAATGGGCATCGTTTACTTGTATCGAAACGTGAATTTCTTTGCAACTTCACCCACATAACGTTTATGGTAAGTTAAAAAGTCTCGTTTCGTAACGCTCAGCACAATTTTTTTATTTACGGCACGATGCGTTAATGTTTTATGATTTATATTTTTGTTTATTATTGTGGATTTAAAGTTTTAGATAAATATTAGGCAAACGACACAAGTTTTCACAAAACTTTTACAATGATCGTAAGAAATAATGTTATTTATTATAAAGTTATTCATGATGTATGTCTAAATATTTTTTGGTGTACCTACATCAAAAAAACATTATTTAGTTCACTGCTGCACATTTAGTCCTCTCATGGCAGACAATTAAATACCAAAGTATGGTTTCTAAAACATAATTTAGTAGATTAGTTTCCATTTATCTTTAAATGCAAAAACTTCAAATTAAGGCACTTAGCTAAAACTTATATTTAGCTGTTAATCAACCCTGGGAAATGAAAAGACTGGTGCAATATAAGTTTATTATAAATTTGCCACATTTTACATTGTAATTGGAGTAATCTTTTGTATTCTAGAATTTAAATAAACTTTCAATTGTTTCATAACAAAGCCTAATTAATCTTCAAATTAATTTTTAAATGTATTATTAGAATGTATACAACATTCTACTTAAACAAATGCCTGCCAAAAGTATTTAAATTAGGATATCATGAATTAATTGTCTTCTTAACACCAAGTAATAGGTATATTATGTCTTATGATTATTATAATAAGCAAAATGATATATCTACACTCTGTTATGCTAGGATTACATAGCACGGATAATAATTATGAAAGAGCAGTCTCCTGAGCGGGCATAACTTGGCCTTAGCGTAGGCATGGTAGTCGCGGCCCCTAATTATTGTGACATAAGTAATAATTCATTAAAACCAAAATTTTCCTACATATTAAGTAAGTCCCTAATTAATAATGTTTTTGAATAAAAATAAATAAATGAGCTCTATCTTTATTTTTAGTTATTTCTACTCACTTTTCAACAGAGTATATTTGGACCAATGTGACAGGTGGTAAATCTGTGGTCTAAGGGTTGAACACGAACCAGGTCAATAATTAGAAATCACACATAAGTTTCGGAAAATTGTTGAGTAGAAGCTCTCTATATAGCGATTGGATTGGATCGGGTACCACCCAGCTATGGTGGCCTGTTTTGAATGCCCATTCCTAATATATCTATTATAACTTCCATTTCTCATCATTCTATTTACTGCTATGGACTATAACTTCCTTTTTCTGTCTGGGAGCCATCTGGATTTACCTTACCTATTTCTGCTGCCAATCAACAGTGCAACCACTGGTATGTTCTGGTTTAAAGCTAGTATAATAACAGGTTATGAGGACTTCCATCTTATTCTTCCGGAGTGACAATATGTCTAAAAGATGTTTACTTTGAAGTTGTTTGCAGATATCTGGACTCTGGTTGGACTACTGTTAATACGTATCATCAGGTGGACTGTTCATTTTTTAGCTAATTAAATAACCATCGGACAGTGATTTTCTTTTATTATTAAAAAAAATTGTCAAACAGTTTCATGCTGAACATGATGATGTTCACCTCACCAATTCCGACCATTTGTAAGATTTGTGTATACCTTCTAGGTGCCAACTGCGCAAGAGGTTTATAGTGTGGTAAATATACACACAGACACAGAGGTTCTGACTTGTACCCGTAACCTTCCCATATCCAAAGTAATGCTTATGCGATAAGATCAAAGGAAGTGTCAGAGATATGGGATGCAACAAAGCATAACAAGCCGAAACCAATACTTAGTGTTCTGTACAAATATTGGCTATACTTGTTATTGGGATTGCTCCTGGATCCATGTCTCTGTTTTTTCTTTATTTGCCTTTAACATTTGTTGATTAAGGTAGAATGCTACACACGCTAACAATTATCTATAATCCAGTTACTTTAGAAAAGTTGAGTTAACATTTGTGCACACTATTTCCTTCTATCATATTCAGTAGAGAAGATTTGCTACTTGTCTAACGAATTAGCTGTAAGTATTCACAGGGATTAAAAAAAACCTGTACAAATCAAATACTAATGCATTAAATTGAGACATGATTTACTTTGCTTCTTTTCTTGGACAAGTATTGTTTGTGAAAACGGATGTTAGATTCCGCACGTCATAGTTTTGCCTCCACAATTATAAAATGTGACTAGTGGTAGAGCCAATCGGCGCGTTTTGCTGTTGCTCGAGTGGGCCGGCTCTACCGACCTCGTAGAATATCGACGTGAAGTAGATGCATCTTGTGCTTCTGCTTTTCGTTCGGTGAGTACGTTCACCGGAGACCGTCTCCCCCCGCCCCAACACCCCTCCCTGTCTAAGAGGGATTCATTACCCAAATATCCTTTAAGGCCGGCAACGCACCTGCCGCTCCTCTAGTGTTGCAGATGTCACCCACGTGACGGTCACCATCGGGTGAGCCGTTTGCCTCTTTACCATAAAACAAACAATCTGTGTATTTGAGATTCGGCGTGCTATTTTACCGCTAATTACATACAACAAATCTATAAACTAAAACAAAATTAGCTTTACCTCAACGGTCTGGGTAGTTTAGATTCGGCATATTCTTTTACCGCCAATTGCGGACAACAGGATTTTAAACATTTATCTTATAGTCGACTTCTTCGTCATTTACGGGACGATATGGGATACTTGAATTATCTTACTTCATGAATTGTTACTTATTGATTTATGTAAGACTAGTAATTTGTACGGTATTAATTTATTTTCTTACAAAATGATGAAACACTATACTTCGTAAAAGTTCTGTTGCTGAGTTACGTGGAAATTTTAATGTTATGTATTGAGAAATCTGTTATAATATTTTCCTTATTTTCACAGGCTTTTTGGAATTTTGGCTTACAATTTGAATTCTAGTAAGTTATTGCATGGCGGGTGTCAAACCCGATACACATGTGTACTCGAAACAAATTAACACATCGGTTAATAACTTATCATGGTTTTAATAATTGATGTACAAATATAAAAATAACCATGTAATTCGTTTCGCAAACAAGTAGCTAATAATAATATTTCGCTTGAGACCAGCGATATTCTTGATACGTATCAATGGTATGAAGGCTTTTATTTTTTACTAACAATCGCCGGAACTCGCAAGCAAAAACACGAATCAATCTTCGCAAGCCAAAATGGCGGTTAGTCCATTTTGTTTTTTATTATTTATGCGGTGGTATCAATGAATAGTTTTTAACACGTAACTACGAGCAATGCTGCCCTAATGATCAGGGCGACCGCTTCAATTTCATACTACGCGAGTGGCCTGGGTTCGATCCCCGGTGAAATTGTTAATAGCAACTTTAAGTGCTGATTTTACAACGCGTTCATCGATGAAGGAATACATCGTGAGGATGCCTGCATGTCTGAAAAATAATCAAAATATATCGTGAATTTGTGAAGCTAACGGGATCTCATTTAAATATTTTCGAGGAAGTATTATACTTTATTTTTCTTTTATTATTTATTTCACTTATATATAATAAATTATTATATACAATATTAACAATAGCCTAAATCTTTCCTCAGGTTTCAGGGTTTCTCTTCACACCAAATTTCGCCCTTTTTATTTGTCAGTTATTATATTATACGTTAACAGGGGTCGAAGTGCAGCGAAGCCGGAGGCAGCATAGTTATATTGTTTGCGAGTGATTCTAACGAGGCTGCCGAGCCAATAGCCTAGTACACTTTAAATATGCAGTTGATACCGGAGCTCATTGCACGAGTATTTTACTGATACCTAGTTTTTCATCTTACCTTTCGCAATTCCATGGATGGAATTTTTAACCTACATAAATCTGCAATAATTATTGAAACAGAGTAATGTCTGTAATAGGGGACATCATTGTAAATCCCTAGACTGCATTCCCAGGCCCGTTGTTACCCCATCGAGACAACTCTGTGCCACGAAACAATATCAAGATACAATAAGCGCCAATGCCTTGCTTTAATACACTATGTACACATGAAATAATATGTTTATTGTTAAGTTCATAAATGTAACTTCACTTTCTACTATTATCTTTTATTGTACTCTAGTTGCATTCGTGAGAGTATGCTAAATGAACAATGCAATAATGTTAAGAATCCTGTTTGGCTAACGGTGTACCGAGTATAGCAGTTTATTTAGGACATTTAGCAAATTAGAGGCGACGATTGTGGCCATTCCCGTACAGAAAAGAAACATAAGTCATGTTGAGTTTTACAATATCAAAATATTATACTTATACCGTTTCTGTTTGTTAAACAATTTGAACACTTCAATATAAAAATAGCTAGTACTATACCCAATGTATTTGTTATAATACACATCTTACTATTTTCATATGTATTAAACTGTATAAATGAATAACCAATTTGTGCCTAAAAAAATAAAAGTAGTAAATTCCGTTTGGTTAAAACAAAACAATAGAAGCTGAGGCTAAAAATAGAAACAAATGTCTGATGCTATCAAAATCACCTCAGATGGCACAAAAATATGTGACCTATTTAAGAAAATAAGTACGGTTTTAAAACCGTATACAAATTTCATTGTTAATAATGCAAACTGGTCGGCGTTAAATCATTGACAATGCCACGTTTTTGGTAAAGAGAAGATCCTTAGGCATTTGCAATCCTTAGATTCGAACAAATGACGGGGACCAGAAATGATTCCACCTGTCTTTATGAAAGCGTGCTAATTGCAGCTTGTGCCGGCTTTATTTTTTATTTATGACAAGTCCTTACAATCAGGAGTGTTCCCTGAGTTATGGAAATCAGCTAAGGTGCTCTTATCAGAAAAGATTATTTAAAACTTTAATTGACATATTATCACTATCAGCATCACTTTGTTGAGTTTAGGTATACTAGTACCAATGTATTAACGTTTACCGAGACTGGCTGAAGTCTTGGAGTCTCATAGAGAAGTTGACGGCATATACTGACTTCAGCAAGGAGTTTGATCGGTTCCCACACAGTATCCTTACACAGAAATTACAGGCGTATGGCCTCTCAGGCACGCTAATTGAATGTGCGATATCGTACTTACATAGGTGGAACTTTTATGTTATTTTCGATGGTTTTCAAACATATCCCTATAAAATCATATCTAGTGTACCTCAAGGTTCACGCCTGGGACTAGTACGATTTAATGCCTTTTCATAATTTTTAATCTTTCATATATGCTGGTGATTTAAAATTTAATGCTGGTGATATCATAACAACAGCATGAAACACATAAAATCAAGTCACGTGACATTCACAAGAAAACAACCCATTAAAGAAAAACTAAACATAATAATTATTTGTTGATAAAATATTAAGCACAACGTTAAAATTTTTAAATCATTTTATGATATATTGTGTAGAATATATCATAAAATGATGTGAGCATGTTGCTCTTGGGTAGAGATTAAGTAACCTTTAAGTTATTAATGACCCAGATAAAACTATTTAGATAAATACGGTATCGAAGTATTTAAATTACTTTGTGTAATATTAAACTGAGACTTAAAAATTTAATAACTGGACTTGTCCCCAAGTTTTTACGTAAAATTTTCGAACATAAAATATTTTTAGGAAATATCCATCTCTGTCTAAATGATTATGTTTAAAAAAGTCAAACTGTCATCAATACAATCCTAGATCTACTAGATGAATAACTAAGGTTCTTTGTTTAACATAGATAGGAATACCATAACTGTATTGAATATGAGGGAAACTGGGCCTGTAGACAATTTATATACATCGTGCTTGTTACCAAGAGAGTCAACATTAAGCCTTAACAAGCACAATATATATAGAAGTTCAGTCGCTGTTGTCCTCGATTTCGCCACCATAGCAATTTCAATACGCGACCCCTTTATGCTGTGTTAGCGATATGTTCTGGCCATTTTTAATTTGATAAAGACGCTGCGATGCTTGTAAGGAGGGGTGAAAGAAGATTATAATACAAAGTATCTTAAATTTATTTTCTTTCTTATAATCGTAATTTGTCTTGGAAAGGTTTATATGTCTTTGGGATAAACACTTTGCTTTTCAGGTTATTTCTGATTTGCTTCAAAGAACTTGTGATAAAATTAGAAATTTTAGTAAAAATTCGAAATACTTGTCATTCTTTAATCGTGCATTCGTGCCAGATACTTTTCGTATTTGAAAATTTTATTTCAATCTTGCGATTACTTTCTGACATTAGTTTTGGTTGCTTAATATAAATGCTTAATAAAAAAAAAATTACGAATTTTCTTTCGGGGGTCTATTTGTCGAATTGTCAAAATATCCACCATAAAAGATCAAATATTATTGAATAATTAAACAGTTGAAATTCAATGAATTGGTCTCAGGCAATTATTTATTTCCATTCAATAAAAACACTAAAAAAAAACAGGCCGTGAAGTTGGCATGATAGAGGACTGCGAACCAAAAAAACTGACAAAAATTTAGAATTCATGCAAAGTTCCTTGCTAACGTGTTATTATTGGTGACCTATTTGTCATAGTTAGTTGTTAAAGTGACTTGGGTTCGATCCCGGTGCCAGCACCATTAAAATTGTTAACTGAAATTTTTAGTGCTGAATATACCACGTAAGAAAACCTAATTGTAAATCATTGTGAGGAAGCCGGCATGTGAGAAATAATAAAAAAGTATTACGTTGCGACACTTTAGAACGACACGTCACGGACGAGTGACGTCCATCAATCTGCAACTAGAGCAGTGGCGTGGCGGACCCTTACTGTTTCCAAGAGCTCAAGGAGGTCTTTTTCCCAGCGGCGGGACATTTACGCTTGTAAATGTGTAGTACCCTTGCTACTTTTTACTTTTTTTTAATATATTTTCAGACCAAACCACACAAGTAAAGCAAAACTAGGAAGTCAGGCAAAACAAAATTAAGAGTCCATTCAGAACTTAAAACTTCAGCCATTCTAATCTACGTAGTGCTTATATAGATTTAACAATGGATCTTATCCGAATCCGGTTGATTTACGAATTTTGCTAGGATATTGTAGCTTAATCAAGCTGTAGATTTTGTTTTTCGATTAATTAGCCCACTGCTGGACAAAGGTCTTTCCGTGAAAGCGCTAACAAATCCCGCCATGCCATGTATTTAGGAGAACATTTGCCCATACTGTCCACGTTGGGAGGCGATTTGGTTAGCGTAGTGTCGGTACTCGCACTAGTGATGCGATGCTCTGTTCATATGTTCTGTTAAAAAGGTCAACTTAATTATCGATATAATTACGAGATGTACGTTACTGCGAGATTCGTATTGAGTTGCACATAATTGATATCTCTTTATTGATCAAATGTCTATAAAATCAGTTAAGTGAATTTATTTTTTTATCCATGGATAAATAATATTCCGTCTACAATTCTACTATCTAAGTACAATATTACTTTTTGCAATAATTTAACTAATTTGTTTTCATTAGTACGACCCGATAGAGTTGTTGGCTTTATAGTGACTTTCGCTTCTAAGAGCAATTGTTTCTATTTGTTTATTTATTATTTATATTAATGTTTGTAACTAAGTGATGGTTCGTCATTTAATATAATATGTGGGTATACTATATGTTTGTTATTTTATCAAGATACTAATCCTAGTTCTGATCTGAATGACGCATGGGAGAGAGTGATTTAATAATGATATAATCCTTCATTAATAAAAACCATGGTTGTCATAGCATCGGGCGCGACCTGTTCCAAGAAACAGTAGCTTTCTTGTTCGCACTGCCAGCACACTGTTACCCTGTGAGAGTCCATTGTTCGGGTCTGTTTACATGTTATAATACTCATAGTTATGCTTTCAGTAATATGTGCTCACTGCGATTGTGGCCAACATGCTCGAAGGCACGTAGCACTTTAGATTTAGGTAAGTACGTCAGAGGAAAAAAAACCTAAGTGCCGTGCGCCAAAATGGTTAACAAAAACAGTACACTATGCAATGTATAGTTTTTATGTACAGTATTTTGTATTTTTTTTGTCAAATTAATTTCAGTCCGTTTTTTTTATTACTTTTGAAAGTAGTAAATACTTTGAAGGGCAAATAAGTACACGGTATGATTGCAAACAAATTTCATAGTTTAGGAATTGTAAATATTGGCCTATTTATTTTTAATATTTTGTCCGAGTAATACCACGATCTTGCAGAATACCGGCGCTAAGTAGAGGCATCTTGTGCTTCTTTGTTTCGCTCGGTGAGTGAGGTGACCAAGCCAACTTTCCCCACCTCCAATTCCCTCTCTCCTCATTACTCACATCTCCCAAAATATCCTTAAAACCCGGCAACGGTAATCACTTAACAATCAGGTGAGTCGGTTGGTCCGTTTTACCATTACATTACAATCCTGGTACTACAATGACTGCCTTGTATCAGTTGTAACAGTCCCCAGTATGTGTTAAGTTGTGTTTTTTTAGCTTAGCTGGATACCGGGACGTTAATATTTTTAAATTTTGATATCCGTCATTCAAAATACCTCTACCATTGAACTCTGCTAAGAGGTTATCAATACTTCGGAAAATATTTATATTAATGTTTGTAACTAAGTGATGGTTCGTCATTTAATATAATATGTGGGTATACTATATGTTTGTTATTTTATCAAGATACTAATCCTAGTTCTGATCTGAATGACGCATGGGAGAGAGTGATTTAATAATGATATAATCCTTCATTAATAAAAACCATGGTTGTCATAGCATCGGGCGCGACCTGTTCCAAGAAACAGTAGCTTTCTTGTTCGCACTGCCAGCACACTGTTACCCTGTGAGAGTCCATTGTTCGGGTCTGTTTACATGTTATAATACTCATAGTTATGCTTTCAGTAATATGTGCTCACTGCGATTGTGGCCAACATGCTCGAAGGCACGTAGCACTTTAGATTTAGGTAAGTACGTCAGAGGAAAAAAAACCTAAGTGCCGTGCGCCAAAATGGTTAACAAAAACAGTACACTATGCAATGTATAGTTTTTATGTACAGTATTTTGTATTTTTTTTGTCAAATTAATTTCAGTCCGTTTTTTTTATTACTTTTGAAAGTAGTAAATACTTTGAAGGGCAAATAAGTACACGGTATGATTGCAAACAAATTTCATAGTTTAGGAATTGTAAATATTGGCCTATTTATTTTTAATATTTTGTCCGAGTAATACCACGATCTTGCAGAATACCGGCGCTAAGTAGAGGCATCTTGTGCTTCTTTGTTTCGCTCGGTGAGTGAGGTGACCCGAAGCCAACTTTCCCCACCTCCAATTCCCCTCTCTCCTCATTACTCACATCTCCCAAAATATCCTTAAAACCCGGCAACGGTAATCACTTAACAATCAGGTGAGTCGGTTGGTCCGTTTTACCATTACATTACAATCCTGGTACTACAATGACTGCCTTGTATCAGTTGTAACAGTCCCCAGTATGTGTTAAGTTGTGTTTTTTTAGCTTAGCTGGATACCGGGACGTTAATATTTTTAAATTTTGATATCCCGTCATTCAAAATACCTCTACCATTGAACTCTGCTAAGAGGTTATCAATACTTCGGAAAATATTTATATTAATTTGTAAGTGGACTATTTCCTAGAGTGTACTTTGTAATTACGCATTTGATAGATACTATATATCGGCTTATCTGTTAAGAAGTTTTACTACCAGTGCGAGTAAATATCGGCTTTATCAATCCAGGTTAATCAAGTTGATACGTCTTATCACTCGTAACTGCTTTAAAATTATGATGTACACATAAAATATGCCCCAATATTGTTTATTTTGCCTTTTTTTTTCGTTGTAATATTTGGCTGATAGATAGGTATCGTGTTCTCTCTAAAGTTCTATTTCATGTGCGGTGTGTTTTCCTTTTATTTACACAAAAATATGCGTATATTATGTTGCCTGATTAACCCTCTTGGTTATATGACATTATACTAATTTTAATATCAACAGATAGTTTGATCTGTATAGATTACACGAACAAGTACTACTGAGATTTGGTTTTAGGGCAATCAAGCTAATGACATGTCTTGTGGCAATGAGACTTAATTCTATAACCATTTACGTGTCATAACAATACAAGAATTTTTATTTATCAACATGTCCAGAATAACTGAAGTGGCAATAGCTGTACACAAAATTCTGTACATTGATTACCGAAGAATGGAATTAAATCTTTTTCTAAAATTTTTCATAAAATTAAACTAAATGTTTAAATTAATATTATTACAATGTTACAAAGGAGTAACTACTTACCTTACAGCCTGTATAATCCACTGCACCACAAGTTTATCTAGGTAGAATATACCACATGGGTAGAATCAAGAAATTACGTTGCATTAATAAGAATTGATCGGGAGAATTTCTTTCCTGTCCAAGTCAGTCTAAACTTTTTTAAACAATTTCGGCGTCTTTAAAGTACTTTAAACTTTATTATACCGTTATTTTGTTTTGCGGAGTAAAGTGTGGACTGTATGTAGTTATTATTGTGTATTACAAATATTTATCCAGATGTTAATGAAAAAAATTACAAATGTGACTTGCCTTTCGTTACAGTATCATGGGTAAAGGTTGAATATTATGTTTATGTTAAAATTTGGTGATACGTTTAGATTTTTTATAGAGAGTTGATGTTGTGAGATACGGTTAAGAGAAAGAGAAAACCAAAAAGCAAGGCTGAAGCATACTTCTGTACAGTACTAACCTGAGGTTATTAATCAAAAAGGGACAATGCCTTTAAGTTACGAGGAGCACGGTGAATACGGTGCAGGCTAATGAGCATGTTACACAGCAGGAAGTCGTATGTTCAGTAGTAAACATGGTTCATACAATGAAAAGGAGTTTTGTGGTCAAACCGTTGTTTGTTTTACACAAACTACCAACAACACCGAGAGGTAGCGGCGTAAGCCCCTGCCTGTTTCGTTCTTTCCCTGGGTTTCGCAAAAGGAAGAGAAAAAAAGCCTTGATAATCTCATGGGATTTCCGGGAGGGTTTGTATTCGGCGACGAGGTTCGTTGCTCGCTGTCTTGTTCTGCCTCCCAGAAAAGCGAAAAGTGGCCATATTTTAAACAATTTTAAATCCCATGTCATGTGTATTTCAAACGTTTCAACACGTCAAAACTCTTTATTTTTCACTAAATTATACTAAGCTAGGTTTATTTCATATAAACACGATTGTTGTAAGCAAGCACGAAGTTCCTTGATTGACACAGAGGTCGGGTCAGAATCAACATTTACCTGCGTATAATGTTTGGGGTCAAACAATATTATTCCTGGTACTGTATGGGAAATGAAAACAACGGGTCTCACGCTCTCATACTGCCCACGCGCAGGAAGGATATCTTTGGTACTTTGGTTCAGAAGCTAAAACTAGAACAATGTGTTTAAATAATTTTAAATATTTGAACACGTTTCATGATATACACAATTCGTCCTTTTCTGTATCTCATGAAACGGCTCGGTGGCGCAGTGTTTAAGCATTTGGCCGCGGCGCTGATAGTCACGTATTCGATTCCCGTACGAAAGAAATATTTCGCAGTATGCACAACAAATAATTGTTCTTGTTCTGGTTGTTTGTCCGTGTGCACTTGATGTATGTAAACTGCTTCCACGACACAAATAAATTCCTAGTGTGGGCGTAACGAAAAAACTAATAATTAGATTTAGGTAATTTAAGGTGATAAACGAGTAGGCAGTCCACTTAACGGTTGGTGGTGCCATGGTATCGAATATCATAATAACATATCCGTCATTTGTCTGTTGGCGCTTGGAACATATTTGTACAATAAACATATTTGTAGGCGATACAAATACATTATTCGTGCGGGTAACGAACGTGTGACCTCCAACACTTAACCACTGAGCCGACTATTACTATTAACTTATTAGGCACAACGTTTTCCTTGTATAAAAAAATATTATGTAATTTTAATATCGCATTTACTATACACTGGTAATATACCTAAAATGTGAATTATTGAGATTATTTATAACT
The DNA here is from genome assembly GCA_029286595.1 of Bhutanitis thaidina. Classification (NCBI taxonomy): domain Eukaryota; kingdom Metazoa; phylum Arthropoda; class Insecta; order Lepidoptera; family Papilionidae; genus Bhutanitis; species Bhutanitis thaidina. The sequence continues at coordinate 5,847,353 of JAGSMS010000014.1, forward strand.
TCGAGATAAGTTTTAAAGTTCTAAAATTTATATGATATGAATCTTATTTGCATACGTGTAATGTCTTAATATTATATTTTACTGTATTATTGATTGCATGCTCATTCTGATAACATTAGGTAAATTATTTTTAAGAAATGTACATTTTACTTACAAAAATGTTCATTGTTAATCTTTTAACTCTAGCACGTATTTAATTTTTGACAAAACACAAAATTTACTCTATCGCACGATGAAGACGACTTCAAATTTACTCAGAAGTAATATTATGGTTATGGTGAAAGTCTTCCTGGTCGATTTCGTCCACGGAACCTTCACCTCGAAACTTCCAAATACTACAGTTATACAAGCAGCTGTCAACTGCGCAGAAGTTATTTAGGGACGCAAGTGTACTTAGTAGATACACGGGACACAACGAAATACAAGGCTCGATGAGAACTATAATTTGTGCACAAATAGATAATATTTGGGATTGGGATCAGTCAGGTATGCTTACCGCTAAGACACGGTCTTTGAAAAAATACTACAAATGATTCCAATCTATAATTTTTTCAGATATCGTTTCGATAGCCTTAGTAGGAGTCCATCAGAATTTACATAATTAGTGCAATATGACCGTTACTGAGCTTACCGACCCGTCAGCCAAGCGTGCTGAGTATGAGCAAACCCTCCAAGTATTGCTGTCGCTTTCTTGTTGAGGCCAATGTCCATCAGTAGACTCGAATAGGCCGACGAAGAAGACGCCTAAATATTTTTTATTATTGCATTAGGCTGAAAAACAAACTACCAGTCCACCTGATGGGGAGTGGCAACTGCAACCGACGGACAAATGCAAACAACTTCAAAGGTTACATATGCGATGTCACCCCGGAGGACTACGATAGGAAGCCTCAAAGCCTGTAATTATACTAGCTCCATACCTTTCAAACCCGAAAATCACAGTAGTTGCATTGCTGTTTCGTGACAGAAATGGCTTAGAGGGTTGTGCCTATCCTGGTTATTTTTACGTTTTTATAGAGAAGGTATTACTAGGTTTTAAGCTAAATATGTTCGCACAGTAACTAAGTTTTAAAACTAATATAACAACATTTTAAAACTTATTTTATTTATTTGTTTTGATATTTTACGAATGACAAGCAGTTTACCTACTATTATTCAGTAAGTAAAAAAAACATTGTGAAGATCCATAGCGAACCCTTTCCACTGAGTACGCAAAACATGTACAGTTTGTGAAAACCTACAGCGAAACAATTCTATGATCTCGTAACTGACAACTTTCTGCACGTCAAATATCCATTATTACGTCAAATTACATTAGGTGCGAAGAACATGTTTACTAGTATGTACGTTAGACATGTGCAAATTTCCTTTAGAAGCGCTGAACACGTTGCATAACGTAACGTAAACTTATAGTATTTAGTTATGTTTCTGTGGTTGGAAGTTTATCTCGGTAAATACTCCGCGGTCGTTACAACATAGATATTTATCATCCAAACATATTTCAAGTGGTTGTTATAACCGATCAGAATTAGAACATCTTATCATTAATATAACAGCAAACAGCATGCTTCACCTGCCGCACCCGCGCTTGAAATCAAAGCGCAGAAGCTCAATTGGTGTAATTTATGCGCTAGTCTTTCGTATTAAACCGTGTGCACACCGTTATTATACATTAAAAAAGTCTGAAAGGACGTAACAGCAAGCTTGACCTGACGATGTAGGTAATCATGGCTGATTTTGACCAATCTGAAATTGACGCGTGATGTGCAAATACTGAAGATTTGTTTTGATCTTAACGTATCCGATGTACGAGTTACGCTAATGCGATAAGATTAGAGGAAACACCAGTGTTAGTAACACGGAGCAACATAGCGCAATAAGACTCGTAACATTTTGTGTTTTCTCCAATTTGGCTTCGTCTAGGTTCGTAATCCTAAACTGATTATGAATATGAATAACACAGAATACGTGATCGACTTCATCTCACCTACGTCAAACTTGTCACACATATTACATGAAACTCGAAAAAGTACCGTTATTGTTTCAGAAAGTTAAAATGTTGAATTGATTAATATTTGTAGCATATATTCACATAGTTTTTTTAATAATCATCTTTATTATTACTTTAAGCTTTCCACTATCTAAATGTTTACTGGAATTGAATCCAATTTTGGACAAATTATTTCACTTAGATTTTCGATTAAAACTTTTGGTTGGATCAATATTTGTATTATTTGCTAATTATAATCTTGAATATACTGTGTATGATTTATTCATGAATTTGATATAGCATCTACAATAATAGACCCAATAAAAAAAACTGACTAGAGAACGTATGATTGTCACCGAATAACGACTTAATTTTTGATCGTGGAAAATGAGCATTGCATATCGACGACATTGATGAGATTCACCAAACCGATTTTGTGATTCAATAATAATAAATACTATATTATTATTGAACGGAAGCAGGGTTATGTGCACTCGTCATAAGATTCTGAATGTAGGTCGAAATAATCGACTACTTGAAGTACCGACAATTACAAAGATGAGTGGATTTATAAACATCATTTGAACCTTGTTTCTGTTTTCAACAAATGGTGTCTGTTATGTTATATGTAAAGTTAGGTTAGTATTTAAAATTTGTTTTACTACGAGAAATTTGAATTGCAAGAAATTGAAATATTGTCAACTAGCTTCAGCCCACAATTACGTACGCGTGAAACATTTTTTGTGACTTTTTAATAATAAATTGTAGCCGATTTTCAAGGTCAAGTCAAGGGAATCACTGTACCAAATTTCTTAAAAATCCGTTCATAGTTTTAGTCGTGAAAACGTAACAGACAGTTATAGGTATGGAACTAATAGTAAGTATATATAGTATGGATACATTTGTAACAGTTTCAGTAATAAACATAAATATTGTCTGTAGTGGCTATCCTAATCCAGAACCCACCAGCCCGTGGCCTGGGTCACATAATCATTAGAGATTTAACATCCATCCTCCTTCGACCAGCGTTGCTTTCTAAGAGCGAAATCAATTTGAAGAAGTTCTACTTTGACCACAGTCATTTGCTACTTTATATATCACACCCGATGTAGATTCAGGTATCAAGACTGAACATCGATTAGGAAACCAGTTGAACTACTTTGAACATGTAGCATCATGCGTAGACGTCCCTGTGTAATGTGGAGATAAGGAAATTAATTACTATGGCCAGTTACTATCCCACGTTATAACATATCCACGTTAACTTGTCTTTATAGACACGTCCATTATTCACATAGATCAACAATAAATTCAAATAAATATTCTTGTACTAATTTATACTTATATATTATACTGATTTCCTAAATAATAGTAGGTATTTACCATTTGTTCTATCGAAATAGCACCAAAACATCGGGATTAACTTAAATTTTTAAGTCCTAGCGCATGAAGCGCAGGAAGAGCTTGATGGCAAATAAAAGTAAGATAACTGTCGCTGAGCACATCGAACTTTAGTAAAAGTTTGCAAATATACCGGAAATGCTCACATTAACACAAATATGTAAAAATGTAAACGTTTTATAACTGTATTAAAAATATTCTAATAAAATCGCATAAATCTTTTTATTATCTATACTAATTTATATAATTAGTACTAATTATAAAAATTAGTATAGATAATAAAAGCTACACGGATTTTGAAAACACTTTTTAATTATCCTTATGTTTCCACCTACCTACATAATATATCTTTAATGTGAAAGTTTGTATGTTTGTCGCTCAAGGACTGAAAGGATATGAAAGAAGTTTGATGTGTGCCACACACGCTAGTCGCTACTATACATAAATAGAAAAATTTTCACCTCATGCGTAGACGGTTCCTTGAATATTTGTCATTCGATTAAATATTTGATGAAGTTTGCAAATGAAATGATCATTTTGTAAAGATCATTTTAAGTGTTTATTATCTAGGGGAGTGTTGGCCACGAGTATATCCCCAGCATAACTAGAGTAACCGACAACCGAGTTGTAAAGATCCGCAAGCTGAAGTAGCAATGGGCCGGCCACAAAGATAGCAGAACTGACCACCGTTAGGATAGATAGATTTTCAAGTAACGACCTGCAAAGTGTTGCAGAAAGTAGATGGATGCTGCTGGTTAAAGACCGTGCTTTGTGGCAATCTTTGGGTAGGCTTATTTTTAACAGTGTAATTGTGTCAGCCTGACATGGTGATGATGATAAATCTCTAGGACATGTTATTATTTTCTCAAAGTATTATTTCTTCAAAAACTCAAGTAAGTGTTATACTCCGTATTCTTTCCTTTTAAATTATAGCTCGCGCACTTGTTTTCGGATAACGCTGGGCAAGAGGGTTGGTGAGCGACTTTTGAATGTTGCGTCCGCATTACTCTATACAAACCTATAAATTTAAGTAAGAATTATAAAAATTGCTTCACTATGGTTTTGATGTATCAGCAGTAAAATGGTTCGAGAGTTATTTTAGGCATCGCGAACAACAAGTACAAATTTCTGACCAAAGTGCTTTACAGATGAATTCTGACTTTCAGGCGGTTAATCATTTAATCGTGGTAGAGCCAAGCGGCGGCTTTTGCTGTCGCAGGAATGGGCCGGCTCGTCCGGATAAGTACCACGGCCTCGCAGAATACCGGCGTGAAGTAGAGGCATCTTGTGCTTCTGCGTTTCGTGCGGTGAGTGAGGTAACCGGAGGCCCTCTCCCCCCTCCCCCCTCCCCAAATATGGTAGCGGTATATAATTTTGAGCTACCCCAGGAGGGTACCAGTACCTACGGTTCTGGAGAATCCCTCACTGAGCATCCACGTTCAGGCTTTCCTACGCTACCTAATCGTGGATGCTCAGTCTGCCCCGCGTATTCTGGGGGGGGCAATATTCCGCTCTCTTTCTTTCCTACTCGAGGCAAACGCAGCAAAGAAACTATGGCATCCCATACCGCGCTCGCCGTGGATTTCTGCAATATCAGGGGACTCCACTCGAACCTTAGCGCCGTTCATTACCATCTTGAAACGGCGAAGCCGGCCTTGCTTTTTCTTACAGAGACTCAGATATCGTCTCCGGCTGATATCTCTTATCTCCATTACCCGGGGTACAAACTGGAACACTCCTTTGTGCCCCGTGCCGGAGTTTGCGTATACGTCAGAGATGATATCTGTTCTCGACGCCTCGGTAGTCTTGAAGGTTTGGACCTTTCTACCCTTTGGCTGCGCATCGACAGCGACGACCATCCGCGCGTCTATGCGTGCCTTTACAGGTCCCATAGCGGTAATACCGTAACTGACCGACTCATCGACCACATCCAAATGGCTACAGATTCCGTGCTACAACAGATCCCATCCGCAGAGATCGTGATTCTCGGCGATTTTAATGCCCACCACACCGATTGGCTCGGTTCTCGCATAACCGATCATGCGGGGAGATCTGTTCACGACTTTGCATTAGCATATGGCCTGACACAACTGGTAACCTCGCCGACGCGGATCCCAGACGTGGAAGGTCATACACCTTCCCTGTTGGACCTTTTGCTGACCTCACACCCGGACGGATATTTGGTCTCAGTCGATGCCCCTCTTGGCTCGTCGGACCACTGTCTGATCCGGAGTGTAGTGCCTATCGCGCGCCGATCCCGAACGCGATCTGCGGGGTTCCGCCGTGTGTGGCACTATAGGTCGGCAGATTGGGATGGAATGCGGTCTTTCTTTGCTTCCTACCCATGGGGGCAGGTTTGCTTCTCGCTGGATGATCCCAACGTCGTTGCAGATTCTGTCACCGATGTGGTACTTCAGGGAATGGAACTTTTATTCCGTTCTCTGCAGTGCCTGTCGGAGGTAAATCCCAGCGTTGATTTGGTCGCACCTGCAAAATAGCGTCACGCCGAAAGCGGAAGTGCTACCAGGCCTGGGCCGATGCATCGGCGTCTCGGGATGCAAAACCAGTGCTCTTAAAACGAGTACAACTCTGCCTCCAGGTCCTTCAAAGAGTTATCGCTGCGGCAAAGTTAAAGCACATTGGCAGAATTGGCGAGAGACTAGTTCGCCTCCCATCGGGATCCCGCGCATTCTGGTCTCTCGCCAAGGCTGTCCAGGGAATTTCTGTCAGCCATCTCTCCCATCTCTACACAAGGAGGATGATTCGCTGGCCCATACTGCAAAAGAGAAAGCCGATCTCTTGGGCTCTCTTTTTGCATCCAACTCGACTCTTGATGACCGGGGAAACTCTCCACCTACCATCCCGTGGTGTAAGTGCTCCATGCCGGAAATTCAGTTTCTGCAGAGCTCAGTGCGAAAGGCACTCCGCTCCTGGACATTCATAAGTCGAGTGGGCCGGACGGAATCCCTCAATTGTGCTGAGGATGTGTGCCCCTGAGTTGGCATCGGTTCTCACGCGTCTTTTCCGGCACTCCTACTCTTCAGGCGTCGTCCCGGAATCTTGGAAGACAGCATTTGTGCATCAATACCGAAAAAGGCGACCGCTCTGATCCGTCCAACTACAGGCCTATTGCCATCACCCCCTTGTTATCTAAAATAATGGAGTCACTAATCAACACCCAGCTCCTGAGGTACCTGGAGGAACACCAGCTGATCAGTGACCGACAGTACGGTTTCCGTCGCGGACGATCAGCTGGTGATCTTCTAGTTTACCTGACTCACCGATGGGCAGAAGCAGTTGAGTCTAAGGGGGAGGCTTTGGCGGTTAGTCTGGACGTAGCGAAAGCATTTGATAGGGTTTGGCATAAAGCGCTTCTTTCAAAGCTTTCATCTTACGGGGTTCCTGAGAGATTGTGCAACTGGGTCACCAGCTTCCTCACGGATCGGAGCATCAAGGTTGTTGTCGACGGTGCATGCTCGGACCCCAAACCCGTGAATGCTGGTGTTCCACAAGGCTGTGTGCTATCTCCCACTCTGTTCCTTCTGCATATCAACGACATGCTACAAATCAGTAGCATTCATTGCTATGCAGACGACAGCACGGGTGATGCCCTATATACAGGCCGTGCGAATATTTCTCGGGAACACGTCGACGAGTGCCGGAACAAACTTGTGTCTGAAGTCGAGACCTTGTTATTCAAAGTCTCGGATTGGGGTCGACGTAATTTGGTCCTATTCAACCCCAAAAGACACAGGTTTGCGCGTTCACCGCTAAAAAGAATCCCTTTGTCGTTTCTCCTCTTTTGAGAACATTCCCTTATTGCCTCAGCCAGTATCAGAATCCTTGGCGTTGACATATCGAGCGACGTTGAGTTCCGTGGTCACTTGGAGGAGAGGCCAAATTGGCCTCAAAAAGCTTGGTGTGCTCTGTAGAGCGGGACAGTATTTCATGCCGGTCCACCGTTTGCAACTTTATAAGGCGCAAGTTCGGCCCCACATGGAATACTGTTCTCATCTCTGGGCAGGGGCACCCCAGTACCAACTCCTTCCATTTGACCGCATCCAACGTCGAGCGGCTCGAATTGTCGGCGACCAAGCTCTCTCTGATCGGCTTGATCCTTTGGCCTTGCGAAGAGATGTTGCTTCTCTTTGCATTTTTTACAAAATTTTCCACGGGGAATGTTCTGAGGAACTGTTCGGATTGATCCCAGCTGCTGAGTTTCACCATCGTACATCGCGACTGAATTCGAAGTTCCATAGATACCACCTAGATGGTTGGCATTCCACCACAGTGCGTTTTAATCGAAGTTTTCTGCCACGCACTTCGACTTTGTGGAATCAGCTGTCGCCAGCAGTATTTCCGAATAGTTACGACTTAGGGACCTTCAAGATAAGAGCTTATTCCTTCCTTAAAGGCCGGCAGCGCATCTGTAGCTCCTCTGGTGTTGTGGATGTTCGTGGGCGTCGGTGATCACTTACCATCAGGTGAGCCGCACGCTCGTTTGCCCCCTTCTTCTATAAAAAAAAAAAATTATGGCGTGCCACAAGGTTCTATTTTGGGACCTCTTCTGTTTGCTGTGTATTGTGCAGATATAACAAATAACATTAAATATTGCAGATACCATATTTACGCCGACGATACACAGATTTATATACCTTGTAAGCCGGAGGAAACAAAATCAGCTGTGGAAAAATTAAATAAAGACTTAGAAAGTATTGCCGCTTGGTCAGAATCGAATGCATTAGTTCTAAATGGGAGCAAGTCTAAATATATGATTTTAGGGACATTTAAACAAATCCTAAAGATAGCCAAACTCGGAGTTAGGGTAACCATAAGAGGCGAGCAAGTTGAACGCGTGACTGAGGCCCGAAATTTGGGTTTGATAATGGATGATTGTTTACGATTCGAAAGTCACATATTAGACACTGCTAGGAAATGCTTTTATAGACTCAAAGTATTATATCAAATCAGAAATTACCTAAATACGGATACTCGTATCAAACTGCGACTCGCTGATTCTTTCTAAATTTAATTATATGGATACCGTGTACGGCCCTCGTTTACTTGTACGCAGTCAAAAACTAGTTCAGCGGGTGCAGAACGCCTGTGCGAGATTTTGTTTTAAGATGCCGCCACGCGCTCATGTCACACCGTACATGAACGAGGGCAACATTTTAAAAATGAAGTACCGTCGAGAACATCACCTAGCAACATTACTCTTTGGCTTAATTAAATACAATGTGCTGCAATATCTTTTCCAAAAATTGGTGTGGTCGCGCGACGTACAATCAAAAATGACTCGTGCATCAAGCTATTCTCTCGCCGTGCCCTACCATCGTACCATCGCCTTCCGTAGTAGTTTTAAGTATGCTGCCTCCAAGTGCTGGAATGACCTGCCGCCACCGCTTCGGTGTCTGAAAACATTAAAACCATTCAAAACAAAGTATAAAAATCATCTTATTATTTCTCAAAAAATATGGTATAAGATACGTACCTCAATGGTTATAGACATACGACACTGACGAACAGAGTCTCAGCGACTGGGAGTGCAGGCAAGGAGGCTATTGCAGGAAGGTACTAAAATAAATATCTGGTGGATGGTAACTGATATGATAATTGTATTTTAATTATTACATACTGCGATTATGCCATAATTGTGTAGTGTGGTATAGTTCAAGAACAGAGTACAGCTCCCATAGCTCATAGACACAATTTTGTAAAGCTGTATTTATTAAATCTATTTATCCTCGATTAGTTAGTTAAGTTAGTTTTCATTTTATTATTGTTACTGATACTTCTTAAGCTATGTACAATATAGTTGAAAATAACTTTCCCCGTATGTACGACACACAGGCCCACTGAAAACCAGCGCTGTAGTCTCAACTGCAGCATTAAGCTGAGTGTGGTCTGTTTGCCCCATGCGCCACGCAATGCGTCTAGAGGAGGCAACGTTAAACATTGTTTGTGTAAATAACTGTTTGATTAAATGTGTTGCAATGTTTGTTTTGTTATCAAGTGGCGTATTTGTGCAATAAATGTTTCTTTCTTTCTTTCTTTCAAATATTTATTTACATGCACATTCCTTCCAAAGGAAGTCTCCTTAATTGGAACAATTGTAAGGAATAAAGTGTCATTATAAATTATTTCGTCTCTTTCTCTCTTACAAATCTTCTGTTAAAAACCAGGGCGATCGTGTCAACGTCGCTGGTAACCAATTTGTTGAGTTTTATTTTTTAAACACTTTATTGAACCAAGAAACAAAACGTATTAGTTAAGTACTTGTGGGGTGTAAGGGTGAATATACTATCTAATTCTTCTTCAAATGCCACCCTCACCTAGATGTGTTGCACCCAGCTAACCAACAAACAAGGGTCGAATTTGTCTAACCCAAATCTCACAGGTTGATGGGGAGCAGCATCATAAGTGTGCGGGTACCAGTATAGCGTTCATCAATCCGCTTGCCCAGCATGTTGAGTATGGATAAAGCATCCAAGGAATGGATCCCGACATTTGCAGACGATTTCTTAGAGTCCCGTTAAACATAAGCCTCTCCAAGAAAGCAATGGACTAGCCTGATATATGAATATATTAGTATCAACATGTTAACATACGTACCGATTTTGCAATTTTTCTTCTTAATCAATAACAGCCTCCGCGGACTGAGTGTGTTGGATTATGGTCTGATATAATTGATTTGGTCGATTAAAAAAAAACTACTATTACTGTTATGTATTCCATACTGGCAGGTGGCCATTTTTTCAATGTAGAAAAAAAAACTAGTTTTATGTATGATAATTAAAGTCAAAAGAAAATTTGTGCGTAACTACCTATCAAAAACACGCATAAAAACATCATTATATAATTTAGTGTCGTTAAATCATGCGTATGTTCATTATGTAGATATTATTTCTATTCTAAATTGAGCGCGTGTGATCGTGGTTATCTTAAGCAGAGTTAAGTTACAAAGGCCAGGACGGATAAACTATTAAGGCGTGTCATGGATCATTACAAATAAACAGCAATATATATAAAAAGACTAGTCTGTTATTTTAAGCTTTACATTTTAAATAAAATTTTATTTTTACGTTGGCAACAATGCTGTGGAAATTAAAAAAAATATGTGTACTGTCATACCGTGTTTTAGCTCATCAAGGCTAATTAAAACTTCGTAATGCTCCTTTAAATAAAACCTTGTTGCTGATGGAATAAAGGGGATGATCATGGATGTCGAAGCATGGAAGGAGGGCATGGTATAAAGGTTATCATGTCCACCTGACCGATTATGACTCTAGCGACTTTCCAATTCTATTGGCAGTTGTCAACTGCGCAGGATATATAACACTGTCGTAAGTGTACGTGTGCAGTATATTTACTTTCCCGTATACGATGTAATAGATATGGAACGAGATTGGATAAAGGGATAGATGCAGTGTTAGACGCACGGGATGTAACAACAAAACTAGACCCGAAAACGATCCATTAGCAAAACAATAATGTGTGAGATGAAGTACATTGACCAATACCGGTTTCAAATTTGATAAGTTTTATGGTAATGTAATGATATTATGATACAAACTCACATGGCGTGCGACCTAGTCACGCTTAAAAACCATTTCTAAAGGTTAAGCGACACTATTTTATCGTTCAATCTGTCGAAGAGATGTGTTCACATCGCGTTTACCATCAGCCATTTTTAGCTCTAATTTATTTTAAAATTCAAATACTTATTTGAACTCTGTGCTATATCTTAAAATATATGAAACCAAATCATTATTATTTTTATGATTAATTTGAATGCGTCATATTAAAGCACTGGCACGTCTTGATATGCAAATGTGGATATAAGATTGTGTTATACATGACTAACCGATGTACTGAATAATTCCTCAATGTATCAGGGACTAAGACTTCAAATTTAAAAAAAAAAGAATCTTGCGCTGTGCTAATAACTAATACCTTTTTCTCACATATTTGTTTCTTTCCAGAAACAATAATATGAACAGCGCGACGATGTTCGGTCTTTACAAAGTAGCAGCTCTGATGCTCCTAAGTGCTCTCAGTAAAGGCGAGTTACCCGAAGACGATTTCAGGATAATAAATCGCCAAGGTAAGCCCATTCTTCACTCTCTTTATTGCTCATAATTACGAACTTTTATGCTAATACCCAATTTACGGGATCTTAAAAGACCAGACCACACCGTACCCCCGACCATATGAAATATTTAGCTTTGTTGTAGAGGAATAATGACGAACGTTTAAAATAGTGGTTGCACGATTGTTTCTTTTCGCTTGAGAAATTTTAATTTTATTTCATTTCCAACTAGCGTTTGTCCGCGGAATTGCCCGTGTGATGTAATCGTACTGATTTTAAAGTTTGTCGCCAGAAAGTACCATAAGTCTCATCCTGCGGCAGAATTTCACATCTCTGCTTATTTTCCTTTGAGTTTGCCATATAACATATTGTGCATTTTAATTAATACTAGCGATATAGGCTGCGCATGAGCAGATTTAAATACGTGGTAGAGCCATGCGGCGGCTTTTGCTGCTGCCCGATTGGGCCGGCTCTAACGGCGTAGTAGTACGGCCTCGTAGAGTACCGGTATAAGGTAGAGGTATCTTATAATTTTGCGTTTCGTTGCTCTCCCTCCTCTACCCTCTAATTCCCTGACCGCAAATATCCTTAAAGGCCTGAAATACACGGGGAAAACTGAGCTTTCCAAACAGGCCTCTAGTGGCATAGCTCGTCGCCGGAAATGCTCATGCAGATTCTTCGCAATGGACAACTAATTTCCCGGCATCCCTTGAATGTACGCGCAGTCCTTTGCACTTGTATGGCTATAGATAGATAATTAATATATTTCATAATTTCTCATCATTATAGCCTGTTAAGTCCACTACCGAACATAGGCTTCCTGCAAATATTGTCACTAAGCACGATCCACTCATAATCCATCAACTTCCTTATTTCATATTCCACGTGTTGGTCAAGTATGGTTCTCAAAGGTAAGTAAGGTAGGCGTAATTTATAGATTACGATTTGCGATAAGAGCGTTAGTAGCAAGAGAATTAAATCCAAGACTTTGTAAGTATTGCGCTACACAAATATGGAATTCTGCTGAAATTCGAAATGCGGTAACCACATAACTTCATATTTACAAACTCTGTTTCTCTGCTAGTGATAACCCTCAGTGTTATTAAACTTTTTCATCATAGTTGTGTTCCATTTCATCAATTGTTGTTCGAGGCCAGCCGCCGAAAATAACTGATCATTCATTGCATTGATTTATTCTATAATTGTTTTAGCGCTTTGGGTATGACTGAAATGAATTTTTGTGCGTGTGTAGCTTTGTAGCGTTTACTATCCTAGAATTACAGCAATCACAATATATAGTGACCATCATTAGTTGTTATGATGAGTAATTGATTGAGTGATCAAATGTTTTGTATGTATTAGTAAGTAGGTAGATGTCGATACTCAGAAAATTGTATTCAAAATCTTAATCTACTCGGGCGGAGGAGGGTAAACGGGAAAGCTCCTTCCCACGAGTGTATTGAGTTTTATAAGGAAATAGTGTTCTTAAAGAAAGAAAAAAAAATATTTAGCACCACTATTGGGCACTTGGCCTTTCGATCACGTGGCCCTGGATACTTCCATCACTAATCGTACGCTTAGTGCGGATTTCCTTGCACAGATTTGCGTTAAAAAGCGATCATTCGCTGTGACAAGTTAAATAAATATCGTACCTTAGACACGTCTATGGATGTAAATAATTGTTTCTGAAGTCCATAAACTGGTTCGGGTGATATTTATTCCTAGGAAGCTAGGTGATTACCTCGAGCAATATTCCTGGAAGTAGTAATACAAAATGTTAATTCTAACGTGTAATTGCATTTTCAAATCGCAGTAGAAATGGCGTAAGACGGTAAATGACATAAGGTGGTTGTGTTACGCATAACGTAAGGATACTGCTTTTAACATCATTAAATTGCTATTATATAGTCTTAGAAGTATTAGTTTTGTTGGATCTTGGTAGCTTGAGCAGATCAAGTTGATCGATACCCAGTAAACTCGTTACTAAAAGTTTTGTCTGCAATTCAAGCTTTCTTTGACAACGTGAGTGAGAAAACATGGCGAGTAACCAGTATGTCGGCGAATTGAAAATATTTCGTGAACATGTAAAGTCCGCCAACCTGCACTGGTGCATATTGGAAAGCTTTCTTGGTTATATAAATATAGGGCTACATATTATTTTGATTAAAGAGCGTTTTTGCCACACGGCTTTTCATACAAGCTTTCATGTCCAAAATCGTCAAAATTAATTAACTTCTTCTTTTTTATTAGCAGCCTATTTGAGTCCACTGCTGAACATAGACCTAGATCTCGCTTACAGACGGGTTGGTGAGCCCTCCTGGATTCGGATGGTCGTCAGAGCCGTGTTTTTTACCCAGTAGCGTATACTTTGTACATGTGAGATTAGCATTTAGAACTAAAAATGGTACCTATTTTCTCTCATACACCCTAATTTTTATAACTTTGTTAAGGTTTATTTTCTTAAAATGGAGGTTACATTAACGTATTGAAATTGGTGCCGTTGACGCGGACCACTTCCTATGATGTCCTATTGAGGCCGCACTTGCGTTTGGGTAATGATGATTAACGATCATAAAAACGCACGTTTGCCTAACAGACGAACATGTCCGATGTTTAGCAACGCATTAGTGTTAATGTGTTTGCTCTAGAGTTTTTCTAAAGTTTGATGGTGTTTTGAAAAACAAAGAAAAACTGGTTTACTCGCGATTGGCGACACCACAGGTGTGGTTTGGTAAATAATAAATATACGTGACACATATTAGGCTGATTGTACTACAGATGCGTTGCTTCTGCTGAATAACAGTAGAAGCATTATAAATCTAAAGATGCGTGCAATAAAATGCCAAATTGTCAATACTGTTAATAAATATCTCCACCATATTAAATTAAATACCTCATCAGCCTGTTAATAGTTTATTCAAGATTTTATTACACCGCCGCAATACGGCAAGGTGGCAATGATATAGTATTCTTTTACTTATATAATTTCTTACATATCTATATTATTATATACTTATATACTTATATATCATTCTATTCGAGTCCACTACTGACATAGGCATATTCCCGAAAGGGCCAGCAAAAATCAAGATGAATATCTTAAAATCTTTGCCTACATCCATTACGCAGGGCAAGCGGGTTGGTGAGCAGCAGTGCCGGTACCCTCGCACTAATGATGCTGCTCCCGTCACTAATCTGTGAGATATGGGTTCTGCAAATTCGGATGAAATTTCGGCTTTTATTCGGTCGCCAGAGCCTTATTTGTTAGCTGGCAGAGTGCACCCCGTGCAGGTGAGGTTGGCATTCGGAGAAAAAATGGTATTTTCTTAAGAGGAAAAATAACTTTTTTTTATTTAATGATAGAATAATTTGTAGTAAATTAATAACTTGTTCCTCCACTATTTGAAAGTGATCGTGGAACAAAAAATAACCCAGATTTCTATTGAAAGTTTCGCCAAACCGATTAGAGCGAGATCGGATGTGGTGTTAGAGTTACGAGATAGTTTGTGTGCTGCACAAGTATTCGTTTTGGCTATATTCGAATCTAAACACTATAATAAATTTATCGCTTGGCTACGATTTTTAACCATCAAAGAGTCTATTAAACCAGTTGTTCTCTTTATTGACAACTATAATAATAATTTAATAACTTCACTCACTTCATGAAATAAGTTCATGATGCCACTTTGGCCTTATTAAGTTTGTTGATAAGTGTTTCGCCGGTTTCGAGAAAGCATCGTTATAATAAATTGGGCCGTTTCCTAAATCTGTTCAATACAAACTTAAATACTTACTAGTGTAAATTAAGTATACAAGGTATGCTTCCAATATGGGTTTTTATTGCGAAGTAATCAAAAACGATGTGCTGTATGCCCATGAAATATCCAATAAGGATACCTTTCTCGAAATAAAAACCGCTATACCTGGCATACGTGGAATCTTTCTTTCACCATTATCAAAAAAATATTTGTATTTATGTATATTGATAAAGAGTGTACGATTTCGCAGACCTGTTGGCGTCGGACAGCGATATCTTTGAAGATAAGGAAGCCAGATCGTTTTCGCAACTACTATTCGACGTGGCGAGGGACCAGGTGATCGTAGGCGCGAGGTGAGTGTTGCCTTAATGTACTTAATGATAATTGTTACATCAGTCTGTGCCGCAAAATTATTCCGTTCCGTGATCCAGTAGGTATTGTTAAGGTCGATAAAGGGAGATTCTTGAAAAATATCTTCATTTCTGTCAGATGGTTGGATGGCTTTCTCGAAAATATCTGATTTACAAACATCTAGACAGGCGATAGGCTGCGCGTCTAAGGAGCGAAGTATCTGACCCTGTGATTGCCTTGCTACATAGCGATAATTGCAAAAACGAGCAGTGGAATTATATAGAGCGATGAAGAATCAATATTATGTAGATTTTTCAAACTTAAAACTTATAATACTTTTATACAGGGGAGTGCATTGGGATTTTGCCTATATGGAACGCACGCCACTACGTTTCACACAATCTCTTAACTTACTATACCCAGCATTGCATACGATTTTAAGTCTCCTATGTGTCACATGTAGCAATATTTACCTACTTTGGCATATTTTTTATTGCGACACATTAACCCTAGTTTAGTTCACATTTATCTGGGGCAATAAATATATTTTGTTGTTATGGCATTTATGGCTGAATCTTTCCATTTACGGATGCCACGATGGCATGGAAGTGTCACAGTTCCCACACTCGTAAGATTTTTAAGCGACACGTGGGTTGTTTAATGTTTTCTTCGCCTTTGGGGCTGCACCAATGAATTGATGAAGTACTTCCTTTGTACATCATTAACATTTAGCCTTTAGAAATATTCGAGGCTTTTTTTTAAATAGTCCAACTAATATTAAAAATGAGAAGATTGTGTTAAAGAAAAGTTCTCTCAATAATGCCCGAAAGACTAATCGGATTTACAAAAAGTTTGGATGTGAAATAGACTATGGCATACAGTATATAACAGTGCCTAAGGTACGAAGCGTCTGGTGCTGCAATCGTCAACGCGCTTGCAAAATGTGGCGAATGCGGCTATTCTAATAATTCTTCCCTGGGAAGAGGGTAAAAATAACTGATTTTTGCGGAAGTCGCTAATAACTACATTTAGATTTATTTTTCAAATATAAACAAAATGCTAAACAAATTAAAATAACGGAATGCATAACCACGGGTCATAACTTACATCATAAAGTAACTCTAATTTTGATAGCAGTGTTTACACTCGCCGGGCTCTAATAGCCTTTACACACAAATACTTGAGTCATTCACCTGCGTGCCAACTTTATGTGAGATAGTGTTATCATCCAACAGGTTGGTAACGGAATGTTAGGGCGCTAGAGCACTATTGAACGGTCAAGCTCAGAGAACCTTACTACATAGTGATAAAATTTAGTATCGCCCGTTTTGTTTTTGAAATGTGTTATTCGTCAGTATTGTACAGGGTTGACACGACAATGTTCTTATTGTCGATCGATATACGGGTGGTATTCGAATATTAAAAGGAGCATTGATTGTTTGAAAATGTGTCAATAGAATGAGCGGAAATTGAGTTTTAATAACTTATTGAAGTTCAATTCTACTTTAGATTTTAAGCTGTTTTTTCGTCTACTTAAAAATATGATTACAGAACGAGATAGGTTGCTATTTTTACTTTTTGCTATGTTTGCCACTAATATAACACATTCGCACTCCAAAAAACATTACTCTCCCTCTGGAGATGTCGGGTAAATACGCGAACGAAAACATTTAACGATACTGAAAGACATCACTAGTGCAGAAAAGACTTAATCGCCATTATCAGCTTTCAACTAGTCCTTTTCCTAGTTTTAAGGAATAACACACCCCTCCTGGCCTATAATTAGCAGTGGACTAAAATGGATGATGTAGTCTAGTACTAGGCTTATTCTTCATAGATATTTACCAGTTCTAATGAACAGCTAACTGAACAAATAAGTACAAGCAAGCGGTCCCTTCCTCTTGTCGTAAGGTCAGCAGCTCCATTCCGTTTGCTCAATAAATGACTTTCCACACGCGCAGGTAAACGAACCAATAACGACGCCTTCTAATTTGTCGCGGCACGCGTCTGTCGTATCGACGATACAGACCCTATAAATTACGCTATGACCACAATGCGGCACTTTACCCATTATAGCGAGCTAAAAATAACCTTTGTTTACTTTCGAATGTCATGTCTGTTAATAAGAGTCATTGCGTTAAGTGATAATAAATGTGTGAAGTTTTACGTCCCACTGGGTGAACACATTTTGTTTATTTCTATTTGTATTTCAGGTGCACATCCAAGCTATTTTAGAAAAGTAGTATAATTTAAATTTTCATTTTCGTTCTTGACATAAAATTTGCATATTCGTAGATAAAAAGGCCATGTTAGTTCAGAAGCTAGTCGTTCGCTTAACGACACAGGTTCGATCTCTTCTAACGGTAGATCCTAAAGTTGTTAATTGCAATTTTAAGTGCTGATTTATTACTCGCTCTGTGTGGGAGGAAATATAGTGAGGGAATCTGCATGCATAACGGTGTCTATTCGTTCGCTTCTCTCTTTGTTCTCTTAGTATTTCAAGTGGGTAGACCTTATTATTTTAAGCAATACATCAAAATATCATTTCAAGAAACTCTGTTATGTACTAACATGTGTTAAGTGTCACCAGTAAGACCATCACCGCGCTAACCGAGCGAGCTCAGAGCGCTTGCCGATACTATATGCTTACGTTAAAGATTTAAGGTTGAATTTACGCAATAGGTCGATTCAAAAAAAAGGGAACATGAGAATTTCTAAATACAAAAAATCCTATCGAAATTAATTGACGTCTCTTCGTTTCGCGCTTTCCGCTTCCACGCTTTTTTTCATGATTATCCGATGTACATTAAATATATTAATAAATTGTCCGATTATCGGACAACGAGCAACGAACAAAAATCACAATATTTCAAATGATGGGAAGTCCGCCAACCCGTACTGAAACAGCGTCGCACATTATAATACACGTCTAAGATCTATGCATCTGCGATCCCGCTGTACGTGGTGATTATAGAGAAACACGCTTTTTCTATTTTTTCGTCAAAGTAGGTTTTGGAAATCATGAAGCACGATCAGATGACAACTTTCAGTAGTAAGGAAACATAGCATTGATCAAACTGCTGGAGATAAATATGCATAAATAAATGTTATACATTTTACATTTTATTACCGAAAAGAGCCACTTTAATCTAATCTAAATTGTAGTGTGTGTGTCCTTTCTCCGCCATATTACTTATTTAATGGCATACGATGTACGTATTTATATGCTTTAGAATTACAGTTCCGTTGTGTATTACGATTCCAAGGTAAGTACCGGCTATCACTTTACTTGGAGTAGGCACATTAGAAGTAATCGTAAACACGGCGTCTCGCCTACATATCTATCTAATGCTAGTTTACAATGGAATCTGCGTGGGTATTATTTGTAATAATTTGATGCTTTAAACTGATGTAACATGGCCACCATGACTGACGTCCATATGTACTCTGGGAAAATCTTCCCTTACAAGAGTTTTATTGATTATTTAATAAAAAATATGCTCAGATGCAGAAAGTTTTGACGGCAGGAGAGAAGACTAAATACTGAGTGTTAACAACATTAGAAAATATCTACCGCTTGAACAAATTAAAATTTTCTCTTAAGACTTTATCACTTATTATTTTTCAATTATTCTTAGTTTTTTTTGTACAGCAATGTTAATTTTACTTATACACACAATTATAGCTGTTTTATTTGCTATTTTTCCGTTCATCAGTGTATTAGGTTATATCATTAATAGGAAAGAGTTTGTTCTATTAAGAGTACTTAGTGTAAGTAAATTATCCGGATCGTGGCAACCGTGTGGATTTCTATCAATTATTGAAACCGTGGCAAATGAGCAATGTTGCTTTGAAAGCTGCTTGCCTGCTTTAAGCGGCGGACTTTGATTATTACATGACGTAATAATACTGTATTGGAGGGATTAGAATGTTAAGTCGTAAAATGATATAAATTATTGTGATGACTATTTATTATTATTATGTTAGTATATGAGTTCTCTTTAATTCTCATAGACACGCTAAACTGGAAGAAGGAAAAAAAGAGGCATTCCTTTTAAATTAATTCACAGAAACATATTTAAATGCATAATCTACCTCAGTTTTCCATGCAGCTATCGTTATTAGCCTTTCGTAACCCATTGCTGGGTGTAGTGCGCCTTTGAACTTGACCTTCAGCTTTCCACATCCCGTCACTGCTAGACATCTTGCGTAGGTCTGTACATGACCGGGGGGTGCCCATATAATATTCGCCTTACCATGGTCTTCAAGCACCTTTAACCTGTCGGTTCTACGTGTTTTGTTATTAGTGATGCAGTGCGCATGTGTAGACTATACCTCGCATAAATACGACATTAAAACAATAGTTTTATGACTAATAATCATTATTAAAAAAATAAAAAATATACGATTTAAAGTTTTAATTAAATTTTATTGAACAAAAGATACTCTCTTGTAGCACATAAATGAGGAAACTGGGAGGTACCACACTCTTTTAGAATATCTGTGGCATTTTATATGTGACGTATAGCGGATATACACTTACCCGTAACGAGGTGATAGCATTTCCATTACAGTCCTCACCTCAGAGGTGACCCGCCTATGTATTCATTTTTCATCGAGAGATTGGAAGTTGATGTTTATGGCTCAGCGAGCACATAGTACCAGGTAGAACTGGCTTGTAGCCTCTGAACCCGCGCCTGTAGAGCCTTTCACGTGAAAAATCGTCAAAATCATTCAAATTGGCTCAAAATGTCCGAGAAATCTGTGAACTTCTATAAAAAATCGAAATATAAAAGAGAACAAAGTCGCAGAGAAGATATTGCTTAATCTAAACAACCTCTTTACGCCTAACAATCGTATTAAACAGCGCTCCATTTATAACGCCGGATTACTACTTCGAGAATTCGAGAAATTTCGACTTTTCACGTTACATTTCGAAGCCTCCTAATTTTATTGTAGTGTAATGTCAGTGTGAATTACAGCGGAGATATCAAAAGGAATTGTGACTGTTTGCATTACCATGTCAATACGCCTTTTGTGGCGGACATTTGACCAGCTATTAAAACATTCGTGTTTGACCAAGTGGTTCTCGATTTGATCAAGGAGGTGGATCTCATCTGAAGGCGTGGGTGACAATTTTCTTTAACTCGCGGCTTTAATAAAAGTTCTGATTTAAAATGCGTATGCGGCGAAACTGTTTTTAAATATCCTTTTTGGTACTTATTTTAAATTCAATATTCTTTGACCTGTGGTAGTCGTATAAAGAGTCTACTACTCATTTTCTTCCTGTGAGTGTCGTAAGAGTAGACTAACGGTCTTAAAGATCCCTACTGGCCCTGCTGGACCGATCGAGGTTTTTATGGAAAAATATACTTTTCAAATATTCCCTATAAATTGGTCGAAACTAAGATCCGTCTTTTTGTTTTGGGATATTTGTATGATCTCAATACCATAACACACGATTCGAACGATGGATATGGGTTATTATTTTATGTATTGTTCCTTAAAAAGTTTTTAGGAAAAAAATCGGACAAAACAAAAATAGGGACAAACAAAGGAGTCTGAAGATTAGGTTGCCAAAATCATTATTTTTTTATGCACTCTAGACCGTCACTGAGGATAGAAAAAACTTTTGGTTGATTATTTCTTTTCTTAAGAAGTAAGCCTGATCGAAAGAGTTTTATACTGAGAAATTTGGCAGATATGTAGATTGTACCATGAGAGAGAATATAGCAACCTTTATTTTCTACCTCAATTAAGAGTTCTCTTTGGTCAAAATGTGTGACCAAGCGGGCGTAACCGCGGTTAGCTGCTAAATATATTCTAGCTAAATATATTCTACTAGAATATATTTTTGACTTTTCCTTTAATGAAAATGTAATATGGTAGTTCTAAACACATTAGCTGTGTATTTCAAATGCTAAAAAGCGCTCGAATAAGTTATTTTCTACAAACCCTGTAACAAGAAGGTTTGTCATTCAGTATTTCATGCCTACATCTCGACAGTTTATCTGTCGTTTTTCCAATCCAATGCAACGTGTGCCCTGACTAGGTTCTAGTCTTATCAGATCAAGATCACTTCTACAGTTTCAAAGTGACCGCAAACAAATTCATGAGCGTGTTGTCAGTTTGTTCAGCAAGACATGAATATTCTCGCAGGTTTGCTTTATATTCAGGTTTGACCACTGCAATTAAGCAAGGGACTACTGCACACAGCTATTACTGATAAAACTAATAATAGATCTGAATGAAACTTAGAAGACTAAACTTTCGATACTTACACATTACACATTCACATTGAGTGAAAATGTGGGCTACTATGTAACGGGAAACCTAATTTTTACGAACTGGTTGATAAGTTAAGGCTAATTACGTTCTAAGTACGAATATTGTATATTTATTTATTGTTACATGTCTGTATAAACGACATCCTTTTAATAACTTTTGCTCAGATTGTGCCATTATAAATACATGAAATGCATGTCAGCTATGCATATAGAAAGGTCTTGCAAGAAGTACAAATAATCTATTTTTTTATTATAAATTATATATTAATCCATATTTAAATAAAAATAAACCGATTACTGTCCTAGATATCGGTTTTACATGACGTTAAGTTGATGGAATGAACTTTGGGACAATCTATTGGGGAGGCCTTTAGCACTGGACTTGTGGTTACCATAATGATGATGATTAAAACTGAATTGTATGTTAAATGTGTGGGTTTAGAGAAAAAGTTTCTTTAAAGTTCTAGTCCTACGATGACGATGTCGTCCACGATAACTACGGCTGCAACAGACCCTAGTCGTCATGTATTATTCTGTATCAATGAGTCTCAAAGAAAGATACACTCATTATATAGAAAATAATACAAGCTAACAATTACTTGTATTGATTATATACACATATAATGAGTGCGTTCATTCATTTGTAACGAGTTTACATTAAATCACAATGAAACCGGAGACTTTACAAAGCAATCACGTTCCACTGTTCACAAGGGTATAATGTATCTTAATATTGCGCATTATTCAACACAACGGTGTAACGACGCTGCGAGGAGTCTATTTATCTGAATCAGCCACCGATGTAATGCTAAAGATTCTTAGATGTACTAGTGTTACAAGTTATTGGAATATTTTGAAGCAATCAATGCTTGTAATACAGGCGTACAATCAACGCTTGTCTATTTAAAATGTATCTCTTGTTTTGTACTCGAAGTTTTAAATAGCTTCAAGTATTTAGTTTTATTGACTTATGTTGCACAGCGTATGAATATGTGATCATATTTATTATGATAAGATATTATGAGCGATTTGGTATTGACCGTTTGACTATTATTATTGACGTATTAGGGATTGCTATCTACCTCCGGTAGTCGTTCAGAAGCCGTTTAATTCGCAGATCCGTTAACCGTTGAGGAAGAAGGACTCTTGAGTGGCAACCACGTACAGGCAAACGCAGTGTTAAGCTGTATTTGAGATAGACTGTAATGTTGAATAATTATGATCTGCCTAACGTAAGTTCATTTACAAAAATACGTTACCTTTGTCCAAACAGACGGATCACCAGTGACCATGTGCTCTAAGATCGGCGGCAGGCACGAGACTGACTACTATAACTGAACATCTTAATTGAATTGTTAATCTGAAGCGTCTAGTTGATGTTGTCGCTTCTTGATTAGATGATAAGGTCGCTTAATTAAATGCAAATGTCCGTTGAACTAAAAACTAACAGTTTCTTTCATAAAATGTAATTAAAATGATTATTTGAAATTGTGCAGTTAACTTAGTAGTTAGTCATACAAAATAATGATACATTAAATGGTAAAGAAGAATATTATTTTTTTGAAATTCGTGTAAAAATTTTGAGATTTTAGAGATAGAAGGAACTTTTATGACTGTTATTCGATGGAAAAATATTTAGAATTTTATTTTTAATACTCTTCTATTGGGCGGACAATTGAAATGTTATTTCATTATTTTTATATATTTTATTATAACAAACAAAACAGACTTAGACAAGGCAAATATGGAAAGTAAATTAAAGGGATTTAAAACGGCATAGTGATGGGTACTACAGGGTTTGCTTTCAGGATTATTTATTCCCTAGAAGGTGCGAATGACTTTTTACTCATGGTGTACCTTGTTGTCTAACAAACGAGGTTCTGGCGATCGACTCATGGCAGAAAATCCATTTGAATTTACCGAACCCAAATCGCACAGACTCGTGATAAAGAACTCGTGATAGATCCAAGATGCAGTGCCACAGCTTCGCAGAATACCGGATGGTAATCGGAGATCCACTCCTCCCTCCCCAACCCATCGCCTCATTGTCCCTCCCATCACACAAATATCCTTTCAGGCCGGAAATGCAACTGCAGGCCCTCTGGTGTTTGCTGATGTACGTGGGCGACGGTAATCACTTACCATCAGGGGAGGCGCCTGCTCGTTTGCCCCCTTGAACGAAAAAAATCTAGCGCGTGGCTACTCACACCAACCCGCCTGGCCAGCGTGGTAAGTATAAGCAAATCTCACATGCTCGGTATGCCAAAATTTGTGGACGTTTTGTGGACAGAGACTGAGGAAGAGAAACGAAATGTTTTTATTTGATAACGAGTTCGTAAAATGGTCGTGGGTATTTTTCCGTTTCTTCTTCGAAAACTTATTTTAGTTAGCTAAATTAGAACGGTGTGATCTTACGGTTGGTTTTGCGAGTAACTTTTTTTTTTTTTTAATATTTAAACTGTCCCATGGCAAATAAAAAATTAGGTCTTTAATTTTGGCACATTTGCTACCCTTATATTTATTATTCTTCAATTGTTGATTAGATCTTTATAACCCTTCTAATAGATTAACGAAAAACTATTCTGAAAAGTATGTTTCATCTACAGAAACTGCTCCACAAGGTTTTATCAGATGTATTGATTAAATAAATGCCGGCGTCATTAAATATTGCTTGAAGATGGATGAAGGAAAAGCCGAATGGTTAGGGGATCTCCGAATCAGGAGTCGAGTTCTCTCCCCTATGTGGAAGGCTCGTATCAATATGTTTTTCAAAACTTAGGTATTGTTTGTATCGTTGGCTCGGGCGCTAAGACGCTGACAGGCTCACTACTTGTCACTTTATTCCAAATAGCTCTGGTGAAAAGCGAGTTGATATGTCTAGATCTCTGACCACGCCAATATTGGGTACGCGGTGTCGTAAGAGCTTTTTTATTCTTTTTGGTTGAAGGAAAACGTAAAACGGTGAAAACGGAATAATAATAGAAAAATAAATAATATATATATATATATATATGTATCTATACGTATTTATATATGCAACCCAACCAGAGGGGAATATATGGAAATACCCCAAAAAAAAATAATAAGAATATAAAAATACACTGGTGCAAAGAGCTGCTCCAACTCACGGAACAGCCGCTTTCCAGTGTAAAAAAATCATTTACAAATGCGTTGCTTTTACTTATGAAATCAATCTTTTGTTACAGGAATACTCTGTACCGGTTGTCCCTACGCGGCCTAAGAGCGCTAGAGCGCTCCGAATGGCCGGCGTCAGTCGAAAAGGCGAAGATGTGCCAGATGAAAGGCCAAACTGAAGAAGACTGCCATAACTATATAAAAGTCCTTCTGTCCTATAGACACAAACTCTTTGCTTGCGGCACCAACGCATTCAGTCCTGTGTGCAGTTGGAGAGAGGTGAGCAAATTTACTGATCTAGCAATCATCCATTGGGAAGCTGAGCTAATCAGGTCGTGTACGCGATAGCGGACTACCGTGTTTGTATGTGGGATTAGGTTGCATTGAAACTTACCATATTAGGCTTCTCGAAATAATAATATAATAAATCGGAGAGTTGTACATGAGAACATTTGTAAACTGCTTAACTTAAGGTAAGATGAGATGAGGGCTCGTACCAATGAGGTTTTCAAAAGTTATGTACGATTTGTATCATTAACACGGACCCAACGATGGCGACACGGTGACCACAAATAACTTAGTGCCGGAAAAGCTCTAGTTTTTTTGTAATATTCACCTGTGAATAAATAAATCAGGGGCATGGTCAAATCAAGCAGCATCTTCATGGCGTTAAAGTTAGCTTAAACAAGTTAGTTAGCTATGTTTACCTACCACCCATTATGGTATCGGAGGTGAATTCTGATCTATGCAAGTACAGCGATCGTTTATATGCAGTTGTAGTAATATTTCACCCAATAGAAAGAAAGTTAAGTAAATGTTGAGGTTTTATTTACACGACGTGTAATAACATAAGAAAGAAAACAATTAACATCAAAACAAGATTTAAAAGAATCTGTACTGCAGCATAAGACCACGTAATGGATCGGACTGAGTTATAGCCGAGATAATCCCGACACTGGTTTTGCAGTCCGGGCCAAACTTTAAGGCAACTCGGGCTGTGTGTGCGCACATTTAGCGAAATAAAAAAAACTGTACAAAGTTATTACATGTTAATCAAAAATGTTGAAATGTTACCATTTTAAAGTACCCAAAGGCTTGCGAAACTCTTCGCCTCATTGATACAACGTGACGGAATGGCGAACCTAGTCACCGGTTGTGCTTCCAGTGATTGCCTTGAGACTATCGTCGTTTTCTTAAAGAAAGAAATTAATGGCCTGATTATTTCCAAACAGATCGAGGAAATTAACAAAGTATCGGAGTGGCTCCCCGGTGTGGTCCATTGCCCGCACAACCCTCACTCCAACGTGACAGGAATCCTGGCCAGTAATGGAGAGTACTACGCTGGAACACCCACTGACTTCACTAGCTCAGACACTGCTATCTCCAGGTATAGTTTTGAACTATTTATAATGGTAGAGTAATGGCTTGCTGAAGGTGTTTTGAAAGCGATTTGCTCTGCGCTTTTGGGTTTGGTACACTTAGTTACACGTTGAGAGTGTGACTCGGTGTATCAATTGCTTAACAACTGACAGCGTAACGTACTTTTTAATATTCCGTGACTTATTTTCCCGATAAAATCATACATGGTTACCAATAAATGAAACAAAGTTTTTGATGTGAAAAATAATGCGTTATGAATTTTTCGAGGAACGACTTCAAATGAAATATTTGTGACAGCAGTTTTATGTATGTTTTTTTATATGTGTGTATGTATATACGTATATATGAATCTAGGATAGGGCTGTTGTGGCACACGCAGTGCGTCTATTTACGCATGTATGTAAAGAAATTTAATGGTTTTATTCGTTTTAATTTATTATAACACATGTACGGGTACGGAGCAAAAAAAAATTGTGCTACATATTAAAAAAAATTAGTTTACTTACTACTAGTTTTAGCCACTTACCAAAAAATTTCACTACACCGCGTGGTTGACTGGTAGAGAATGCCCATAGGCATTAAGTTTGCCTTTTGTGTCCTTCTGTATAAATTAATGGCAATAAAGATTAATTAAATAAATAAAGTCTTTGATAGACAATTCTAGACTTATAAGATCGTAGTGCGTATATGCAGGAGTCCACCTAGGTAGGTACAATTTTTTGTTGAGATGGTTTGACTAGGGAAGTTGCTTTCGAATATAAACTTAAAATTGAGAATTGTTTTTGTTATTAGCTAGTTTAGGTTTTGTAATGGGTGGTTATAACTGCGGGTTTCCTTTTATTGGATTGGGGTACAAACGATCTAATATTCATCACCGAAGCTACCGAAGACCATGGGTGATGAAAATATAAGATGCGTTGTCAGTCACCCTTGATGACTAAGATGGACTGCCTCAGTGGGTAATTATACTATACTCAGTATACCTTTCAAACCCGAACTTAACAGTGGTGGCTGCAACTGCTGATGGGAGTCAGAAGAATGTTACAAACTTCTTACTTTACTAATCTCTTCTTAAATTTTTAATTCCCGTTCTACATTAACTGTATGTTAGAAGTTTTATCAACTTTCTTTGGAGACAGAATCTGGATTCTTTGTGGATAGGATGATTTGTGGAACTCTGGAGATAATATTAGCATTTGCAGAAATCCAAAAACAGATTTTTTTTTTTTAGAAATAGCTATTTTCGTTAAATTTCTGAGCAACTTGTGTAATGTTGTGGTTTCACATTTCACTTTCTTTTATTTTGAAATACTTTTTGTATATTGTATGTATATTTTCTCGTCTTCACATTCCTGTGTCCAATTGCAATTCTTAAAGTTAAAATTTGTAAACAAAATATAGCAAGCTAATGACTAGTTCATATAAACCTCAAAAGCCACACCCTTTCGAGATCAAGTCTAAGTTATACAGAACAATAGATAAGAGGAAGTTTAGGATGCAGTCTGTCAGACAAGGACACAATCGCGGTACATCTACATAAAAAATTATTGTTCCTTCTACAAAGTTTTTTTTTTTTTAGAAATAGCTATTTTCGTTAAATTTCTGAGCAACTTGTGTAATGTTGTGGTTTCACATTTCACTTTCTTTTATTTTGAAATACTTTTTGTATATTGTATGTATATTTTCTCGTCTTCACATTCCTGTGTCCAATTGCAATTCTTAAAGTTAAAATAAACAAAATATAGCAAGCTAATGACTAGTTCATATAAACCTCAAAAGCCACACCCTTTCGAGATCAAGTCTAAGTTATACAGAACAATAGATAAGAGGAAGTTTAGGATGCAGTCTGTCAGACAAGGACACAATCGCGGTACATCTACATAAAAAAAATTATTGTTCCTTCTACAAAGTTTTTTTTTTGTTTTATTTATTTATGTACACACAAAAAAGCATTAAAACATTAAAACATAGTATTTGTACAAGGGCACTACTTATTCCATACATTAAAGTTTGCTAAGAACGTACCGAGGAACCACGAATTAGTAGGGCGATACGCTAAAAACTGTCAAAATTTACGAATAAAGCCTATTCTCCCTTGGTCCAGGAGCCGGGGTGCCGCCACGCACGACACGGGTATGCTACGAACAACACAGTATGACCTGAACTGGCTCAATGAGCCGCAGTTTGTTGGCAGCTTTGAGGATGAGTACTTCGTCTACTTCGTATTTAGAGAGGTGGCTGTCGAGTATTTGAACTGCGGGAAGGTGAGTTACATTTCAAAATCAAAATCATAATTTGAATTATTAACGATAATATTTTAAAAAAACACAATAAAGGGATTGTCCTCTGCAATTAGCATAGTGAAGTGAGAAGGACTTACAGATTTTTTCTTACATTTAAGAGCTTCGAACCTGAGTAGAGTCCACCACTCGTGTTTTAGTGCGGACTTCGTATATCCTTCGAATATTAACGTATTTCATGATGCCAGTCTATAGGGCCAATGGTATTGATCAAATATCTCTTTTAAATCAGAGAATCAAGAAATCAGAGCTGTTGAAATAATGTTAGATGGATTATTTTGTCGCATTGAATAATTAAATCCGTTTTTCCCGATACTGAGGTTTATTCTATTATTATTTTGAGCCATATCACATGCACTATTGATTGTCATTATAAAGTCAAGTACGTGGTAGAGCTATGCGGCGGCTTTTGTTGCTGCTCGAATGTGCTGGCTCGACCGGGTAGTATCATGGCCTCGCAGAATACCTGGCATTTTGTGCGTCGGTCTGCGTTTCGTTCGGTGAATAAGGTAACCAGAGTCGCCACCTCCCCGCCCATCTGTCTCCCCAAATATCCTTAAAGGCCGACAACGTACCTTCAGCTCCTCTGGTGTGGCACATGTACGTGGGCATCGGTAATCACTGAGCCGCATGCTCGTTTGCCTCCTTTTACATAAAAAATATTATCACTTCATGTGTAATAACAATAGAATTTCTATTGTTAAAACTTGTCAAGAATCAACCAAATTTTGTTATCCCAATATTTTAGGAACTTTTCCTTAAGGACCCGTTCGTACTGTACATCCTGCTCAGATGAAAATTTCAGTTAGTCGACTGAAAAATTTATTAATATCGAAATCGGCCAGTCTTTGGCGTAGTCGCTATTAGCCAACATTAGTAAGTTTAAGAAAAAAGTTATTATTTAAGAAAAGCGATTTTCTATTCACAGACGATCTACTCGCGAATAGCGCGCGTCTGTAAAAACGACGCTGGAGGCCATCGAGTCATGAAGGACAATTGGAGCACATTCCTTAAGGCACGCCTCAAGTGCCCCGTTCCCGGTGAAATACCTTTCTACTACAACGAAGTCCAGAGCGTGGAGTATTTGCCACAGGAGAAGATACTGGTCGCCACTTTTACAACGCCTACGTAAGTATACTTCAGTACTATAAAAAAAAATCTATTTACTAAAAATAGGGTGTTACACTGATCTTAGGTATTTCATATTTAGTTCCATTGTCCCATTTTGCCGTTACTCGCCATGTAAATTTGGTTTTAATGTGTAATAAAAGAATAGAAATTAAAAATATAGAATTCAATATCAAATGCGTGATATATGCCATAATATGTTAAAGTAAATATGATAAATTTATTAATAATTACTATCACAATTTAGGGAAAATAATTTTTTTTTTTTTTAAATTTGCAATTGTCGCAGCAAACGACACGCACCATAATTAAAACCGTTAATTTTACAAATTTAGTTAGTTACATAGGTCTGGTATTAGTAAAGCGAAAAACGAATATTAAGTACGTCTAAAATACGGATCTGTTAGCCTAGATGGAAGAAACTCAAAAAAAAAACGTTAACGTTAAAAAATTTAAAATAACATAAAAAATGACTATCCGAAAACTAACAGATGTATATCTGTTAGTTTTCGGATTGACATATTGAATTCTATACCACGCTAAATAAACGCGGGCTTACCTTATTATCTATATTATATTGAAGGAAAGTAGAGTAATAGCCAAAGCTAGGCATAAGCCACTTCTCATTTTAAAGATATGGAGCGAACGCATTTACAATTTTGTATAATAATATTTGTTTAATGTTGTTTAATGAGATTAAATTATTGGAACTTTGTGTTTAATCTTTGCTATTGTTACAGAAATAGCATAGCTGGCAGTGCGGTGTGTATATACAACATGTCGGACATTAACGCAGCCTTCGACGGTCCGTACAAGGTACAAGATTCGCCGACTTCGATATGGGAACCGCGGTCTCCTTCCCCGGAAGCCAGGGAACACTTCCGGTGCGCCATCGATACAAGGTTGGAACGAAAAAAAAAATGTACTTATCGGCCGGCAATGGAGTTTTTACCAAAGCTGTAATGATGTATTTATTTAAATGAACATGTTTGAAATATTACCATATATACTTGTTACTAATTTGGTGCTTCGTAAACAAGTATGTTGATAAAATGGGGTAAAATATTTGCATTTTAATTGTCCTAATGTTGCTATGATTTAATATTTCTTAGCGTGTTGATACAATACAAATTCTATGGTTATTATGACACGTGAAGAGATAAAATGTGGTTCAATCGTTGTTATAGGTTTCTTTTTATTAAAATAAAATCGTTTAAAATGTTAAATTTTCGGTACGGAATGTCCTTAACTACTCATACGAGTGTATGCTCTGATTTTCTCCATGATGTAACCTAGAAAGCAACGAAGTTTAAGTCATCATTGGTAAGACCATGAAGTTTTGCTTTTACAGAACCCATCAAACAATCGAGTTTCAAAGATACCACCTCATGTATGAATCGATCCAGCCTGTATCAGGCGAGCCCGTGTATAAAATGACGTTGGAAAGATTTACCCATGTGACCGTTGACGTTACCAAAACCAAGAATGTCGGCAAGCAGTTCGTGGTGTTCGTGGCAACACAGAACAGCGACGTTCTAAAGTTGGCAATACTGCCGCGGTTCGAAGGGGCGTGTTTGGTCGAAATATGGAAGTTGAACGATGATAAAGAAGGCGTTGATATACAGACTATGCAATTTGTTAAGGATACCGTAAGTACTTTGTTATTTTAGATTAAAAATATTATGGGAGAGATTACTCGTTTGTTTATATATTTGGGAAGCTGGATATAATTTTCTCTTGCGTGTTGTGGCAGCGTAAGGAAGTCCATCTCATCCCATCCCGTGGACCCAACTGCTAAAAAAATTAAATGGCCGCTAATAGATGATACCTGCTACCAGAGAATTATCTGTCCTGCCCGATCTTTAATTCGATGGGCAGAAGTAATCCTTACTTCGTCAGCAAATGTTACGATATTGACAAATTCCTCCGACACAGTGTTCTTTACATATGTTCAGCAGTGGCCAATAAAAATTAAGTGATATTTGCGCCCTATTTTTTTTCTTTATTTTATGGCTGATCTTAAAAGTATTTTAACAGCCGGTATTCAGCTAGACATTTCTAAATTTAGTTTTGTTCCCCAGATGTCAGTGTACATAGGCAGCGACACTGGCGTGCTGCGCTTGGGTAGCGAGCGCTGCTCCCGCTACCGTAGCCGCTCGGGCTGCGTGGGCGCCACGGACCCGCACTGCGGCTGGGATGACGCGCGCGAGGTGTGCGTGCGCGCCTCCGCGCATGCGCACGACGCCTACTTCTCGCAGGCGACCGCTGCTTGCCCCACTGTCAACACTCCTGGTTAGTGCCCTACTTTACTTCACTTGGTTTACCAGTGACGTTACCAAAGAATATTGGTAATACTGTTAGAATAAATTATAATCAAATAATAAATGTTTGTACAAAAAAAGCTTTTCCTTGATGTAGCAGCTCTCAGATCTGTTTTGATTTAGGTAACCTCTCGCACTTATGTCAATTAATTTTAGCCAAACTATTTAAATAGAAAGACACCATGTCTCGCGCTTTAGTTATTATAATATGTTGCCGCGAATATGCGCATGCGAGCAAGGATTCCTGCGTCCGCTTTGACGCTTTGTTCCATTGTCACCGCGGCGCTCCGTCCGGTCTGAGCTCCCTAAGTTATTTTTATTCCCTTTTAGACTTAGACTTAGACTTTACTAGTCTACTACTAGATAAGTCTAATAAACTCATGATTGAAATTCTATTGCATTGTTGGCTTGTGTCATAATATTATGGGTTTAAAATTGATATAAAATGAAATAGAATCATTATATCGTTGTTTTAGTGGACGGTGGCTGGTCATCTTGGTCGGAGTGGGAGCAATGCATGCAAGACGGAACACCGCATGTCGCATATGCTGACGAGAAGCCTGATATGTGCATGTGTCGTACGAAGAGATGTGATAACCCAAAACCAGCAAATGGCGGACAACCGTGCGAAGGTACTGTAATGCAGAAGTGATAATTTTTTTATATTGTATATTGTAAACATATACAATTCATTTTATTTTTACTTTGTAATATCCTATCTACTCACAACTGTTAACTGGAAATACATTTTAATTAGAACTGGAAACATTCATCCTCCAAGAAATAGTTAAGGGAATGGATTAGATTCCGTCGCCCGCCTATCTGACAACCCTAAACATATCTAAATAACATATTAATGTTAATTCAGATACTTAACGAATATCGGTTGTAAATGTCCCAGGGACCAGCATATCGGTGGCGAACTGCACGACGCACGGCGGCTGGTCGGCCTGGTCGGGCTGGTCGGAGTGCAGCGCGTCGTGCGGCATCGCGGTCAAGTCGCGTCGGCGCGCCTGCTCCGCGCCCGAGCCGCGCTTCGGTGGCCGCGTCTGCGTCGGCGTCGACTCGCAGGACCTCTACTGCTCCAACCTGCCCCCCTGCCCAGGTACGCCACAGAAACCATGTTGTCAAGCAAAAAAGAAAAGAAAATTCAAGCCAAAAGCCAATATATTTCTCCCTTTTTGTTTTGTTGTTTTTCTGCACGCCTCGGAAATGTTTGTCTCTGCTTAACTCATTGGTTAACTGATTAACTTAATGCTATCAGACATTAAGTCCGTCATTATGTATTATTTTTTGAATACAAATACAAGGTAATATTACGGTGTTATGGATTTTATCACACAACACTCTCACACTCTTGTGTAAAAATGTCGTAACCGACAGAAATAATAATGAAATATGGTTTTATAAATAAAGTATTTCTTAAAATGCTAACATCAAATTACCTTCAAATAACTTCAAATAAATCTTTAAAGATTTAAAAAGAGATATCACATCAATGTAAATAAATTATCTTTCACAGATCCCACTCTGGCACCAGTAGACGGTGGCTGGGCGCCGTGGAGTGCATGGTCAGCGTGCACGGGAATAGGATGTGGCCCCAACGTTGGGACTCGAGAGAGGAAGCGCTTGTGTACAGACCCCGTACCAAAACACGGTGGTGCAGACTGCATGGGGGCCCGAAGCGAGAAGCAGCCCTGCGATCTCAGACCCTGCGAAGTCAGGAAGGCTACTGCGTGGACGCCTTGGGTGCAGATACCCAGTAAGTATAAAAATTACTTTAAACCCGAATCTTCACGTCCGTTGGGTAGTTGGCACTAGCGAATATATAAATTACGTAATTGTGTAAATATTGTAAATAAGTCGCGTAATGCGGGATTCGGTAAATTTAGATGGATGTTCCGGAGCCGGAGCCTCGTTTGTTGCCTAGCAAGGTACACCATGTGCAGGCGAGGTTGGCATTTGCAGAAAGGAATGGTATATACCATTTACACATTATTTTGTGCACTTTATTTCATTTATTTTATTGTGTGTGCATCTAAGGCCTGTCATTTATGGTCTACAATATCTTAGATGGTTACTTTTCCAGATACCTCATACAGTAGGAGAAAATATAACATTTTATTTGACGAGATGGCGTCATGTATTCTCTCACGTTATCAGCACATGATGGGTCGCACGAGTTAGAGAGATCAGCATATATTGATGACAAAGGAATTAATATTTTTATTATACCGATAAATTGTGTGTGTCATGTCATAATTGTTTCTTTGTTGCAGGTAATACTTCTGATGGTAGTTATACTGAAAAGCGCTTTAAGTTTCTATGCAAAGCACCATCGCCAGAACAAATAAAGGTAAGCTTGTTACACACCATAAAGCGATTATTAAGAAATGTGAACTTCTTGATGGTGATATTTAACATCGTGAGGAAAGCGCCTTGGCGGATTCTTGTTCCCATTCTCGCCCCAGGACTCTCTCAAATATTAAGAGGATGCCTTTGTTCACCGAGTCATTTATAGGCTGCTATTTTAGTTGACTATATAAATGTTCGGGATTCGAAACACATGATCTTCAGCGACAACACTTTTTTTTGCTCGCAGCTGTCGCTGGCAC
Organism: Bhutanitis thaidina; assembly: GCA_029286595.1. Taxonomy (NCBI): domain Eukaryota; kingdom Metazoa; phylum Arthropoda; class Insecta; order Lepidoptera; family Papilionidae; genus Bhutanitis; species Bhutanitis thaidina. Next base: position 5,882,111 of record JAGSMS010000014.1, read on the forward strand.
GCGAGGAGGAGCGATACTGCAGCGCGCGGGGCACGTGCAGCAGCACTGCGCCGGAGGAGGAGGGGGGCGGGTGGGAAGCGTGGGGCGCGTGGGGAGGCTGCTCGGCGGCTTGCGGTGGCGGCCAGCAGGCCCGCGCGCGCCGCTGCCGTCGCCCGCCCTGCGCCGGGCCCGCCGACATGCTTCGCGCCTGCAACACGCACTCCTGCACGGGTCAGTGGGCGGTGGGGCGAGGACCTCACTCTTACAGAATGTAGTCCGATGCATACTTTTTTTTTTGTTTATTATTTTTTTTAATTTATTTATGTACACACAAAAAGGTATGAAAAATATTAAAACATAGTGTTAGTACAAGGGTACTACTTATTCCATACATTGAAATTTCTTCCAGCAGACCCTAACAGGAAATTTTATTGAAATGGCAAACTTAGTGCGTACATTTCATAATATGTAATATATAATAAATATATAAATAATATGTGTACAATTAAATAAATAGGATTACATATAATTAAATAATATACATAGATATATTTAAAAATATATATATATACCTACATACATGCATAGATAGTCGTAAATATACAATATATATTCTATTAACACGAAGCTAAGTAGTGGGCCTTTACACGTTTCTTAAATGAAAGTATAGTTCCGGAATCTCTTATGGTAGGTGGTAGTGAGCACCACAACCTAACTGCATGGACTGCAAAGGAATAGGAATAAAAACTGGAATTATGGATAGGATAATTAAGGAGTGTCCTGACATGCGATCTGCATGGCACATCTGGAGGGTGAACGAAGGAAAATAGGTTCCTGAGGTATGACGGAGAGGATGGGTTGTGCAAGATGTTATAAAGGAGATATAATAATCGAGTGTTCCTGCGAAGTCGAATTGGGAGCCACCTGAGGGTCTTGCAAAACTGAGATATTCGGTCAAATTTCTTGAGTCCAAAGATGAAACGGATTGACAGATTTTGCAAGCGTTCAAGTTTATTTAGTAGCTCCTCTGTAGCATCCAAATAGCAGGCATCAGCATAATCTAGTATGGGCTGAATAAGAGTAAGTGCTAGTGTGATTTTAGTTTTAAATGGCAAGACATTTTGAAGGCACTTCAGCAAATGCAGGGTAAAGTGAACTTTTCGACTAATCACAGCAACGTGCGCGGACCAGGATAAATGTTGATCAAAAGTCACACCTAAGTTATTAACAGTATTGGCATAGGTTATAAGAATGCCATCCAGACACACGCAAGGTAGTGTTGAAAAATCTAACTTGTTTCGTAGGTGTTTGCTGCCTATTATTAAGGCCTGTGATTTGGCAGGATTTACTAAGAGGCCAAAGGAGCTAGACCATTTACTTATGCGTGACAAATCGGAGTTCATAGCACCGATTGCCTCATTAGTATGACCCGCCGCGAAATGTTGATACAACTGCAAGTCATCCGCGTAAAGATGGAAGTTGGATGTGATAACACTCGTAACGAAGTTAATGAAAATAGAAAATAAAAGAGGAGAAAGGACGCCACCCTGAGGCACGCCCGCACTGATTTCAGACCAATCAGAAAAAGTGTCATTAAGGCGAACACATTGCGAGCGGCCCCGAAGATATGAATCAAACCATGCAATGCAGGAGGGGGAAAGATTTATGGATTCAAGGATCCGAATCAGAATATCGAAATCTACTGAGGTAAAGGCACTGCTAAAGTCTAACAAGACTAGAAGTGAGAGAGACTTGTTGTCCATAGCGTAACGAATATCATCAGTGACTTTAAGTAATGCAGTGACAGTACTATGACCAGGGCGAAAGCCCGACTGGTAAGTAGAGAGCAAAGAATTGGAAGACAGGAAAGTTGAAAGTTGTCTGTGGATAATATGTTCGAGAACTTTTGAGAGAAAGGGTAAAATGGATATGGGTCGAAAATGAGACGGAAAAGAAGGATTAGAGATCTTAGGTAAAGGAATAATTTGGGCTTGTTTCCAGGCCGGAGGAAAGGAGGAGGATGATATGGAGTAGTTGAATATGTGAGTAAGGATTGGAAGAACCAAAGGTAGAACTAGAGTAATCATTCTCGAGCATAGTCCATCATTACCTACAGCAGTCGAGGAAATGGCTAAAATAGATTTATAAGCTTCTTCCTCGGTCACAAAGGAAAGGAAAAAAGGAGTAACAAGTGGTGCCGGAAGATTAGATAATTCGAATAAGGTGTTTGACTTAGCACAGGGGTCTAACGTCACAGGAGGAGTGGAGAAATGTTTATTTAGATCGTTTACTCCGAAACTTATGCTATCCAAGACCGAAGATCTACCAACACCGACAGAACGAAGAAATTTCCACATCTCAGTAGAATTTCGATTATTAAGAGAATCATGGAAGTAGCGTCTTTTTGCATCTCGACACAGGTGACTGCAGCGGTTTCGTAAAACTTTGAAACGAGTTAGATTAGTTTCAGTTGGACAACGTTTATACCTTCGCCTGGCCTTGTCTCTTCGAAACATTAGTTCTCTAATATCATGCGTAATCCAAGGCGCAGGATTCCGCTTCATCTTAACCCGTTTCGGCGGAGCATGGTAATTGTATACCTCTAAAATTTTATTCGTAAACAAATCAACCTTCTCGTCAATACCGATACTGTCAATAGCAGGAGTCCAATCAATATCACCTACATCGCGCTTTAGTGCCTCAATGTCTATACTCTTATAACTACGAAGAAGCAGGGATTGGGACTTCTGCCTGGGCGGACGAAGGCGATAAGAGAGGTAGATTAAATCATGATACGAGAAAGAAGCAGTTAGCTGCCCATGCGAAATAACACTGTCAGGTGAAGAAACAATCATAAGGTCAAGAAAAGAAGGGTTGCAGTTGGGAAAATGGTGAGTTGCAGAAAGTTGAAGTAAGTGAAGGTTAAATGAAGATAGCAGGGTCAGAAGTTTATTGCATCGAATATCGTTATTGATGAGGCAGGTGTTGAAGTCTCCCATTATAATAATATGATCATAAATCGGTGCGTAATCAGAAAGGACTTGGTCAAAAGTATCGAAATATTCTATGTTCATGTTAGGACTATAAAAAACCGCTAATAGCATTTTTACATGGTTGAGATTTATTTATATAAAAAGGAATTCAGCAGATTCAGAATAAATGGAAGAAGATGCGCTGATAAGTTTATGAGAAATATCAGAACGAAGATATATGGCTACCCCACCGCAGCCTTTTCCAGTTCTGTCATTTCGGATAAGGACAAAGCCAGGTAGAGCAAATTGCGCAGAAGGGAGAGATGGTTTGAGAAACGACTCAGAAATGAGTAAGGCATCTAGATGAGCGCTGCTAAAGGAAGCCAGAAGATCGGAGTAATGACGATGCTTGATTGCGGATGCGAAGTGCGCTGCCAGCGCAGCTTCACGCAAGTACATCCAAGTTGAAATATTGTCATTTTAACTACTTGTGAATCATCTATATCTTATTGATATTGGTTTAGCAAGGATCTTAGTTAGTGTTTTACTAAGTTAACTGTCGTTAACTTCGGTCTGAGTCATTACGTTAGCAAAAAAATGATAAAAACCTTTTTTAATAGCTCTTTTTAAGCAATGTTTGTTATAGAAATAACAATTACAAAACTATAATTAGCAACAATGACAAAATAATATAGCAAAGTGACAATTTCTTTGAACTTGACTGTACTTATACAGACGCTTTAAAAACTTATTGCTGCGCAGCGCCTTAAGCCTAACTACACATCAGTCATAAAGTTTGCATCGGGCTCTACTAGCGTTAATATCGGTAGGTTTTAACATATATATACATATATATATATATTGTACTGATACTTGCGAGTGTGCTAAGGTAGCAAGCCATCTTAGACATCAGGAGTGACGACGAATCAGCATCATGATTGATAATCTAAGATAGCTTCAGGGACTAAATGTAGGTACTTATCCTTAAGTCACAGATGCACTCTTTTGTTACATTCAATGGTATAAAATAAAGAAGTAGGTCGATTTCTGTTTCACTGTGAGTGGTGTCACTTTAATTCTGACAGTCACACAGATTTGGATCGTTTAGCAGTCAGCAGTGTGCAACGTGCAAGTGAGGTTATCATTTCGAGAAAGAGTCGGTTACGTCCTCTTCTGAATCTTCCACAGCCCCAACAAACCTGCGGAATCGGGCCATTGTTTACTCGGGCTTTCCAGCGTATTTCTCTTGACTTCCTACAAATTTACAACTTGTTTATTTCCCTTATTTTTCAATTACAAAAAGTCACAATGCAATCTCACCGTTCTGAGGGTTGACATCACAAGCAAACCGTTAATAAGCAGCGTTGGTTGACTTGCAGGCGAGTGGTCGTGTTGGAGCGAGTGGAGCGCGTGCGGCGGCGACTGCACCTTGGGCGCCGCCGGGCACCGCAGCCGCACGCGCATGTGCCTGTCGGCCGAAGGTTGTGCGGACGCCGGTGCTGCGCTCGAGCGGCGCGTCTGCGTTAACTCCTGCGCAGGTAGTCCGCCCTCCTGTTGCGACTTGTTATTATGCACAGTTTATTAATAGTTACAGACCACTGTGTCTTCTGCGAAGAATATAGAGTCCGAAAAGTTCTAGACAAGTGATTTAAGAAAAAGTTTTAAAAAAACAATCAACCCCTATTTTTCCACATTTAGGGGAAGATTATTTTATTTAAATTTATATTGGACCATTCACGCCTATTCAATGAAAAAGGAATCATCAAAATCGATTTACAATCGACGAATATACCGCGAATATACACTACAAAAAACATCGGTTAAAAACAAAAATAAAAAATATGGTATAGACTGAAGTAAGGAACTTAACTGAAGTGTAGCTCATTATAGTTTAATTGTGTATTTGGTAATAAATATGAGAATCTATCTCTATCTTTTATAAATGCAAACTTAACAACTTAATTTTATCTCTTATTATTTTGATCATGTATACAGGATTATTTACTTTCTCCGGGGTACATTTTAAAAATATTAAAGTATCGGTCTAATATTTTAAAAGTGAAAAAATATTTTTCATTCACGCATAACCGGCTGAATTGATTTTTAATGAACTTTGGTAGGAGGATACTGGAAAATACTACTTTTTATCTCCGGTAAGCCTCGGGAAGATTCCTCATGCAGGCGAAGCTTAATAGTTCCGTAATCATGCAATTGCATGAACTTTGATGCAACTAGTAACTACAACCGACTGTCGTTTATTTGGTTTTTAGCATTTTTTTTACTGTTGTACTCGTGTTTCTAGAATCGGAAAGCGGGTGGGGAGCGTGGGGCACATGGTCCGAGTGTTCGGGCGGGGAGCGAGTGCGCCAGCGCAGCTGTGAAGCCGGCGCCTGCGTGGGCGCGCAGCTGCAGGTCGCGCACTGCGGGGACGACACCCAGTTGGACAATGGTGAGTTTGTGCAGTAATGTAATGGCTGTTGGTGGGAATATACAGACTTGTTCTACAAATGTCAACCGCAGTGTGTCCTACTAAATAACGAACGAGCCACGTCTGATGACAGAAAGTCAGAATATGCATGCGGATTTGTGCAAAATAACTTTTTCTAAAATCTGTGAAATGGATTTCAGCAAAGTAACGCGTGATTCTATTGATTAAAGAAAGGCTTACGTCCAACTCTAGACTTTATATCAATATGATATCAAGGTATGAAGGTTTTTGACAGACGGCCAAATAACTAGTTCGAAAAATTAAAACATGTGAAGTTCTACTGCACTCCATCTGCCTGTCAAGCGTGGCGGTTACTAGAATTCCTTATGGTAGAAGCATAAGCGTAAGCAGTGGATCAGTAATAGCGTAGTTCTAAACATATGAACGATTTTAATCATTGGTCTGGACACTAAGACGGCAACATCCTCGCCGTCTGTCACATGTGATGAGTGCTGAGCTCTGCTCAAAAATGGGTTAGAACGACTAAAATAAATGTTTAGACCTCGGTCCCTATTATTGGATATTAGTTTGTGGAAGTTTGATCAATTTCGAATTTAAAATCAAATTCAAATTCAATTATTATATATTTCAGACAATTGAATTACAATATAAATAATTTTTCTTTTATTACTCGCTTTCAAAAACTAAATCAAAAATAGGTTGTCAATAATATGTACACATGTTTCGCTAAAAGCGATCTCTTCCCGGCAACCTTTGAATGGATAAACTGACATTAAATATTTAACTTACATAGATAAAATATCCTGCATACAAAATATAATAAATAATTTGTATACATACTAATTATATTATATTATTTATTTTAAACAGAACTGTATGCGATGCCGGCATACAGCCAGAACGTGGAGATGGCTTCATTTGTGACGACGGCTGGCCACGAGTCGCTGAGCATCGGCGCTATTGTGGGCTGTGTAATGGCGGCATTTGTTATGGGTGAGTTTGTATTAAAATGTTTATTATTAGAAACGAGACAAATATACAGACTTCATTTTATTGTATGTATTTGCGTATTCCTCCCACCCACATATGTGTGCACTACTATTTCCACGATATAGACCTCCACTACAACAATCGCTCATTCAAGCACTACAATCGACACTAGGTAATACACATCACCATAAGGCATTATCTGAATGACACACATGTAATCGGTGATGTTAGTGTTTTTAGCAGTTTTGGCAATTACAGCTTCATCGGTTTCATTCAGAGCAAGCGATTTTTAATTAGTTACTACACTATTATCTACTTCCGTGATTTCCGAGGACACTATTCTCTCCAAGAGAGGTTCGGACCACGTCTCGGAGTCGTGTTGTGTCGATCCGTCTGGCATGTTGTGTGTGGTGCTGGGTGACTGTTCAGTGTTAGCAACATAGGGTTGATGCATCGGCGAGACGTCGTTCGGGCCGACGAGTACGTTGCGTGTGCGACGACATCCCACCGTTGCGCGGTCAATCGGATTCTACCTACTAGCGTGTTTGTTACAATTAGCGTTTTAAGAACTGAACTGGAACATTTGTTTGTAGTACTGTGTATTGTAGGTATTTCGCAATCACTAAGGTTCGAAGGTACATGTTGAGCTCAAAGCACCGGTAGCGCTGCCCAGTCGGTGTCTGTGCCTTAAGGTTATTTTGCTAGCGGATCAGATTATTTGGTGTAGAAGGCCTGCTACTGAGGGAGCTTTATTCCTTACAGAATGAGTCACCCAAGAAAATTCTTTCCGTTTGTTGCATTTGTGGGAGAGAGGGTGATGCTCTTCTTCTTTTCGAACTGGGGAACATGCTCGGAAATGCAATTTTTATTATTTTTTCATCCAGAATAGTGTAAAGTAACTTTTTCTCACTTCTTTAAAATAATGGATTTCTGGAAAAAGATGCTTGATTCTGTTAGCTAACCTAATTACAATATAATTTTACTTGTTACCTAATAATGTACAATGTTATCTATCGTGTAACAATTAAGAACAAGTAATATGAGTGCCTTTATATAGTAGTAGTCCTTAATTAGTATCACAATTAATTCGTTAGGCATGCACAAACTAGTTACATTATTTAATATAACCGTCAAGAGATGGCGCTGTTAAGAGTGCATTGTGGTCTGCTGGATTTAATTGTGTAATTTTAGGTTTACAGCAAATAATTTTATTATTTAATTAATTGGTTCATTATCTAATGACCATACCTTTGCTGTATTTATATATTGGTTTGAAATAAAAATAAATATTTAAAGAGTTATTTATAAAAGATTTAGATCGCGCAATGAATATTTTATAACCAGTTCGTATATAAGTAAGCTTTCGAATATGAAAATTTGTGTCTATTGAAAGGAGAGACGGTTAGCACTCCCCTTGACAAGGATGGAACACATAAATTGGTTAAGGCACACTTGACCACATTTTTTTATATTAAAATGATAAAATTAATCATATGATTTTTTTTTGTATTGTATGAAAACTATAGTTAATTATTTTCTTACATTTACACATTACGGATGTTTCGCCATTTTTATTTTCATTAATAATATTTTATGCGAACTTTGTATACCATTCTTAACCATAGAAAACAAGCAGGATAATGAATCGTTTCTTTAATTATTGCCAGCTTTTCATAGTCTACTGTTAAGTGGAAGTTTTTCCTGAAATTCTACAGCTAAAGCTGACTTGCTTTTGGAAGTTCTGCTCATGCCCACCGTAACAGTGATAGTGGCTCTCCCTTAACTGCTTTTTGGGATTTGGGTTCTGCAAATTTGGATGGATTTTCTGTCAGGATTTTGTTTATCAACCACCAAGTGTTTGTGGAGTTTGGTGGAGGTTAGCATTTATAAAAATATCGAAGGGGGTACAAATTGTTAATTGTGCAAAATACCACTGACTAATCACTAAATCTTAGCAAATATAAAACTTACAAACTTGAAATTTGTTACGTGGTTTTTGGTAGTTTGGTACCTCGTCCGAAAGCGAGATTTTAATATTTTTAAACAATATAATATCTGTATAAGCACTTTTTGAAAAACATTAATGAGGGGTATTTATTTATGTATTTTCTTATGGGAAAATTATATTTACTGTTATTATTAATAGGAACATTAAATTGGAACAACAACTATATAATAATTCATGTATAATTCTAGTTCATTCAATACACAATATAAATGTTATATTATTGTTTCAATTTGCCAGGCTCTAGTGTCAAGAGACATTGTCTATGTTAATTAAATTTATGAAATTATTAATAAATTTTTTGGTATAGGTTGCCTGGTATGTCTGGCTGGTGTGATATTTTGTCAGCGACGTGGAGGCGGCCTTCCCTGGCGGAAACAGCCTCGCGTACCTTCTAGCCCACATTACATCACGGCCAAGCAAAACAGCTATGTCACTGTGCCTCTGAAAGAAGTAGTAAGTGTTATGAAATGTTCTGTAATAAAAAAAAGTAATTTTTAACATAAAGTTTATTCATTTAAAGTTGAATAATTCCTATAATTTAATACTGATCTAAAAAGTGCCAATGTTTTGTAGTTTCACTGGTCCATTTAACAAAATGAAAGTTATTTTACTTTGGTCCCTCTCCATCAATAATAAAAAAACCCTTACTGAGTCCAATATTAAGTACATTAAGTGTATACATGTTTGAAATTTGGTAAAGTTAAAAAGGACGACGAAGAAATTAAGGATGTTAGAAATAATAAATTAATATTTTTTCTGAAATGGTCTTCTTTTCCTGTAATAATATATTAAATCGAATCAGACTTTCTATGAGAGCGAATTATTTTGGGTGTAAAACGGAGGAGATAAAGTGATTCATATTTATTAGTACCAAAAATATGATTAATATATATTGAACAAATAACAAAATAGAAAACTATTTTCATTTCACGCTTCAATTAAAAACACTCACGACCTACCGTAAACTACTTAGAGCTGCAGAAATAGATTTTTAAATTTTTAGGCTCTTCAACCAATTTTCAACATAGTTTGTTTGTAGCAAAGTGTCACTGTTCAATGCCTCTGCACATTTGGATCTCCTGAGATACAGGGCTATAGTGACCGAATAGTTATAAAAAATATTTATTAAATTATTATATTTTTTAAAATAGCCGCGCAAAGCGAAACGTCAGCCATCATTCACGGGCATCAGCGGCTCCAGCGGTATCCTACTATCCAAAAGCAACAACATCGCGAACGCTAACAACCACAATACTGCATTAGCCACGCCGAAACTGTACCCCAAAGCCATCGCCAACGAATATGACTCCATGGGCACTTTGAGGAGACACTCCAACCAACCTAACAATAAATCCAATTTGGACATCGAAGAGGACAAATTCTATTGAATGATATTATAAATATGTTCTGGGTTCATAGTTAATCTATACGTAGTTGTCATTTGACGGAAGTACATTTGTTTAATGAATTGGTTGATATAAAGTACATATTAGTATTTATGTCGCAAATTTTGATTACCTGACCGTTACGCGTTATGGCATTTATGACACTATGCTCGTTTTCTGTTCAATTTGAAGACGGTGTTAAACAATAGAAATATATTTATATATGCGTAACATAATTTGACTTATATTAACCACTTTATATTCTAGGTATGTTTGTGTTTGGACTCTTTGTATTTAACACTTTAAAGATTGTTGTTGAGTGAAGTCTTAATACAGTGAAAAACAGCCGAGTGAATGCTAAATGTTTACCTAATTAGTCTATTAAACAAATTATGTGAAAAAGAAATATTGGTATTAAATAAATTTATTATGATAACATTGGAAGTGAACTTCTAGTCGGTTAAAATCTTCTATTATTTCATTTAAAATTTTTTCTACTTAACAAAACAAAATTCATTAATGATTTTATCAAGTACAGTGATTTTGATGTGGCGTAGAGCTTAGTATTCAGATATGTGATCGGTCGTTTTTAACGAATAGATATAATAGAGAACAAAAGGATAAGATAATCTTAGTTTTAGTTTGTCCAGTGCCATGGTAACTAAGATTGTAACATATTTTTTAGTTAATGTTATCGTAAAGTAAGACATTTCAAATATATTCTAAGTATAATTCTATGATTCTGTAACAGCTGCAACAAATACAAGTGCCATGTAAATAATAGAATGTTCTGAGCATAATTTTAATGAAATAATTACAGTGTATATCTATTTTAATCAGTACAAGTAACGGTGCCTTTTCGAGTGCATATATTATATGTAAATTAATTTTATGAATGAAATTATATAATGAACTATAGTTTTAGGACTGTTGGATTCGTTTCAACGTTTTTAGCTGGCTCATGTTGAGCTCATCTTGTTATATGCGCGAGTATTTTGTATTTTTATATGCTAGTGTAAGGAAATTAACTATTGTTATATATTGTCTGTGGGTACAATGAAGTTTGACATGTTTTTGAAACCCTTTGACTTTTAACTTACGTACATGCAAATATATTAATGATTAAGGAGCGCAAACGATTAAATGGTCGGAATACCTAGTTCCTACGTCCTGGGTTCGTGTCTCAGCTGAGGCCTACGTTGTAAAATGTAAATTAATCCTTCATATGTCTTAACATAACTTTAAACATAATTTCTATTGTTGCAACACTTCAAGAAATTTCGGAATGTACCTTCCGTCGGCGTATCTCTGTTATTACACCGGGCACAAGGAAAACTACCTTTTCATTTAACCGAGCAAATCTTATTTGACGACCGCGTTTCTGCGCAGTGTTCAATGTCCTAGATTCGAATTACAATAAGCTAAATTTGTATAATACAATCACCTAATTGCTTCCGGGTTCGAATCTAGTACAGCTCTTGTCTTCGTCACTGCCATCTGACCGTTTTTTTATCGTATTTCTTTTACCTTTAATAAGGGTGAAGACGCGTGAGTAACTATTCTGGTTATTTAATAGAAAATGTCATCAGAATATTTTTTTTTAATATCTTTAATATTGAATTTATTAGTCATTAATATTTTTGCATGTATAAAGTTCCTAATTTTGTATATTATATTGATAATGGTCTCAGGTATATTCTATCTATATTACATGCGGATAGTATGAACATTCTATCAGAAGACGGAATACATATGTTTTATAAGATTTTTGTACATTGAATGTGATTTTGAATGCCTTTGAAGGCCAGATTTTTATTATAATTGATCTATTTTATTAATTACCGACATGTTATACAAATAATATGACTGTACTATTTTTAGATGATACTGGCTACGAAAAAGATTTTGTATTGTGTGAAAAATGTGTAAATTTTGACTTTATAGTATTCTACTGTAATGTAAAAGAATACGAATCGATACATATTTTGGCGGTAGTCTTTACTTCCCTTTTGGCTTCCATTAAGATAAAATTTATTGTAGTAATCTCTACGCACGCCGTGTGTTTTTGCAATTCCATTATCATGACAGCAACAAGGCATTATTAAATTATTAGCCTTGTTGCGGTTATCGGTCTGTGTACTTAGTATGTATGACTTGGTTATTCTGTCATACTTAGAATAAACGCCTAGAAACCGGGTCCGCGCAACTTAGACGAGACAAGTAATACCATTTTGGCTCAGTTACGATATTGCTCTTGGAGTTATGATTAAAACCGACGATTCGATAACATAAGGAAGATAAGTTGAAACTTAGCAGCATTATTCTTGCATGTGTGTGTGTTGGAGACTTAATTAATAAATAACTTAATATGAAACTATCCTTCTAGGCGTTATAATTCTAAGTCGCCATTTGTGTCACCATGGTATTCAAATGCCCTATAGAAACAAAAATTAAACGGAATACAGCAAACCAGCAAATTTATTGCGTGCATTGAATATTTTTCCTGCTTTGGGGAAATTAGATTCAGATATACAGTACTTGGAAATGACGACAATTTTATCTATATTTATTATTATAATGCAATAAATATACAAGATATGTTGATTAGTGTAGTATATCTCCAGTGTCTTAAAATTGTTGCATCGTGTCTCTCTATGATGTGCCTTACGTGAAATATTTTACAATGTTGTTTTACTTATGTACGTACTTGTTAAGAGGCTTTCTCTCGTAACTCACCGATTAAAATTCTACGTTAAATATTAAGATTTTTGTGATTTCTTATAATTTCGATTCCTTATAACGTTATCATTCCTAAATATTTCTATGCTATACATATATGTTGATTTAAATGCTCTATATTGTTGTTAAGCTAACTACTTAGAGTAACAATAAAGACTGCAGATTTATATCTTGTTTTATTACATTACTTACACAAATACCATTTAGAATTAAATAAGTAACATTACTTCATTCAATAAGGAAGGCGCCTTAAGTACTAAACTAAGTAGATATGGCACCTTGGTAGTCTCTTGGCATCTATTTCAATTTTCAAATCATCTTTGGCCACGCACAAAGATTGTCGCTCACGAGAAAAAGTATGACAAGTACAAAATGTCTAAAAATTATAAATAGTGAAAATTGTTAGCCACAGGGTTAATAGTGCATTTATGTAAATTTTGATAGGACTTTAAGTTTAAGTTGTACAATTTGCAAATTTAAAATTGGCAATTAAGTAAAATAATGTTTAGTCTCCGTAAGCTCTATAGAGGCGCAGACGCGAGTGTGTATACTTACTTTGGAAAAACTTGGTTTGTTAGAAAGTATCAGGAAAAGTTGCTAGGACGTATGTAAAATTATAAAATAGACAATATCGTATTGCACAACTTACTCAAAACTGGTATCTCGACCCATGCGATAAAAAACTAAATAATCCTTTAGGATTACCTAAAATCAAATAGACCAACATTTAGTTAAAAATTCTACTAAATGTCTGTGATTTGATCATTTAAATGAAATACGTATTATATAGGATATGCATTAGATAAATAATTCAGATGACATTTTGTGGGTTGAAGAAAACAAATTCGTGTGAATTTGTCTTCCTAATGTGTATTAGGAATTAAGAATGTATCATAATTATTTATTAACGACAATTTTATTCTACACTGTTAGGAAAATATTTAGTTGTATATTTGATTTTGGATAATAATGTAATTGAGCCAACCTACTTTGTTGCGTTGACATCTAAAAACCTTACTAGACATTTTTATTGATAACCTGGTATGGAGTTCATACATAACCCCATCATTTTTAAAAATATGTTTCGTTAATAAATTTCTGATGAGTAACTCTCTTCTTATACTTTTGACCCAACTACTTCATCATAAAAATCAATTAAAAACTTTTTTTTTTACTTTTAATACATTATTCTTTGTTTATTATGCTCGTTTACCAAGAAAACTACAGTATGTGTGGTGCGATCAATATTTATTACAATCCGTGCCGTTATTAGTATTTCACGCTTCGAGAGGATCACGTCTGTTGTTACACAGCGTTGAGCCAAGTTATGGTGCGTTCGATAAGGACCTCAAATACACCTGGGTCTCGTAGAGTTTATATCTTAAGTCAAAGTAACAAAAACTATCAGTGACTAATAAACTACTATACTTATTTGATTGATAATTGTTGTATGACCAAGAAAAGGCATGTATGGTATGACATGATTAAATTAATGTCGTAACATCGCATATGCCCATGTCGTAGTCTGTTAGCGTTTAAGGAAATAATGATTTTATGAGCGCAATACGTTTTTGAGCTAATTTCTTTTATACTATAAGGTTTAAAACCTTAACATAATTGATTTAGACCAACTAACTCTTTCAATGTGTGGTCGCCCTTTTTCATAAGGTCGTCTACTACGTTCGTACTAATCAATTCAAATGAAGATTTAACCAGTACTCTGGGATGTAAACAACACGATCATAAAAAGAAATAGGAAAAGTTTATCTATTATAACCACCTTAATGTCGCGGTTTATGTTTGTTTTGAAACTCCTCTAAGACTTTTTCTATAGGAAATAAAGAAACTTTTAGCTGTAAGCTTTACTAATCCATTTGATTAAATCTTCACGTCTACGATCCTTCTTCCGGTAACCGTGCCCGAAGTGTTCTTTGAAAATAAATGTTTCAACAAGACCAGCTAAGTGCGAGTTAAAACACTCTTGGTTCTGACTACTTTAAACATAGGTATATAAAAAAATCTAATCATAAGCTGTGTGTATGAAATTGTTTCTTCGTAGTTTCTTATCCTAAGACACAGGACGAACGTACATGTACTAAGTTTGAACTCAATACCAGTGACAAATAAAAGCATAATGCTGGGTGTGTTTCGTATGGTGAGTAATCACTCGGTTCAATCGAACCGAAGACCTTTTAACTGGTAACGAAGCATTCGGTCTTAGTCTTCAGGAGTGACATCTCATCTGCTTGTTTATTCTTAACCGAGTACAGATGCAGGTGTTCATGAGCCGCAGCTACTACTTACCACTTACCAACAGGCAATAAAAAAATCGGTTTTGGTCTTCAGAATTAAAGGCGTAGTTTGATTTGATCTGGCGCATATAATAACTGCCTATACAGATTTAAACTAATTACGGCCAAATGTGAAATGTGTATTACGTTATACTTTATTGCGAAAACTATATCGGAGGCAGTGAACGTATAAAAGTCTCAAAGTTTTATGTTTATTCAATTTCATTCCATAAATAGGTACATTGTTTATAAATATACATCGTTTCGTAATGTGATAAAATATTTCCATCTCAAAAGGTCCCTGAGCAAAGGTTATAATAATCTCTTAGACAAGTCTCACAGACAAAACAATTGTGAATTCAAACTCTTGTTTGAATATCAAATGTTAAGACAACGAAATGTATTTTTGAATAATGTTAACATAACATTTTAGTACACTGAAATTCTAGTAACTATTTTTAGCTGTGTGATGTTGTGTAAGAAAATCTACTAATACGTCTCGTCTGAATAACCTAATTGATGATACCAATAATAAGGTGAAAATGACCACGAAATGCTTACGTATACTAAGAAAAATAGGTATAGCATTTTCATAGTTGCGTAGTTACTACGGCGCAGTTTAAATTTTTTGATAAATTAAGCTCTGATTTAATTAATGCTGCGTCCGCTTTTATCGCATCGCGTTTTAATTAAAACGAAAGTACCGTCGCATTGCTCCCTATTGAACGTAATTGGCATGTCTGTAACAAGATTTAATCAATAGATAGTTGTTGCAGCCCAAATATATGAACATTACAAATTTCTATGTAATGAATGGATTTTTTTTAATTATGATTAGTTTTTTATTGATTTGTATATGTAACTAATAAAATTGTGTCACGTATAGAAATTCATTCGGTTATTTCTATCTTGTGACACACCTTTGCTGTATATATAATATCACTATCTCTAGGTATATACATCTATACTTTCAGCACACATACTATTCACTCACACGAGCAAACATATTACTAAGCGCAGCGCAGTGGCCATTATGAATAGGCGTACCCGATATACGAGTACTTACAATGAGTATAAAATAATATATAATATTTATACTCTATTGTAAAACAGAATAAAGCAGATTACATAAAGAAAAACGATGTTAGCATAAAAAGGCCGTCTTATCACTAAAGAGCGATCTCTACCAGACAGCCTTTAGATTAAGGAGACATTTAAATAATACTCTCCATTATTTAAATGTCTCTTCTGTCTCCGGAAGGTAATGACATGGTAGAGCCAAGCAGCGGCTTTTGTTGCTGCTCGAATGGGCCGGCTCGACCGGCTCGCAGAATACCGGCATGAAGTAAAGGCACCTTGTGCTTCTGCGTTTCGTACGGTGAGAGAGGTAACCGAAGGCCTCCTCCTCGAATATTCTTAAAGGCCGGCAACGAACCTGCAGCTCATCTGGTGTTTCAGATATACGTTAATCACTGACCATCATGGGAGCCTTTAGCTTGTTTTCTTAAAGAAAAGTTACATTTTCAAGAGCTGACCGCCTGTACATTTGGAGATCCCCCTAATACATGTGATACTCTCTATCACATGTATTAGGGGGATGTTTTAGGAAGTGTTAGTTTTAGGTTTTTAGGAAGTTTAATTATTGAAGATCTAGACTACTACAAGACTTTTTTTTATTAAGTATATTATTGTTTAGTAACGATAAATAATAATTTTTGTCTCTTACTATTTATTAAGCGTCGCCTTTTGCTCCGAAAAACGTTTTTAGTTATAAATAGAAGAAGAAGAACAAAATAGGTAAAGTAATAGGACGCCGCGCCGACCAGTCTGCGACAAATGTAGACAACTTATAAGTTGACAAATTGGATGTGGTTTATGTTATTGTTACTTAATAACATAAAGTTGATGAACGTGGATAAAAGTAATAACACCACAGAATAAACAGAGATAGATATTGTATGTCGTTATCGAATGAACAAGACAAATGTTGATGAAACTGTCGTCCCGTCTTATGAAATTGAGAAACTTTTTATTGTTATTTCTCTTCTCTTACAAATAATGAAACTGGTAATGTATATTTTGTAGCAGCATTCATCCAATGCAAATGAATCCGATGATAATGTCCACTTGACCAAATATGACCACGGCGTAAACTTCTGTATATATTATAGCACCGCGAGTTTTCCCGTATCCAACGTAACGCTTATGCCATACTAGCGAACCAATGAGCTGTGTATTTAATGAACTAAACCCATGTTTGATAAACCCATATTGAAATGAAATTAAATTTAGGGAATATATCACATTTTATTTTAACTTTTATACTTCCCGGCGTTTCAGGTGCTTTGCAGCACTCATGTGATAACAGAGTTGTTAGACGTCTTGATGTCGTAGTTTACCTCTGGCATCAGCAGATTTTAATTACTTATTTTTAGATCTACGCAGAAGGAGCTCACATCTTGAGGTCGTGCAGTGGTATGCTTACTTTTGAATTTTATTTTATTTATTACAGGAACTCACGCCGGTAGTAGCACCCAGCAATCTCCTCTATTGAAATTAGGATGTTTTTTACAATACCCATGATTACCTAACCATCTCCAGATTAAATTTAATTCCGTCAGCCAGAGATAATGGTTTTATAAGACAATAGTAGAGATGGAACTCTGTCTGATATTTCGCCTCAGTTTGTTTTTATTTAATTCACATTCTTAGAATGTCTTCTTACTTCTTTCTAGAATATCTTCTAAAAGCGAAAAAGGCTCTGAAACCTTACTTGCCTGGAGAAGCTAAAACCCGCGTCAATTTATTACTGAAATAAACACTTCAAAATATTCATAGTTTTTCAATATTTATCATATTTAACAATTACATACACTGTAATAATTTACATATATCAAAAACCTTAAACATGATGATTTTTCACATTGTTCTCTTACTAATAAGACTATTGCAATCCTATAAGCTTAGATACGCTAATGAGTTAAATTGTATAATATACTTGGTAAAAGACAAACATATTGATTCTTAGTTATTTTATTATTTCTCATACAACCAGTATTATAATAAGAAATAATAAAATTATTACATTTTACTACTACTTTAATATCAGTTTTTTTTTAAATAAAAACGGAACCTAAACAGAGCTCCAGTATTTTATTACAGTAGTTAACAGTAGCCATACCTTATTACAGTAATAATATCGAATGAAATAAACACAGTCAGAGATTTCGTGTGTACTTGACAAATAAACAAGACACATAGTAATGAAACTGTCGACCCACGAAAGTCACGTTTTATTATTATTTTTCTTCTCCATGAAATAAGGAAACTTAACTTAGGTAATAGTTTTTGCAGTTGTGATCAACTACGTCTAATCAACTTTGTAAGTTAGGACATTTTTCACTAACAACATTTATACAGACAATCAATAATAAGTACCTTTTTACTTACATCGCAAACATTGCAATTTGAATTCTATCAGTTTTATGGAAAGTCGTAACAATTAAAGAGTGAAATAATATTTTACTATTATTACTTTTCTTATAATTTTCGTCTCTTGTATTACGTATTTTATGAAAGTCTAGAAATGTATAAGTGTTTGAAAATTTTATTATAACCATGCGTTATAGAATCTTGTAACTACATGTATGTTAACTATATATATCTTGTAAACATATATATGTATGGAATTGTATATGATGATGATTTCCTTTTGGTTAATTTAAACCGCGGTGGCAACTTCCGAATACTATCAGTTCCTGATATAGCACCGAACAGGCGCCGGTGCGTACTCGTGCGACGTGCGTGAAAGTTCGTAAGATCACGCACCGTGGGAGGAGCCTAATCCGTGGTAGCGCAAACTTGTCCGTACCGGTGCGTCAGATCCGCCGACATACACTACAGGACGGGCCCCTCCCACGGTGCGGCTGTGCGGGCTTGTGCTACGTACGCGTACCCACTCGTTGTATACGGTGTTAAATACTCTGCACGCAACAAAACACAGTCAGGCCCGAAAGAAATTGTTGAACTTAGTAAATAGGTGATGAATGTGATGGAGAATGTGCCCGTGTAGTGGTGGCATAAGAGAACCGGCACGCTAATATGATCGCGTTGTTGTCGTGTAAATCGATTTGGGAAAATGCTAGGAAAATCACGTGGCCTCTGAAAGATAGCGGAATAACATTATCGATCTGAAATACGTCAGACCTAAATTGTCTAGATGATAGAGATGGACATCATTGCGTAGCATAGTGTGAATTTAGATTATTAGAAATTTATATAGGTACCTATGATATAGATTATTACAAACACTTAAAGTCAACAGGCTTAAAAACTTTATTAATCAAAACACAGATTGTATATTAGGTTTTATAATATTATAGTAGGTAGTAGATTGAATATATATGGAATATATGGATAATAATAACACCTGGGAATAAGTCCACCATTCCCTACCAAGCTATTTCTAAAAAATTCATGGTAATTCGTATCATACTTAAATTGTTATTAAAAAAAATTGAGAATACCTGCGGAGTATCTTTCGCCAGTATCACTCTTCATTAGTGGAACCTCATTACGAAACCGTGGAAGATTTAAAAAAATACATTAGTCCAGAGAAATGTGTTTATCTTATGTCGAAATAAATAATTAGACTTATTCATCTTTAATAGGTTCGTGTTGTATGGATGTATTACAGACTGTTTATAAAATAAACGGGCTTATCGATTAGTAAAATTAATAACAATTAATAAATGTCAATTTAATAAATGTAATGGGATCAATATAACCAATAAACTACTACGGCCCCGATAGCTGAATAATTAGAGGATTTCACTCCGAATCCGGAGACCATAGTTCGATCCCCTGTATTGAGTACGATCCGTAAAGAGCGCCTGGCTTAGAGGTTTGCGTATTTGACTATTAGTTCAGGATTCGAAGCCCGAAGCCAATATTTGTGCAAAACACAAATTATTGGTTTTCGAGTGTTGTTATGTTGTGATCGTGCCGTGTTTCTGACACTGCATCAGAATCTTCTTCCAATCTTATCACCTATCACTATCGATATGGGAAGGTAAAGACGAGTTGGTGCTTCTATGTTTGCGCATAAATCAACGGCACTATAATATTACCAGCGCAGTTGATAACTGCCGACAGTATTCAGAAGTTGTTGCCGTGGTCGAGATCGGGCAGGAGGACATCATCATCATTGAGTACGAGCCGTAACAATGAGTTTTACGAAACTTATGTACGATTCTTATCGTGAGCCAGGACACTGAGACAGCTGCTGTCTCTCCACCTGCACATTGTTCCAAATAAGCTCAGATTAAAAGTGCATTGAAACGACTATAAATGTCTAGAGCTTTCACCACCCCACATCTACGACTAACTTATACGTCTAGGACTAGCTTATTAATATTTAAAACATATTATCATAATAAATTTCTTGCAAATAAGGATTGCTTTGACGCCATTTTAAAAAGCGTTACCATTTTAAAAGCATTAGAAACAGCATACATAATTCACTAACATAGCCCGTAAAGCTCTTACAAACATAAATATGGATCAAAACAAATGGTCTGAAATAAATATCTTTCATGTGAAATAATCGTGTGGTAGCTGAGTAAACAAATTATCAACCCGTCATGTTATAAAATTTAACTACGAGAATTCCAGAAAACTGGCTTCCGCATGATAATCATCACGGTCACCACAGCCTGTCTACTGCTTAACATAAGCCTCCTACATAGATTACCAAGAACAAGAATAACGGTTCTGAGCCACCTGGATCCATGTACTTGCACTTCATTTTGTAGTGGCTCCTCCTACACCGTGTGTGCTCGTATGAGATTGTTACAAGAACATTCTTCCTCTGCGGAGGTCAGTTGTCTGCGAGTTATGCGAATGGCCCATTGCCACTACAGCTTTGTAGCTAGAATGCTACGTTGGTGATCAATCTTGCTACCGATATCATCGTCGGAGAATCTATCTTGCAGAGAAACATGTTTCCAAAACCCATAAATAGACGCAAGTAATGCATTTGTACATTACTATATAGTGTGAAGGCGGCATAGGAAAATCTGCCACGATTTCTAATCCCGTGACTTGAAATCTCGTGACTGCCGACAGTTGGAATGTCCATTAAAATACCAGACCCGTTATGGGCAGAGGTGCGTGGCGTTTGGTCCGGCGTACGCTAATCTCTTTGCCATGCGTGGCGATTATGGCAAATCTTCTCTACGTGAGGTCCAGCAATGGGCTGCTTACATGCTATTGAATAAGGAGAGGGGAGAGACAGACTTAACTAAATAAAACTACACTCTATTTGGAAATCCTAGGTTTTGTTTTGTATTTATACGTTCTGATCTATTTAAAGTACGCATATGATCGTTATGTGATCGACGTTCGGCGAAGGATTTGCTTAACATGAAGTCGGTTACTTGTTGTTTTTTAAATGTGTTACACAAGGTTTGTTTTTATAGTATTCCATTACAATTAAAAAAACATATTTAAATTTATTCTTAAAACTTTTAAATAGGGTCTCATTTTACAGCCACGATATTTCATTTCATTCCTTGTTTCGTAAATAAAGCAAAGTTATTTAATATTTTGACCACTTTTCCAGCGATGTTAAGAAGATAAAGAAGTGTATAAAATATAATAACTAACTAATTTAATTAAAATTTATTTAGGCAAGATCACAAGACTTTGTATTTTTCATACACATTTTATATTAGTTAAAAATTGTGTACTTGTAAAATTAATTATTTTTCGGTAATTGTGAAGTCAGACTTCTTTTTCGTTACTCTTGTACCTTATACTTTTTTTATTATATTTGATTAACATGTTCTGTGTGTGTTGTGTCTTTATGATGTGCTAATAAATATGTTTGTTTCATTCTTTCTTACTTCTTGTAAATAAATATATCTCTTTCTTTATTATATTTATTAAAAGTATATATATTAAACAGTGAAAAGATATTTCCAGTAATGGATTTAAATAGGTTAAAGCTTTACTATGATTCAGATTTAATTGATGATTAACTTTTAATAAATTAAATCCGTGATCTTGTTACTGAAAATTAAACGGCTATTTCACTTCCAAATTTATTTGTAATTTTCTTTAAATTAAGTAGAATACAAGTCTGGTGCCGTGGGTGTCAAAGACGATGAAGCTACTAAATTAATCCGAAGATGATGACGTCTGATGTTAATATGATCGTTATTTCATAATGTATAACGATATTAGAGAAAAATATTTAAATTTTATCAACCGCCGTCCACATCAAAGTACCTATGTTGTTAAGAATGCTGGGTGCAATTCCTTGCTGCTCAGTATGCAAGTGAAGAAGCGGCAATATACATTTTTCTCATACCGCTTGCTACTATAGGATGTAATGTTCCTGATTTACTTATTTAAAGAACGTGCCTTTTCTAAGTTTCTTGCTTCTGTTGAATTAAAATTAATTAAATATAAAATTTCAAGACGTGGGTAAAATAAATAATAAATATAAGTAGTGTATTACTAAGACCATTTGACTAGTTTAGTATAGTCTTTTTCTTCATTCAGCTTTGTCGGTAATCTAGTGTTTGAGTACTTTTTTATACCCATGTATATTTATTATTGATGTATTTATTGGATTGGGTTTAGCAGCAAGACACCTAGATTTTATTATGCTCTTGGTATGAGGGGATTGTCAGGGTTCAGCCCGAACGTGTCAGTTTATATTTTACTGCCGGAGTCGCGATTTTAAATAATTATAGTAAATAATAAATTTGAGAAATAGGCGTGAATGAAATGCTTTTCTGTCAGTTTTGCATACAGTGTCGGTCTGTGGCTTGGAAGTAATTTTAATCGCATAATACGCAACAAAAACGGGTAAAACAAAACATGTGGAGCGATACGCGAGTTCGAACATGTCTCCCTAACTTAGTTATGGAGGCGAGGACAGAGAAAAAGGTTAAATGTTGGCATCTAAAACAATTAGTAAATAAAAATATATGTTAAACTGGTTGGTTTAACATTTATATTATTTACAGGAAGGTGGAGGAACACTGTGTTCGTTTTATTTCCAAAATCTAAGCAAATTAATATTTTGACACAGATACTAGTGTCTAATGTAACTCGACAGATTTAGTACAAAGCTTCCCTAATTTTCTTATTTCCTCCAACAAAATATCTCCGCGAGTCGCAAAAACTACATTTACGGCGGCCACAACGGCGTCGTTATTGTCAAATTTTATCCCGGGGCTATGTTATATTTTAATAAAGGTTAGTTTTCAGTATGAAATCACAATTGCTGTGAACCAAGTCGCTCCCAGAAACAAGTGCTCGCGGGCTTTTGATTCAATAATCAGTACACTAACTTGTTGCTGTCAAAACTTTCGTATTGTATTACGGGTCCGAACAAATATCCTTAGTTCTTAAAGTACATAAACCAAATATTTATTTCATTTTTGTACCTAATACCATATATAGGTACAAAAAGGAAATAAGATTTTTTAATAGCAAATTTAAAAATAGAAATTGTAGGTAGCACAATTGAAACCACAGAAGTACCACACAACAAATTTCGGTCTGGTCCTAAAATAATGACTGTTAATGTAAAATAAGACTGTAACTAAAAAAATAAAAATTGTTACTACACATTGAAGTTGTATATGGAATTGAGACCTTCCTTTGCTTGGTACAGCCAAGAGGCGGCTATTACTGCTGCTCGAATAGGCCCCTCGTTAGGGGTACGACCTCGTAGAATACGAGGCCACACCGCGACACCAACCCTCCTCCCCATCATCCATCCCATCTTCAAAATATCCTTAAATGCCGGCAATGCATCTGCAGCTCCTCTAGTGTTGCAGATGTACGTGGCTGACGGTAATCACTTAATCACTTACCATCAGATGATCCGCTTATACGTTTGCCCCGTGTCTCATAAAAAAAGGAGAAAAAAGAAATTCCCAAATGTCGAGATGAGGTTGGTTGAGAGCCTAGTACTATCGAAATTAAAGTACTACTGACTACTAGAGCCATATGTTTAACTTAACGGGACCAAAACGCATCTGCCCGTTTTAGTTTAAACATACCACGGAGAAGTCATATAACACCTTACTTAAACTTTGGTGTCATAAAACCTTAAGTTGGACAAAAGATTATTCTAAGTATAGTGTAGTCATTCCTTGACGACCCCTTCTTCCCATGCCATAGTTCAGAGCCCCGGTGTTTAGAGGATGCTTTAAGTGTGCCACTCGTTGCTAGAATTATACATCACAGCCGATTAGATCCCTGAAAACAAAACATACATTTAGACGACATATACTAGAGTACCTTGTTTTAAAACAAAAATACTTAATATAGACTAAGCAGTCGTATTTACATATTTTATTTTGACCTGTAGACAATGTGGTACAAGCATTTGGCACGAACCAGATGGTTCGAGACCTTAAGCATCCTACGTAGTTTTGGTCTAAGTTTAGTGTTTTCTTTCTGTGAGACGTAAAAAAAAAGAAATCAATGATTTGCTTACTATATGCAATTAATCACTCGCGTTACATTTTTCTATACTTTTTTTTACCAATTATATTAACTTGTCTTTTAAAATCATTTTAATCACTTATAATTCTTATGAATTTCTGTTTATATGTAAGAATGAAGCTGTTCACTGCGGGCGTTAGATAGCTTTCAGTCTCCACCCGCAAGTGCCAGGTATAACCTTGCGTTACATCCGCTAGTAGCTTAATAATGTAACTGAAATAATGTAATGATAATACGGTTATTCTAATGACCTCGGCTAGAGCTGAAACATCGCACAATTAGAGACGAAATAATGCCAATAATTCTCTCGTATCTATGCGAATTTATTGATGGCTTTCCTGTCTCTGTCATCCGGACAGTTCCAATTAACAATCGATCAAAACTTGGTTTTGGTTGAGAATATTTGGATGTTTATACGTTTCATTAATTGTTATATTGTGTTTTTGTATAATATCGCACTTTTTGAGTGTTAAATGTATCCATCACTGTGATGTGCGGTTCGGCTGAGGTGTAAACTGTCGATTCAGTTTTTTTTCTGCGGTTACCAGATGTCTGATACAGCGATCTCTGAACCGTCTGCCTAGCGTTGTGACTATATGAAGTCTTCCCAATGGGAGAAGTAAATGTATCACGTATCATAAATTCGGTTTATTAATCAAACAAAACTGAGTCTTTGCAAAAAAACACTATCATGAAAATAACAACATCGTATATTCTAAATCAATTAAAATCTTGAACAATATTCAAGATTCAATTTCGTCACTTTTATTACGTGAAAATTTGCTAGACTTCTTTTATGTTGCTATTAAAGCTTCTACGTTTATTATCTTCCTTTACCTTACAAACTGTTTAAATTTAGAAGCTAAACGACATGATCTAAATCGTCGATTAATTGTTATTTAGCTAAAATTTGTCACAATGCTGTGATGAGGATACATTTATGATGCGTGGAAATAATAATTGTGTTCGTTGCATATACTAAATGTTTTTAATTAGGTTACGAAATAATAAATTTATTTCGTAAGCTTTGTTTACTTTTTATTATGCTTATTACTTAATGTGATGTCCTCAAAACTAGATTCATTCAAAATGTCCATTACAACAGATGTTGCCAATTAACCATGTAACGGACATTGCCAACTGGACCTACTTGTATACATTTTTATTATTGCCCTATGTAACGAACGATTCCCACTCTGCTCACTTATAGAATGCAATAACATCCATTCTCCTATGTAATATTAAAAAAAAAACCAACAATTATTTATATAATTTAATAGTTTAAATGTCAAATTTATACTTTTGGTGCAAAGTAGTGGTGAATGGAAAAGAAGGAAAGAAGTAGAAATATTACTTGGAACAGAGATCATGAACTGTATTGTACACATGCCGGCGATTGGAGTGATGATTTGAGGTTTGAGCAGCTTGCGTTCACAATATCGTTTAAATGTTATAGATGTATCAAAGACTACCTACAATTTTGCGACTACACGAATGTAGATAAAAATTATAGTTATAATATAATTTCACTTGTCGTATGTGCAAAATATAGAAGAAGAATGATCATTTGCTATTGACATGATTATATGCTATTGAAATGATTATACCCAAGAATGGCAGCAGCACTAAAGTTTTTTTAGTAGATTTGATTTAGTTAGATTTTAGTATTATTTTTAGATTAATTCTTTACTACGTCTGATGATCAATGGGATTCTAATTATCTTGTTTCGTTTTAATTTAACAAATAATACTTATTGCTGGTGCTGGTTTTTTGTTACTTGCTTTTGTTATAATAAACCGTAACATTCTACGTATAGTTATCATTGTCCGTTTTATGTGTCTCTCCTAAGGAAACACTAAGGGAAGATTTTGTGATCACTGCCCTTTTTAAGTGAAAAGAAAGGAAGATACGAAAACTACATTATTTTTGATTTCATAACATTTTTCTTTTCTGTCCCCATTATGACGGTGAACCAAGATTTAAACGTAAAAGATCTATGGAGTCAATATGTACTAATTTAAGGGCGAAGAACTAAACTTTAATAGCACCATGAGTGGGACGTCAGACATCCGATCCGTTTTGGAGCATTCCTCTTTTCATGCTTTTAATCCCGTGGCGCTACACTAGTGATTATCGACATTTGTCTTCATATAATGATAATCGAACATTACTCATATCAAGTTTGTTTGATCATTCATTATACTGGGTCCAAAATACCTTTCAAATCGGACCTCAATAGTGGTTGCACTGCCCTAATCGGCAGGCAGCAGGCGGGAATAGGTAAGAGGACGGTACCTACCAAGACGACTTCTAGACATAGGGGCCTACCACCTTCCGCCGTCTATCGGAGACCGTGAGATTTGTCTGACAATTCTCCAAAGACTTATGCAACCTACGGGATGAGATTTAGTGGCAGTCTTTCATACGCCGCCACCATGCCGCACCACACGGCATGCACATGGTTACAGAAAATAATTATTATAATATTAAATAACCTAAACGTATACACGATATAGTATTCGGATAGTCTTTATATTAGTTTCGTCTATGTTTTATAGCCTGCACTTAAAGTGGCATGGCTCAGTCCCACAAACCAATTGCGGTTTATAGCTTTTTTATTATAAACACAACTATGTAATTGCAAGTTTTATGTGTACTCGTCCATGGATTTTGTATAAAACTTTTATTGATACATTTTTGTTCGTTTTCCATTAAGAATTTATAAGAGTTTACCTTAGAGATATACGTATGTCTGTCACACATGAAATTCTGATCCAAAAATTATTAATAAATAATAGACTTTTATTTTCGCTTCGGAAGAAATTCGAACTTACACGGGTACGGGTCTGACATAAAAGTCAATATGCGCCACATAGGACTATAATGTAGGTTGTATACGCTAGAACAGAACAATACAATATGATATTGTAATATACTATGTGCACTAGCTAGATTCATAAACATACTACGAGAAATTTTTTTCTAACACCATAGTAACACAATTATGAATCACTTATATTCCATTTTAATTTTCTACTCATGAATATATACGATAATATTATTAAGTTGAAGAGTTTTTTTGCAGACCTATTTGAAAAATTGTTTATGCGATAGACAATCCGTTAATTGAGGATAATAAAAAAATAAGCTGTATAACATCTCGCTATTACTCATAGGAGTGGAGCAGTAACTATAAATA
The DNA here is from genome assembly GCA_029286595.1 of Bhutanitis thaidina. Lineage (NCBI taxonomy): Eukaryota > Metazoa > Arthropoda > Insecta > Lepidoptera > Papilionidae > Bhutanitis > Bhutanitis thaidina. The sequence goes on from JAGSMS010000014.1 coordinate 5,909,652, forward strand.
TTGGTCATGTACTCACCATATGTATGAAACAGGCATGTATAATCCCAAATTCATGCGAAAAAGTGAAACTGCGGGGCATAGCTAATAATTAAATAAACATTTATTATTTTCTTATAACTTTATTTCTATGTTATTTATGACTACGTATTTATGAATGAAAATAGTTATAAATAGGTAGTCTATTAAGGGTTAAATTAGCTTACTTAGTTTATTTTAACTTATTTTATGAAAGGGCTATCGCTTTCCGGGTACTAGTGATCCTGGTCCTCTTTCCTTGTCAGTATGAATTGGATTCGGCAAGTCCGGATGGATTTTCCGCCATCAATCAGTTGCCAGGATTTTATCAGTTAGCTCGCAAATGGTGTTGAAAATCCTTGATAGCTAACCGATAAAGTCCGTAGGTTTACATTTGAAGAAAGAGATGATATGCTCTAAAATTTGCATTGCGGAAAATCTATCAGTATGTCGAATCCAAACACCACACCGGCGATCTCCAGTACGAGCGTATCGCAAATGCGCTCATTTACCTGCCTGCCCAGCCTGACGAGAATGCGCAGCAGTGGACTTATACAGGCGGATGAAGAAAGAAAGAAAATTTAAATAAGATTTTGTAAAGCTGCCATTGTGTGCCATTGCCATAATACTTTTAAATATACTAGCTAGTGCCTGTGGCTACTCCTCCTAAAAAATTGTCCCAAGACTACCCGCGATCGCATCAAAAAGCATCGCAACGCCCATTCGCATCAAATTAATATATATATTATACGAATTCCTTATATAGTATTAATATATATAGTATACGAAGTGTTCTTGATAATAAGACGTTTACTTCAGATGTCGTCAAGCAACCGCATTAGTGAATTCTGTAACATGTAGTATAATGGTATAACTATGTGGTGTGGCTGCGTGGGGAGCAGGAGCAATGAATTGTTGAGGAATACGAAAAGATACCTCTGGGCACTATCAGGGCTGGTTCAATTATATTTAGTTTATTACGAAGGACAACTGTCACTTACTCGACTGCTTCACCTGTTCCTGGAACTAGAGGCGTTCTTCAAACCAACAGCAACGCTGCGTTCGCTCGTGGCTCCCCGGCGATGACACTAGGATTTTGCAGATTTGTGGAATTCACGCGTGCGCGCACTGCGAGCAGCAGTTAGTGGGTTTGTATTTTCACACGCGTGGGATGCAAAAAGAGCAATGCACCCAGGAGAAGAAGCGAAAAAGTTCGTCGAAGTTCATTCTCAATCACGCGCGGATACGTTCTGTCATGTGGCCGAGGGTTGGCACCACCCGACGACCTCTGTATTCGCCAGGTGAAGCGGAGGTACGTTACCCACAGTGGCCGAGGTGAAGTATGTGACTTTTGATATTATATATAGATAGTCAGTTTGGCGTTCCCACTATGCGTATAATCTAAAAGAATAACCTAAAAATTACTTGTAGTTTGATGCAACCGGTTGTTAGTCTTATTTTATGACATAACCACTCTGCCAAGTTTCGTACAAAAATCTGTCTCGGTCTCAGACAATCATCCAAGTGTACATACGAGTATTTCAGCACTAGAATGTTTTTTTAAATTTTGCAAACCATTAGTACGACAGGTATTTTATTTTAATCAAGGAAATTATTTCGATATGATTAGTAACAAAATAAGAAATGAAACACAAAACTGAAATATAATTGCAATTAGAGTTGAGGTTGGTATTATTTATGAACTAAAAACACAAGGGAAAATATTTACATGTATGCGGAGAAAGTTCCCATTTTCAAATTTAACTTTAAATTGATTCAGTTTTTGTATTAAACTTATATGAAAATACTTAATGTATTTTCATACAAGTTTACATTAACTTATATGCAAACACATCAGTGTTATTTTAAAGAAGAATAATATGGTTATTTTACAGTCGTTGATACGACCATATTATAACAGAACAAAATGAGTATTCTTAGTATGATATATTATACATATTTTGTAAAACAGTGATGATTGTTATTTCACATCAAATAATATATTTGGGGAAATTCACTCAGAACCATTACTAACTTCTGCTGTCAACACTTTGATGGATGCCATTGTACGCTTAATAGAGATTATAACATCTACTACGAGTATAAGTTGTTATTGAAAGTAAATTATATGACGATGTACGCAGTAACAAACTTTTAATGAACATTGGCTACTCAGAGAAGTTAGTAAAATTATAGTTTGCTTCATATGATCGAGGTGGTGTCATTTAAGTTGAAACGAATTGCATTTTATCGAAAACTATTTATTAACTTGACCTTACCTTAACAAGCTGTAAATATTCGTCTGCAGGACATAGACCTCTCTGCATTTGCCCATAATCATTACGCTTGGCAAGTGGATTGGCAATCTATAGCCCGTAGGTCTGCATATTTTGATGTGGTATTTTTCGAGGCGAGATACTTATTCCATTATCAGTCGGTAGACGATTTTTAAAGGTTTTCCCTTTGTTGCCTCTTACGACTCCCACGGGAAAAAAGAAGAGGCTTAATTCTACGTCTATATTTTTATTTATGAAATTATAATTAAAATACGTGGTACACATATTTGAAATGTTTGTCAGAACAAATACAAAGTTGTACGGAAGAAGTATGTACGTGTATTGTACGGAGTGATTGTCTTTAAATTTTGTTGACCCATATTTAAGAAATTGTAAAAGTAATATCTTGCTAATCATTATTGCCTGTGCATCTTTGAATGTCCTAATTTTGTAAAATATAACCACCTCGTGTTTAAAAAAAATAGCAATTACACACGAGCAAATTTTTTTAGAAATTTGAATCGACTTCGTGCTAGACAGTGTACTAGGAACAGCATTGTTTAAAAAACATTCATGTCCCATGTGCATAAGAATTTATAATGTATTGCCATCCTCAATAAAGTGATTGTTAGGAAAAAAAACACCCTACAACAATGGCTAATAGTAAGAGGATTCTGTTCAAATCACTATTAAGAGAATATAAAATTATATCAAATAATTTCCAAGGATTACTCGTACACAAATAATAAAACGAAATATTTGATAATATATTTTTGGTGGTAAATTAATTAAAGGCACATCAGTAGAAAACAACTTCTAAAAATGTTGTCCATTCATCCCTATGTACGGTGGCTGGAGACCCCGGTTTATTGCGACTGTGCCTTCGAAGTTCGGGACTGCGGATTTGAATCCCACTAGGGGCAAACATTTGTATGAGTCACGGATATCTAGACAATTTATACTCATTACAGACCCATGATATGTACATGTATTTACTACAACACCTGGCCCTATTATAATTACTACTGCCTCTTCAAGAAAACGCAAGCAAAAGCCGGTAAACCTTAACTAGAAAGTTTGCCCCATACTCACCATGCCGGGTAAGCAGGTGGTGGTTGGTGAGCACACTGCCCGGACCTTCGCACTAGTAATGCTGCTTCCATCTAGTTATTAGAGTCTGTGGGATTTATGTTCGGCTAATAAAACCAGGGCGCACCACGTGCTGGTGAAGTTGCTCTTTGGAAAAATATTCACCGTTACACACCAGTCTTGTCTTCGGGACTAAGAAAATGATAGAAACAAAGCGAATGGTAGCACTATTGAGAGGATGTCGAAGAAACAACAGTCGGCATATTTAGAATAGACAGTTTTTAAGCAACGAAATAATCCGGAAATAAAAAATGGTCACTTGAAAAAAATACTATTGCCATCATGTTTTGGACTTCGATGCTAGTGTATGACCTTATTTCCAGAGATTCTTCGTTGCCTGCAATTTATTGAGTGACATTACAATAACAGAGTTTTATCTTCAGCCATAATATTGATTGTGCATAACCCCACTAACTTTTTGTTTAAATAATTTCATTGTCTCATATCACGCATGGTTGTGTTTGATTTTAGCTTTCCGTCGTGAATTGTTCTAAACAACAAATAAGTGGTAGAAATATTTGGTTATTCTTTTGCGTATAAGCTACTTTAGCAAATAAAGGGCAAAATAATACATATTTTACATTTTGTATTAAGGCTAGTGTTCACGAAATGTAGAGGTTGAGAGATGACAGTTCAAACACTACTCAATATTACCTTAATAACCTTTGAAAATATTTCATAGCATATTGTAAGCATTATTCTCATAATGTATATATTTTCTGAACAACACTCAAAGCTAAAACGAGTTTACGTTTAAAGCGTTTGAAATTAAATATGGTACATGAAGTATACTTCAGTGAGGAGCCCGGAAGAAATTTTCAAAGAGCTTATACATTTCTCAAGTAACCTGCAATAAGTTTGAAGTGGGTTTCAGTAAATATCGTTACCGGGTTAAAGGTACGGTACATACACACATATGTTATTAAGTACGCAGAAGAAAATATAGAAGTTAAGAATTTGGTCTGGTTAACTTCATAAATGTGATTTAACTTAAACCCAATTCAAAGTTGGAGGAGTAGTTATGAAAGTATTGTACCTTTTTTAATACATTTTAAGAATAAACTTCCAACTAATCATATCATGTAACCTAAACCCCTCGGGGTTTAACTGTAGCATAAGGCCACAAGCACACGCTACACTTTATTACATCTAGATAAAAGAAACTACAAAATAGATAATATGCCTACGCTTTCTTATAATTGCCAACTATACCGTAATAGTTGTTTCATGTATGATTTACGGAATCATAGTTTCAATTTGTCAATTATAAGTATAATAAAATGAAACTGCTTCAATTATAAATTACAGAACTTGTTTTATTATCCATAATGTTTATCTACGAGTTTGAAAATCGCCAACACCGTTTCTTCCATCATTTGCGGGTGTCGTAAGAGTCAACTAAGCAAAAACCTTAAGGCTTATAGCATCCAACAAATGTCTGATTCCCATCCCAAAATTGGCGCGCCGTTTACCGGCATCAGCGTATAAGGTGTGCAGTTCGTATGATTTTGAGAATATAATTTATTTTAATATCTTTTTCATCCGCATGGTATGGACCCTCCTCTTCCCACTTCCCCTCTCCCGAAATAGCCTTTTAGGTTGGCAACTCATCTGCTGCTCGTCGGGCGTTGCAGATGCACACGGGCGTCGGTAATCACTTACTATCAGGGGAAAAATATGGTTTTTGAGCGCAGTACTAACGATGCTGATCTTCATCACTAATACAGACTAGTGATGAAGATCAGCATCCATTTCAGAAAAATCTATAGGAATATGCCCTACTGACTGCTGTCAGTACGGCATATTCGTGCGGACAGATTTTTCACCAACGGCCGGTTACCAGCATTTCGTTTGTTAGCTAGTTAAATATGCAATGTGAAGGTAAAAGATTTATTTTTCTGTATGTTACCTAATAATAATGAAACTCAGCGCCGGCATTACTAAAATGGTTCAAAGCAATTTAATCGCTGAATTAACCACGTGATTGGCGTGAAAGAAAAATCGTGAGAAAACTTGCATGTCCGTCATATAATAATAAATATGTTTTGAGGTTATGCGAAGTACGCCAACGGGGTACTAGGCGACCCTTCCGGCTCCAAAACCCTTTTCATTATTGAGTATCCTCCCGCGTTTGCATAATTGTGGTATATTTTCAAGCGTACTTTATATTACATAATTTTTTTCTAAATAACCGCTTTTAAATAATTCTTCACATAAAGTATGGAAGTTACTTACTAGATCCTAATTTACCCCATTCTTTATTCTTATGTTTATTTTAAAGTGAAGTGAACCAAATGAAAAGTAATTAGTACAATAAGATTAAATATATAAGTACTATTGTATGGTTTATAATAAAATCGTCTACGTTATCTAATCGTTACAGACAGAGACAGACGTGCGAGGAATGTTATAAAGTTGTTACTTCCTTTGACAATCCTGAAACCTAAAATCGCGTTTGAACTAATACATTACAAGCATTTACTTAAACAAAGAAAATATAATTTATTTCGTTTGTTTATAAAAAAAATAGTGATTGATTGCGTACCATACGAAGCAGAGAAAACATTTCTAGAATGTTAGTAACAGAAGAAGTATAATAACAAAAATGTTGATTTATATTATTACGACAGTTTTATTGTAATGTGTCTGGATGATTTCATGAGTACCTACTGCTAAATGACAAGCCGTGATTTATAAATAACGCGCGTCTCTTTGTTTTATTAAGTTATACGAAGTTTCTTTTAGTATATTCCTAAAATACGACACGAATAATTTCTCTTGTTTTAGAACTTCTTCGACTGAATTCAGGAATCAGAAAAATTTCATTTGTATTAACGTAAAGAAACAATGTAATTCGACTAAGACAAGCATCCCAATATATGGGTTGGATGCGACCTCATTGAAATATTGCAATCAAAACTGCAAAAAGTTTAATATTTAATTATTAACAAGTAAACAAAGTCACTAGAACCTAGAATCTTCAATAATTTAATAATGTATACTAACCTCACAAGCGCGAGTGACCTGGGGACCGACCGATCCCCGGTGGCCTGCACGACTCATTGGTAATAGCAATGTTAAGTGCTGTATTCACCACGTGCTCGGAGGTGAAGGAAAACATCGTGAGGAAACCTGCATGACTGAGAAATAATTTCGAGAATATGTGAAGCCCGCCAACCCGCACTAGAGCAGCGTGGGGGGCACTTTCCGGCTCCTAAACCCTCTCTGATACCCGTATTTGACAAGGAGGCCTTTTCCCAGCTTTGGGCACTTACAGGCTGCTGCTTTTAATATAAAACACTAAAACTATAATATACAACGTTCTGTATTAAAATAAATGTTTTATAGTCACCTTTCACGTTCACACTCACTATAGTAGACAATCCGTCGGCCTAGGCAACGCCAAGGGTTTGAGCACGGGTAGTTATGTCAGTCGTGTAGAAGCTGTGCCTGGACACCACCTCACGAGCGATCGATGGGAGAAAGCTTTTTAGCTTCCGCCTTCAACATTTCAGCCAGTTAGCGGGTCACCTCCGTTTCATATGAGATTATTGTTATGTAAAATAGATAGTCTTTGAAGCATATCTCTTTACCAAACAAACTCTAGATAAACTCTCCGTCTAGTCTCTTACTATTTTAAACAATTTTTTTAGTAATATCACTCACTACTCATAAATAGAATATTATTTTAAATTAAAATAAATATTTGTAATTACGCACATCCTTATTTTTATGTATGTTCAAATGTATACACATAATAAATATATAATCTACAACTAGCAGACGTCATTGATACTGAAAAATATAAAACTTGACAAAACAGTAAAAATAAAATTAACTATGATTATTATTGAAATACTTATAAAATAAAATACTTTCAAAACAAAACAGAACTACATATTAATAAAATTGCGAATTACGATTTACGAGAAAATAACGGGTAATATAAATAATAATGTTGTAATTTAAAAGAATGAAGAACGGACGGAACGTTAACAATGTAAAGGGACGGACAGAACAAGAAAGTAAATGGTAACAAGATAAATAATATTACAATACAGGCCTTTGATCTCTTTGGCCATGAATCTAGGGATTTACGCGTCTCTATAGAGAATTTTGCCAATCCAACCTTGAGAGGTTTTTTGAGAGTTTTTTTGATGGAATCTATGTTGGAGTAACGTTTTGAGCAGGCCATGTTCAAATAATAGTCTATGCAGTCCAAAATTTGTAGTGCACCGGGTTCAGATCTAGAATAGATGAGAGTTAGTCTTCAGCTCTTATGAAGTCCGAAAGATTGTTCTGGGTTTGAGTTGTCCGTGCCTTATACCCCGGAACAGTCTTGCTGGAAATTTGACTGTAAAATTTTGAAAAGTGTTTGCACAATACTTCCTTTGCACAAAAAGGTAGCTTCGTGACTCTTTGGTGCAAAAACCCTCCACCAAACCGTGATTGATGCAAGATGATGACCACGTTGTACTTTTACAACAATTTGGAGGCTTCTTTCGAGCTTTATATTATACACTTTGTAATTTTATTAGTAGTGTATTACCCGGTGTTGATGCTGTAGTGGTGTTAGGGTGTGGTGGTGGCAGAAGTTGGCTGGTGTGGAGTGTACGCTCTTTCTAGAGAGTGGGCATAGTCTTCAAATACACGGTAATACTATTTTTTCATGACGAGCAAAATATCTCCGTTTCTATCCCATTATTTTAGAAGCTATACTTGAAAAAGTTTAATTTACGTAAATTACGTACGTAAGTAAGTAGCTTTATTTACATTTTCTGTAGTATAATACAGAAATGAAAGAAAATTAAATCAAAGGGAATTTCATTGAAAAAAAGGTGCGGAAATTTTTGCTGCGTGTGTAAATCCATTTTTATAGGAAATTAAATTTCATTTCATACATTTTTACGGCTTCAATTTTTTTTATTATCTAGAAATGGTTGTCTAGACTACATACAGCAATTCTACGAAGCGGTTTATTGTATTTTATGATAAATATTAGTAGTTGATATTAGGACAATGAGCCAGTCTGAAAAAGCTCTGAAATAAAGAGTAAAAAGTCTGGGTAGCTCTTGAAAAAAATTTCAAGACCATAAGAGATGTGTCAGGATCGTACCGAATAGAAATTTGTCATCTATGGCTACTCCTCTGGGAAACAGGCGTGTATATTTATGTGCCAAATAAGATATCATAATCATAAAAATTTCATGAATACATAAATATGAAGTTATAACGTAGGTTTAACACTACGTAAAAATACTGAAAACATTTAAAGAATATTACTTAGGATTTGAGAATACAATTGGTATAGAGTAATACTAACATACGGGAAGTATATATTATCAAGTAATGTTGAATCATATTAATTTCCTCATACAGTGACACTGACATTTTATGACAAGATATAAAAGTATATACGGATTTTAGGTAAAATATAATATCAGTAAATTACTCTTTGTATAAAATTACACAAAGTTATTTTTAAGTATTGTTTACGTTATGTAGTAAATTTTGTACACTGTACACATTTTACACACATTTATATTTTTCACGATTTAGGCTTTATTTTATCCTCTGATTCTTTTTGCTTGCGACTAAACATAGGACAGTTAATTGTTTCGTTTGACTCGTTATAGCTGACGTATCCTTAGAAAGGTCCTGCAATAGATTAACACAAACAGATGGCGACGAGAAAGAAGATAAAGTTAATTTCGGACTTTATTTTCTAAATGATGAATCCAAAACAAGAATGTTCACAACTATCCTTAAAGATCACACCGCATCTTCGTCTTTGATTCTTCACAATGGACGAATAAACACACAGTTACATAAAAACCACAAAATTAACACCACAAATATAAATTTAACAAACCATTCAATAGAAAGAAGGAAAACACTTGGCAATGTTTAGTGATAATCTATTCTTATTTATTCATACGAGAATTAAGTAAAAACAACAACAAGGAAACTGCTAGGTATTGTTCTTTCTTGTTGTTTTTTCATGCTTTTGCTTGCGTTTAAGATTAATGTATGTTTCATAATATGACAATACCATATTTTGAAGGAAGTTTGTCTATAAATATTAACATAGCGTGAATTTAAAGATAGTCTATATTATTATATGGCGCTTTCACTGGTAAATTTATTGAAAAAATAAACTAACGTGACAATGAACTTTAGTACAAAGTTATTGCATACAAGCTATATAAATATTCTGCTTGTATCCTGTATATACTACTGTGGTCGTATCTTAGCATCTCAAATTACCAGGAAATTAGCCATGCGATAGCTGGATACTGGTGGTAGCACATTGTCTCCAGAGACCATTCGTCTGAAAAAAAGTTATTTTCTCAGAATAATGTTAAGACTACTACTGGTTATGACGTAATCATCAGTGTTCAGAACTGAAAATGCTGGGACATCGTCATTCTGTACTGATGTAGTACAATTAATAATATTGTATTACTAATTTTCATATATGAAGTACATTGATTTTCAGTTAATATCATAAATGGGTGCAGATTGTGCCCCGAATCCCGTCAATTAGGATTTGTAGAGATTGTCTCTTAGAAACTGCGCTCAAGATATGGTGATTATATTCAAATCTTTCATAACTTTTTATGGTATAAAACCCTGTCACTTTTAGTTATCAGAAAAGTATAAAAGGAGCACTACTTATCAGGTACATACGAGCACATCGTCTGGCACTCATATGATTACAATATTTTCAATTTGGCTAATAGAGAGCTCCTAGGGGATTGATGGCATCAGAAGTAAGGCAAAATCAGAAGAGAAATTAAGGTGAGTAACTAAACTTGTTTTCTGTCTATAATATAATGTTTGTTAATACGGCTTTAATGAAAAAGGCTGTGAAAAGTTATCAATTGATTATAGTCACGTCGAATAAATAGTATATAGAAACGTTTTAAATCTCATGGCATCCAACTAACCCTAAATAATTACAGACCGAAAATAAACAGAGCGATGACGGGCAACAGAGACAACGGTGTCACGTGTTTGGTACTGGGTGGTTGATAGCTAACCCGCTTACCAAGTGGCGATTATGAAAAACTCTCACATTGGATGAAGTAGCAGCAGTAGACTATTGACAAACCGATGAAGAGGAGGATGATCCACTTTTACTATTTTTAGAATCGATCGATATGAGATCAATTCGGGAAATTTCCATAACATCGAATAGAAATTTTAATTCTATCCGTTCTCACATTGTTAAGACGGATGTTCCAAATGTGTTACCACATTTAGTATATACACAAGTTTACATATGTTGCGGCTTGTTGAAAAATGGAAAAAAACATGGCAGTGTTCTACACTTTAGTAAACAAGCAAAAAGTCTTGAAATTTTTCGCTTATAAGCAAATAACTGATCGGGTTAAAACTAAACTTGCGGTGAGAGCAAAAATAATTTATGCTTCAAATATATACACTATTTATATTTTAACCTTAGTATTATATAAATAACACTGATGAAATTTTCATTCATGATGATGACATAAGAAAAAAAAATTCTCATAAAATATTATGTAAAAGCCACTATATAAATGGAAATCTAGAAAAAACAACATAGTGTTAAAAACTATTACGAAGTCTTACGATGGATTATCTCTGGATAACCTTCAGTAATTGCCAATACTTGAATTTCGCTACAATATCAGATGTTAGTCTCTGAGAAATTACTTTCTTATATGCTGTGACAAGGGACAAATAACGTCAAAGAAGAATTTATATAGATTATTAGCTGCGGTATTTACTGTACCTTAAACTCAATTTTCCCTTTTGCGTCTCAAATTCTCGTTATTTTCAAAAGATTCTTTGTTGTCTTCCATTTAATTGTCTACAGTCCACTATTGGACATAGACCAATTCAGAGGGTTTAATAATCGCTACTATTAACAGGTGGATTGGCGATGCAATAGACTATAATTAACAATAAATAAAAATCTTTAATAAAACAATAAAACGGAAGTTAGTAGTATAATAAACTAAGAGCAGTAGTAGCTCTACGGTTGAGCGCTTGCGAGTATAAGTTCATGGTAAGGGTACTTCTTTAACAGCCTATTAAGTCTTCTACGGAACGTACACATAGACCTCTTCAAGAAAGCACCACAATCAACACCCTGCAAACATTTCTTGAAAGTTTTACCCATACTCGGATCGATAGGTATGCGAGTTGGTGCGCGCATTGCTGGTAACCCTCGCACTGGTTATGCTGCTCATCACTAGTCTGTGGTATTTACGTTCGGTATATTCAATGGATGTTCCACCATCATTCGGTTGCCAGCCTCGTTTGTTGTCTTGTAGGGTACAACAGGTGCAGGTAGGGCTATAATTTGGAGAAAGTTGTGGTAAATTCTTCCTTACATTCCCATTGCTACTGCAGTATGTGTACAGCGTGTGGAAATCTTACTGTTCCAATACATGGCGGAATAACTATTTCATAAATGTCAGGCCAAAAAAACTCAGACAAGCGGCGGGTATTTCCTATCTACCACCGTTTTGTAATGAGGTTCCTCTGAAGGAGAAGAAACAGATGAAATATATTTATATTTGTCAATAACATCAATACATACAAAGTTATAAAATAAAAGGCATGGTCCTATAGGCAACTGAAAGCATGCTACAATTATACAGTGATCCAAGAAATTAAGGCACAAGTGCATTGCAAACACGAGCAGACCAGCCTCCACGTGCAGCATCTTTTCACAAGTGACACATGTAGTACACCGATACCTTCGCCCTAGCGATACTGCTCCCCATCACGATCGTATCAGTTTTGGTTTCGGTACAGTTCAAAGACTTTCCCCCATCAATCGGTAGCCGAAGTCTCGTTTGTTAGCTATGCTAGTAATTTTATATTACATTGTAGATATGAAATTATAAGTCGAAAAAAATAATCAAGCGGAAAAAAAATAAAAGAGTTTCTAACGCTTGTTTCTACTCTGTCATAGAAACCTCGTCAACTTTAATCTGTTTACATTGCTTTTTTAACAATGATGTTGCGTTCGCAACAAAGAAATGTTTTGTTTGAGTTAAATACATTTCAGAAAAAAGCCAGGAAAGTTGGAATTAAATCAGTTGGAAAAAAAGCTTTTAGCTTTCTTGTGAAAAATTTAAGTCTGTAGTTTTACTCTTTTTATTTAAGTCTTCTCAAACGGTTAGCAATTTAATTTAACATTTCATATATATCTCTTTTCGAACAGCGTCAGCGAGGAAATTTTAGTTTAAGTTTACGACAAAAATATTTTATATTAAATATTTTTTACTCTTATTAAATTTTAATTACATATTAATGTTGTTAATAGTTGTTAAAATGCCATAGTACTTGCTAAATTACTGTTGAATGCACATGTTTGAATGGACATACAAACATGGTATGATTGTGTAAAGAACGTAAAAAGTCAAGCCACAAAAATAGCAAACCCAGAGAAGAAACCAACCTTTGTCACGAAAAAGGTGCCGGCGAGAGGAGACGTGGCTTTATTCGTCCTCGTTGACTAATGGGCCGTCGAGATAGTCTCGAAGTGCCGCTCAACTGCTGCGTCGTGAGCTTTGCACTGTCTGAGCGGTATCTTATCGGATCCTTTGTACCCGAGAGCTGGTGGCATAGTCAGTCTCCTGAGGACCAATCGTTCTCGGCGTCCTGGATGTATCTATCCCAACTCTTGGTCGAGTGCCGGGACAGGTCAGTGTATATCCTCGCTCCGATCGCATTTAATGCTGTCTTCGGCGTTGGATATCTGTTTCTCTGTACTCTTTCCGGATCCTTCGCTTGCGTTAAAGCGGCTCTTATGTTCTTTGTGGCAGATCACGTTGGTGGCTTCTTTTGTGTTTCGGTATTGCCCTTGTAAGTGCATCAGCGATGCATGTTTTAAGGTCGTCTTAAGGCGTATGAGAAAACTGTGCATGTACTCCCGTCATGCTCCCTGGAGCGGTCCCAGTTAATTCGCCGGTGTGGCACTTATCGGTCCTCCCTCATTGTGAATGTTATGACGAGTACTGGCAGATGGTTCGATCCTTGAACATCAAGAGAATACGCACGTTAGGGCATATTTTGTTGGAGTTCCATCCCGTATGCTTGCAGTTGAAATCTCCTAAAATAAGGTTGTGGCAAAGAGTTGCTGTTCGGAATTTGCCTGCCGCACACGACATCTGTACGCGACAAAGAGTGAGCGTGTTCGGTGCTAATTTCTACTTCAAACACGTACATGCTTTGCTTGCACACGGCGGTAATGGATTATTGGTATATCCTCCTGAAATGCCATTAGTTGGTATTATTGCTATATCCTCCTGATATACCAATAATCCATATCCGCCGCTGATCTGGTTAGTGGTGACACTTCACCCTGCCGGTAAACAGGTTAATTCACAATCATAAATTTGTTTTGAGCTCGTATGAATGTCTCCGGTATCAGTCTCACGGCGGTATTCTTGCTCCTGTGCAAAGGCTTTAAAATGCACTATCTTGTCTGTGAACCCATGAGCGTTACAATGAATATACCTGAGCGGGTTGGCTATTGGTCTGCAAAAGTTTTGCTAATTCGCTCAGGATGATGCGTCTTGGGTCCACGCCGGGGTTAAGGGTCTGAAGTACCTGTAGAACGGAGAGGGCAGCCGACACGTTTACTGTCCTTTCTGCGGTTGGTTGGCTTACAGCTTCGTTTTCCTTAGCGGCAGCGATGGCAGATGGTGTTGCATTATTCCGGTGCTTTTCTGAGTTGTCGCTAGGTGGTGTAGTAGCATGACAAGGATTTGTATGGATTACAAGTGGTTGTTTCGGGTCTGGGTGTTTGTCCATGTAGAATTTATGTATGTAAACTGGCTCCGCGTCACCGGAGTAATTCCTACATTGCGAGGTAACGTTTTTATTGAAAGAAAAAAGAAAAAGCATGAAAACTATTTGTAAGTACGTTTGAACGGAATAAATGATAAATAAATGAAAAATACATTTGACTGATTATGTAGTCACATACAGAAGGGATAAATGTCCCTTATGTTTTCAGATGTTTGTATGTGAACCGTCACGCTTAAAGGATCGACGGATGTGAACGGGTAATTTCCGTATCAAATTTCATTAAAATCGAATGAATCGAAACGTTGCGATGCGTGATTGAAAGGCAAAATATCATACTTGCACTTTCATATTTATAATATTAGTAAGAGATTTGAAAAACAAAATTTTAATTAAAACAATTAAATAAAACAATTAAATAAAACAATTAAATAAAACAATTAAATAAAACAATTAAATAAAACAATTAAATAAAACAATTAAATAAAACAATTAAATAAAACAATTAAAAATATTAGACAAATGTTAACAGATACATCTGTTAACATTTGTCTAATATTTTTGATAGGATAAATAACTTTGTATACAAACGTTTCATAATGCTTCAGACTTCTTCATTTTTCCATTGCACGTTTCGTCTAGACCACGATGGGAAGTCATGAAACTTTAAGCATTGCTTTTTGCAGAAACTTTCGAAGAATGCCATTATGGCACGTACTCGAGTGGTGAACGTGCTGAGTGCATATTTTACGGGCATGCTTTGTTTATGTTTATAAAGTAGGAGTAAGACAACATTCGAAACATACAAAATGGATCATCATGAATAAATTATCATTCGAGATAATTTAGTGTTTATTTGGCATTACACATTTCTAGAAAGAATATTTGTAGATGTTCTTCTTAACTGCGGAAAACACCTAGGTTAGATTGGGACATAAAATTGCAGTTAAAATTTTCATTGGCGTTGATATCGGGGATATAACTCTGTTTACTCTCGTATTGTTAAACTAGCGTCCTGTTCAAGAGTTTAAAATATTTACTTTATTAGTTAGTTTTGTATAAACATAGTACTGGAACTGTCTGATGCGGAGATTTTACTTTTTATATTCAAATATTATGTTTTTGTTTTTGGGCTATATATGGGAAGGAATTAACTATATATGAAATATTATTTTTAAATTCAAGCAATGTATTTAAAAGGAGTATTTGTTTTTCATTTTAATTTTCTTACTTTTTATTATGATACCATTTTAATTAAGTATTTTAAACATTTGTTTGTTTTAATACATATCAAAATCTTAATTAATAGGGTGAGGAGCCTATGACGAAATGCTTCAACTAGGCAATAGAATAAAATTTTAAAATTGACAACTTTTAATCTTACTTCTTATGTACGATATGGCGGACTGAGACTTATTCTTTACATCTCTTTTATTACTTACTCATGGGTTCAAATTATGTGAAACAATCAAAATTCTGAGTTCTAAAAGTAAATTATTATTTCTACAATAATTGCCATTCAAATTTGAATGTAAGAACTATACGTTACGATACCATATACCAGAAAAACAAGAACGCAGCGTATTTCCCGATGAAACCTCTGGTTTTATGTATGAGGAAAGTACAACCCGCTTGTAACCAAGTAGTCGGGGAAAATGTCTTTTTTGACCAGAGGGCTGTGCGGCTCTGCACGGTAGAATTATATCTCTCGAAACAATTTTTAACGGTCTACTTTCCTCACGATGTTTACCTTTACCGCCGAGTATGTGGTAAATTAAGCAATTAAAGTTTCAATGACAATTTTTCAAATTGTCATTCGTGTACTGTGAAATTGAAGGGATTGGCCTGACCCAGTGCTTCCACTGGCGCACCGTAAAAGTAATAAGAAATCTTTTTTATTATTAAAGTAATGTCTTTCAGGTATGATTCCAATCTTACAAAAATTTCCAATGAAAATCTGCGACAGTGGTTACCTAAGTAAGTAATTGTTATGACATAAGTTGTAATAATCACAATTAAGAGTATATTAGAGCTTAGTTAAGTTGTTTTTTTTCATGGTAACTGGGGCTAACGAGCAAGTGGCTCACGTGGTTGTAAGTGATTTTTTTTTATGGAAAGGCGACTAACGAGCAATCGGTTTAGCTGATGGTAAGTGATTACCGTCGCCCACGTACACCTGCAACACCAGAAGAGGTGCAGGTGTGTTGCCGGCCTTTAGCGGTATTTGGGAGATGGGACGGAGATTGAGTAGGTAGAGGGGGAGGCGAGCGGAGTAGAGGGGAAAGGATGCTAAGGGGAGGGGAAGGGCAGTGGACCTCCGGTTACCTCACCTAACGAACTGCAGAAGCACAAGATGCCTCTACTTCAGGCAGGTGTTCTCCAAAGACATGGTCATACCCTGGTCAAGCCGGGTCATTCGAGTAGTAGTAAAAGCCGCCCTATGGCTTTACCACTCACAAAAGTACTAAGAAGTTATAATTATTACATTAATTTGAATTTATTTTGTTCGTTATCATTAAAACAATACATACAGCACAAAACTCTCGTAATGTTAAGATTAAACATTTATTTACGTGGCCAAATTAACGCAATGTAATTTTTTTCGTGTCTAGGCGGATTAATGGTAGCTTTCGTATTGAATCCGATTCCTTCGGATAATTCTTCGGTATTAGGTTGGGTGGATTTTAATACATAACGATTATTTATTTGTACTTACACCAACATTAAAATAAAAAAAAAAAACCTGTTATCGCGCTTACGTATACACGCTAATATCCGCAAAAATTGGTTTTATTTCAATTCCCAAAACATGTCGTGATATTCTGAAAATGTTAAATACTTTTTCGATGGTTGATTACATGCAAGTAACGTTACAGGGAATACGCTAAAAGTGTTTTAACGTTTCATTACTTTTCACTCTCAAGATTCTAACTTATATATGAAATTATATACAATTAGGTTCATTTTACGTACATTTGAATATGCTTATTTTAGTATCATTTTAATCTATAACTGGTAACTCAGCGATTATATCGTTGAATACACTCGCATGAACAGTAGTACAAATTAATTATACACAAAACATAAAAAAAATATTTTGAAGATGCTGTAAAACATCGAGTAATCCTATACTGTAAGAGAGCAATTCCTTTATATAAATATGTATACATTTATGTAAACGGCTGTAACGATTTGGATAAAATTTTGTATTTAAACAATGTTGTACTTTTAACTTTAACTTTTACTTTTAGAAAATTTCTATTCACAAAAATAATTATAAATAAAAATATTATAGCTCTGGCCGTGCGAAAACGGCTTGGCTCGCTTATATTGTATACGACGAATAACAAACAGGCTGGCAAGTTTTTAAGTTAAAGAAATAACTGAGAGACATTTAACTACAGTTGAATGAGTATATTTTGTTCAGATACTACTTATATCGTAGATAAAAGACAAGAATGTCATTATATTGATTCCAAAGGAAAAATAAAATGGTGATTCGTCACGTCCGCGTTATCCCAAAGGCAACAAAGGCGCGGTTTTACTTCAGACTTCTTATAAAAGACTTTTGTCTTATAATTTAACGGCTTGAACCTTTTTCTAATTCAACATAAATAGAAAGAAAGAAATAAATTCTAATAAACAAAGTAATTTCTTTATGTTAATAAGATATTGTCGTTTTGCTTCAAATAAAAAGAATATTTTATGCAGAAGTAAGGGAAAAATGTAAACTACTTGCAGATTATGGAAATTGCCGGGGAAATATTTTCAACATCTTGCCGCTGTTTTTCACTTCTGACTGAAAATAATAATAAATCGGACACACCCATAAATCTACTTTTTTACCCAACAATAGCACTGAGCGGCGAGTGAGCGCCTTCTTGCACCCTACCCTCACAGTAGAGACACTTTAAGGTTGGCATACGTTAGTCAGCAGGCTGCACCCGCAGGTGAAACATTAATGAGAAACTGTCATCACTGGTAAAACACACTGTTTGTATATATTTGTCTTAAGGTTCGTTCGTTTCGAAGGAACGCTGCCCCGCCGCGTTAGCTTCGAAGGTTGACTCTTGGTCGAAGATAGACTTAGATAAGACAACAGGTATTGATACGACATGGACGTTAGACATGATCTTCGCATTGTCTATATTTATCTTCAAGCCAACCTAGGCTACTCCAGTGATCCTGGTGATCAGAGATAAGATCTATGTAATTGGCAAATCGAAGGTGTTTCGGGGATATAATATCCCTCTACTTTCTGGAATTAGATTAGTTCTTTAGTTTTGTATTTAGATATGAAAGTCTGTTTAGAATTCTAGAGATACTGTAGTACTCAAATTTTGACTATATCGTAAGCTTTCTTATAATTCACATAAGCTAAATATAACGGTTTATTGTACTCCTCGGTTTTCTGTACAATCTGTTGAAGAGTATGTACGGTTTTCTTTATCAACTATAGCCTTTGTTTAGGTACAGTACTATACTACTACTTACTTTTTATAATTATTATTATACATTTTAGATACTATAGTCTTTACGGCAACCGGCATGACGGAGACTAAAAGTCCTCAAGCTTGCTACTCTCGAAAACAGCACCTAGACACGACTTAGTAGCGATACTTCTTCAGGTGGGCGTTATCACCTTTTGTGAAGAACAGAACCACCACGCTTCCATTCCACGCTTCTATTCCACGCTTTCGGCGTAACGCCGTCGTGGATGACTGAAATACAGGTTGGAATCGATGTTAAGACGTTAAGTTAAAACTTCATTTGCAGGCAGGCCATTTGTAGGTCATACACAAAATATCAATTATATGAGTACAGTACTCCACAGTATTTTGACTTAAGACATTTTTGAGCTAATAGTTAACTAGGCCAACGACACCCAGGTCAAATAACTTATCGATAGTCCGAGTTGGCGTTTCTGCACGTGGTTGGCGTCGCTGCACGTGGTTGGCGTCGCTATCGTGCCGCCCATGAATTGCTGCGAGGTCGCCGCTCTTGCCAATGCCAGTAAACTGTTAATCAAGCAGAATATATAATATATTTATAATTGGGCAAATTAATTTGTTTGAAAAAGGTTTTTTATATCATTTGATTTTTTTTAACCTTATTTCTTTCCAATAACCATGACCACTTGCAAATACTATATTACTGTACTAAGATTTTCATAAAAGATTAAAAGGTCCCATCCAACCTGTATATAGCTGCGGAAGGGCTACGTACAAATATCTCAGCTGTAATTCCGTCCTCGCCTGGCGCATTCTTATCTTTCTCATACTGACTTCCGGGATGTCATCGGATTAGTGTCGGATGAGCATGACTCTTGAGTCGTTATTCATACTAGTGTGTGTTTTAATTTTTTAGCCACTCTTTCTTAGTCCATTGGACATTGATCTTCCTTTAAAAATATATTCAAAGTTATGATACTTGATTGTGGATTTGTTGATAAGTACAGAAACATGCTTATGCATGCATCATTTTTACTATTACATTAAAAAGTAAAGTACGAGTGGCAATCTGTAAATGCCTACTGTAAAGGCATTCTCTCAAAAATTTAAGAGGGCTTTGGAGCCCGGAAGGGGGCAGGGTATTTTTAGCTTACTCTGTTTTTTATTAAACATATTTGATTTTGACTTTAACTGCATGCTGTTTATCCAGTTGAGTTAAGCAGTAACACGAAACTTGTGAAAATCATGAATAAAAGATAAGTGAATCAAAAGCATTATCGACAGCTTCTTCTAGCGAGCGGTGTAAGTTCATTTAAATTTCTCATTCTCTACTTACATTAAATAGCGAGGAAATACCAGTATTCATCTCAAAATATTTTTGCCTTTAGCACCTGAGAAAATTCTCTTATCTGCCTATCCACTATCGAAAATAGATCTTGTGAAGTTTTTAATTACGAAAATAACGATTTTTTTTTCTTTTTCATGGAGACAGTTTACATGCATAAATTGCACAGCAATAAACAATCAGACGCAGAACGATTATTTGTAGTCTTTCAAACAGTAACATAGGATTCGATCCCGCGACCCACAGCGCCGCGGACAACTACTTAGCTACTGCGCCACCGAGCCAAAAATAAAGAAGATTTAAAATTGAATACGAATCAAAGAAGGAAGTTTTTAGTTGTTTAAGTTTAACATTAACACAAATTAACGGCTGAACTAATTTTGATGAAATTAGGCATTGAGATATCTGAAACGGATTTATGTTTTTCCAGGCCTTAAAAGCCTGTTTTTATCCTGGGAAAGCTGTTGGAAGATTTTTCAACAGTTAGTAATTTATACAGCCAAAACATCTTGTCTTGTTTCTACGACCCAATAAAAACGAAAAAGTTAAGTTTAATTTTTCTACTACGTTGGAAAAGAAAAAGAAGTGATGCAGGAAATAAAGCAATACACAATAAAGGACGGAGAACGTGTTGAGACTGCTTGCTAGAACTTCACGTTTAAATGCGGTTGTAAAAGCTTTCCCACTGGGATTTCACAACACGTCTAGACTTTGAATAAACTGAATAGAATGTAATGAAAAGTTTAGTAACAATAATTGTGTTGATACTTTATGCTTAAGATTTGTCAAAATACGTTCAGCTTTGTGGTATCAGCGTAAGAATCTGCTTCCTTCTTTCTTCCCGTGGACATCGTAGGATGACTAAGGGATAAGCCTACAAAATCGCAAAGGCTACCGACAGATGACGGGATAACCATCTCGAAAACACCAGACCAAAAATAAGAAGACTGATGACGGGCAGCAGCGTCCAAGATGCGTGGTGTCTTGTACTGTGATTGCCAATCTGCGTTAGCGTAGCGATTAAGGCAAATCATCCTTATGGGAGAGGGGACTATTAACAGGCTGTTCCGGTAAAGGTAAGGCTAAGCTTGTGTTCGCGTTTTCATCCCCGTATAATTAATTCATTGGTTTCCGAACAGATAATGTACTTAACTTTTTCAATTTTATTATAGGATATTTCTTTGCTTACAACATAGATCTTACTAGTTATTCACGGAGTAATTAAAGGCGCCAACTTTTTAACCGAGAACAGATTAATTCAACATTTGTGTAACCAATATTTACGAGATGATGAGAATGATGTCCTTCTGGCCAATTTCGACCCCATCGCTAATTTTCGAACACTGTCACTGTCGGCAGCTAGCAACAGCGACGCAGATATTACAATGCCATACCCGTACGCACAAACAGAGGCACGTCTTCACCTTCCCGGACGTGATGCTCATCCGATTATCTGTTTATTATCAGTATGGTAAATCCTCAGATGGCTATACCGAAATTTGTCGAAAGTCACGTGCATTTCCAGGCATTTCCCTTTTTCGACTCTTACAACAAACGCCGGAAAAATGGGGGTGGCTAATGCTTACGCCGCTATCTCACGGCGTCGTATAAGCAATCAAATGAAATTATTAAGCACATTGTAGTATTATACTTTGAACAGAACAATTATAATTTACTGATAATTTACTACATAAACCGTGCTTCTTACATAAAACAAACACAGCACTTTATTTAGGTTATGTCAAGCTGACGTACCATTGAAAACAAAGCTGTTTACTGATATATAAATAAAACAGAAATCAAAGAAAACAGCCCGATGAGTTAAACAGTCCCGCTCATCAAATTGCTTTTCAACTTCAAAAGGCCATCCTTTCTACAATTCAAAGCTTTGCACCAGACAGAATAAACTGATTTTCGTTTGCAAATCCAGAATACGAAAATTTTGCAGACACTGAATAAAAAAAAAGTTTTTGCAAATTTTCCGAGTAAGTATTTTAGGGTTACGAAATAATCTGCAAGATTATTTTTAGATTTAATATTTTTTTAACGTTTCTGTAACGTAACATAAAATTCAGAGGCTTAGTAATTAGCATACCTAACGGCAGATTTAAGAGTTTTGAGTTCGAATCCCAGCTGTAGTCAATGTTAATGCAAAACACAAATGATTGGTATTCGAGTCCGGCTGTGTTGACCTTTCCTCCAAACTTATCTGATAAGTGTTTCACATTAGATACGATAAGTTTAAAATGAACAAAAACCTCTGTGAATATTTGTGTAGACTTGCTGCACTATAATATCTCTTGCACAGTTAACAACTGCCAATAGTATTCGTAAGCTATCGACATAGTCAAAATTGATCAGCAGTACATCATCAGTTTAATTGGTTAGTATCAGATACAGAGTGAAAACTAATAATTAGTTTGTTATAGAAATGTTGGTACCACCGGTGATAAGAGATCCGGACCAACGACTCAACAGGCAACTACGCTGTCCACTGAACAACGCGAACTTCGAGACACTATTAGTTCGCATAAATTTGCTTAAATATGCTCTAACCAACCTAAAATAATTATATTTGAGAATGAAATATATTATATTTATTTTTAAATATCGTAGACTGCAGTTGAAGTTTTTCAGAGCCGGCTTTAGTATAAAAACTAAAGAAAATGAAAAGATTAACCAAATTAATAAAAGTATAGAAGAAATATAATAAAAAAGGAAAGGAAAGAAAAGATTAACGATGTACATATATTGTAAGGGGGAATATGGCAACTCAGTCTACTAAACGAAACTACTAAAACGAAAAGTCTTTAATCAAACCTACTATTTTTAAATTTTGTAACCATTAAAACTAATTACGACATTCTCGTTGCTGTTCCATATAAAATTTATTAATTCTTGTAAAAACTTTTAAACTTTTTCAATATTTTTTTAAGAAATATCTAAGCGCCTTAAGTGGCTACATCTGTTGTATTAATTATGTTGTATAAACAAATATAAAATGTATGTTAAACATGAGAGTTAAATACAATATGGTATTTAAAACAATACTACTCCACATACATACTAAAATCTTACATGTTTTATTGCACATATTTTTAAAGACTATCTCTTCCGCGCGCCTTCGCTCGTGTTGAGTTTCAGAAATATAATTTTAGTAACTCTGTAAAAAATAATGGTAAGTCTTTGTCTGGTACTGGGACAGTATGCGATCTAAAATGAAGTTTCACCGTCATCAATGACATTAGACAATCTGCTACTTCGTAATTCCATGAGGGTCGTTTCATGAACTACAATTTTTTTAATAGTTTTCTAAACCGGCGATGGCTAGTGGCACTATTAAAGGTGCAACGTAGCTGGTATTGCGATCCCCAATCCGCTTGCCTAGCGAGGCGATTATAGCAAATCCTTTTTAAGGGAGAGGCCTATGTCCTGCAGTTGAAGAGACATTGAGAATAAACAAAGAAAAAACAGAAAGAAAGAGAAAATAAACAGAAAAAAAATCCACGATGTGTACTTTCGTGAAAACATTTCGTGTGTCTGAAGTAATTAAAGACAGACAATCACGAGGGTCACAAAAGTCGATTATTGGCAAATTTGCCTAACGTGCTTGTTGTTTGTGTGATCCAATGTATTAATTTAGTTCATACCGATTTCCTCTACGCCGACAACTTCCCAATAATATAGACGCCACTTGAAAAATAACAGGCTTGACCATAATAAATTCCAAAGTCCTAGGTCAATGGAGTGAAGCTCCTATCCTCCTATCTGACTATCATTCTCCTTAGTAACGAGTGCCTGACTTTTGATAAATGGATTGCCAGCTGCCAGCTGGCGGCACCATATGCGATTGGCATTTGGAATGGTTCGAATTTATAATCCTAGAGTAATAATAACAACAACCATCGAAAGTTGCCATTACTTTGCATATAATATACATAAGCGCAGTCATTATGTAGACATACCTATACCGTGCTTACATTTGCTAAGCTTTATGGTAATGTAATGATATTTTGATAAGCCCCATGGCGCGATTCCAGCTTCCTCATATAATGTTTTGTTTAAAATGGTTTCCTATCAAAGGCTTTGCGAAACCATTTTATCGTTAAACTATCATAGAGGTGATGTTGCTTAAAATTTCAGAGGCGTTTTGTTTTCTGTTATATTATTCTAAAAGTTGATTTATCCCAACCATTTATCACTACTGCCTGCATACCAAGTTACTTGTGCGCATACACACAGACAAACCGACTGACACGGATTTGGCTTCAGTATCACTTATCCTTATTTTTTCACAAATATATTAGCATTACAGAAACTTCACTTTTACAGTTTTAGTATATAAATTAAGGTGGCTATTGACTAATGAAGGACACATGTCCATAATCAAAATAACGATTTTATGTCGATTATGTAGCAGTAAAAATAAACGTTCTGCGAGATCTGTACTAAACGTAAAATGTTAAAAGCTTTCTGAAGTTTATTACAAGCCGCCGACAATTTTATAGAGTAATTGCCGTCAAAAGCATTATTGGAAGTAGATTAAGTAGGCCACCGTTTACTGTCCTAGTAATTTTTTGAAGAAAGATTTTCCGATAATTGGGCCAATTTTTTATATCGTATGCCATTTAAATGCTTGCTATAATTTAAGTTCTGGAAATGAAAGGGAGTTAAATAATATTTGTTGGGGTCGTAATCAGAAAAAAGTTTGTAAGAATTTGGTGGGCTTTGGTGGGCGTGAATTTGGCTTGGGAATAGAATGAGAAGATCGCGAGCTCATCGCTCGTAACCGAGATCGGTAGTTTCTGTCGTGTTTACCACCAACTGCGATCACCTATCACCTCAGTGGGTGATAGTGAATCACTTTTGGTGTGATACAATAATCTAGGCTGTCTTTAGTATAGTGTTTACTGTTGGGACACAACTGTTGCAAGTCAGCAACTAGCTTTTTAATTTTTTGTTATCATTTCCGTTTACTTAAGTTTATTCATATGCAGTACAAACTGCGTAACACGCATTTAAAGATTTAGTAGCAATTTTGTAGTATTCGGGTCAGAAGTATAAAATTATTGAGGCGTGAGGGGGAATATACCATCTTTTTATCTAAACGTCAACCTGGAAATCGGTTGATGACAGAATATCCATCGAAATATGCTGAATACAAATCTCATAGTCCAGTGACAAAAAGGAGGATCTCTATCTGGCAGAGTATGGGCATATCTTTCATTGATAACATGCCAGTTTTGTTGGAGCCCAAATTTATGATGGTGCTTTCCTGAAAATAACTATGGACATCCGTGTACTTAAAGAGACTATAAAGAAGATAAATAAAATGTTGAAGAAGTGTATTAAAATTATGTTTCATTTTGTGGTGAACACACAGCAGCCCTGTGGTCACTTACCATCAGGTTTGCGGCCTCAAGGCCTCAAAGATGCAAGCGTATCATCCGATGAAGCTATTAAGGTAAAAAATGGTTAACTTCACCGAATATATATATCATCAGATGGACTTTTCACCACATTCCAAATAAATTATGAAAACACTGATACCACAATAAGATTACCACAAATGTCAAACTTAGTTATACATACAAATTCATAATTAGATAAAAAAATATTAGTAAACATTGTTTTCACCACACTTTGGTAATTTTAATTGGCCAAAATTTTTCCAGACATAAAATTTGGCAAGTGCTTCTGTGTTATTTTTAACTTCGTGGCTTCGTTCCATCCATAAAGACACTGCTAACTTATTATTCCAAACAACGCCCAACTTTTCACATTAAAATAAAACTTTACTACAGGATTTATTTAGAACAACTTTTAAAATAATATTATTAAATTTCACTTAATAACATACCTGTATAAGAACAATTTCAAGCAAACTTCTATGTATTTATTACAAATACGTTTTCTTGAAATAAATTGTTGCTCAAAGGGATTTTTTCTCATAAATCACTGAAACGCATTTCAAAAATTATTTGTTATTTATACGGACCACGCATGCAGACGGCTTGGTTAGCCCAGTCCCGATACTCTCGCACTAGAAATGCGGCTCCCACCGATCTGTAGTATGTCCGTTCGGATTAGGATGCATCTTGTACCACCGTAGTCCTGTCTATTAGTTATTATGGTGGAAGTTAGTTAGTTAACATTTGGAAAAGCTTATGTTCAGCAGTTCACTAAGACAGGATTATGAAGGCAGAATAGAATTATATGTATCTATATATACATCAAACTAATTTTATTTTTATGTTAGTGAGTGTGACAAATAAATACCCAGTCTACCTGTATAGTAAGTGGTTATATGGACCATAGGTAACTGCGGTTTTTAGAAGATTATCAACTATGATCAAGCCCAATTTCTTCATACAACTCTTGCTTTGTTCACAATAATAAATACGTCTATGCAATGGAAACTACATTGTGATGATACACTATACTCGTGCAACATTCTCGAGTAACATTAAGTGCTTTACATTTACTTTGAAGTTTTAAGCAAATTAATATTTTCTGGTATTATTAAACATATTTTAATGCGATATCTTCAATTAAATGTTTGGTGGGTAAAAGAAAAGGTCCCGACGATGAATTTGACTTCATAAGTCGAAAGATTGAAGACCCGATGACACCAGACATGATTTACGATGCTGTTAGTCCAATGCTACGAATACCATCAAGGGTATGCTTACCGGAAAATGGGTTCAATTACAGCTCCTCAGTAACAAGTGCTACAAGTAAAATGGTATTAAAGAGCCAGCTCTAATTACCGAAATTCTAAAATTCTTGGCAGATGTTTATAGGAAAAATATACACCACGACTTGGGAAGTCTACTTCAAAATACTTTGATGAGCAGCCTGAACAAAGATGTCCGTACATAATTGACAACAATTTTTTAATTTCTGTCTATTGCAATGCATTAGCTGCCTCTTCAAAATGTAAATAAAAGCGGCTTTGCCAGAAATGACCATAAACAGAAACAGAACCTGGAGTTTCGCCAAAAACAACATGCCTCGGCAATCTCGCGCCTAGGTGAAGTAATAAATAGAAGAATAATAACATTGTAAATATCCATCAATAAAGACAACTCTGTGATATTGTACAGTGTACAACATAGTAATTCTATGAAGAGAAGTCAACATCCAAATCTTTAAACTGGAAGACGACGGTCGCGGCGCGTAGGGAGTCGGCGACAAACAAAAGTCATCAGTCTGCTGCAGCGCGCATCGGGCCCGACAACTCATCGAAGACATGGCCTAAGATATTGCCACATTTCATTTAATGGATGCCTATATTTTTTTATAAAACTCGTCAAGATTCTTACTACTACTATTTCAGTGATTAATTATATGTGTTAAATGTTTTACCATTCGAACTTAATGGCGATCCATACACATTTACTAAAATAATGAAACCTGTTATAAAATCTTTAAAACAAGCAGGTTTTCTCTCTTCCATTATATTTAAAATACTTTTGTCTAATATGACAGATAAACAATAATTGCAAAATTAATATTGATACATCTCTTAAATTATTAAAATCTCTCGATTTTTTTAATAAAATATGGTAAAAGTAATCTCAAACTATTAACTTCTTGCAAATTTTGGGATTCAATATAGACCCAAGACCCTTTCAAATTACTTTACCTAAAGAAAGACGCATAGAAATAAAATCTGAACTTACTAAATTTATGAAAATATAACGATGTAAAATACAAAAATTTGCCCAACTAATTGGATTGTTATCATCTGCTGTTCATCTGTTGAACGTGGTTGGTTATGTACTCGGGGTTGCGAAAGGTGTAAATTTTTAAACCTCAAGGCGCAAGATCCCTAAAAAAATATATTTGAATATTACCAATTATTTGCTAGACGACTTTTACTTTTACAATCTATTGACCAATCTATACACAGGATATACGATGATAAATACAAACTAGAATTGTTTTCTGACGCCTCAACTTCGGGATGGGGTGCGGCTCGTGGACAGAATACAGCCAGCGGCCAATGGTCTGAGATGAAAAACTCACCACATTAATTATCTTGAGTTGCTTGCCGCTTTACGGGCTTTAGGTTTTCGCAAAAGATCTTTCGTGCTGCAAAATACTTACAACTCGACCGCGATCCTACATCTAGTACTATACTATATGTATAGGATATAGATTATATGTATATGGATTAGGTTTTAATATTAACTCTACTTTTAATCACTTACCATCAGGTGAGCCGCACCTCTTTTGCCCGCTTTTTCTATAAAAAAAAATCTGGAAAGCGACTAGGTGGGAGCAACAACTCCAACACATTTTTTACGTTTTATAATAAAGGTATATTACCTAATACCTTCATACACGGTCTCATTCATTCCCAGTCTTTGAATTATAATAGTCAGTGGTATTAATATTGGGACTTATCTCTTAACTGTTTCGAAAAGTAGTAAAGTCAATGTTTCAATGAATACTGATTATAAGAATTTAAAAAAATTGGATAAATGAAATACAATGCAACGTTTGAAAAATAAAAAAATACTTCTCTTTTTGCGTCGCTGTTTTACAGGCGAAGTATAACGACATACTTTGTTAAAACCCGTTACAGCATTGTAAATATTCAAACCTTAACATAATTTTTACAAAAGCAATTCGTACTTAAAATATGATACTGTAAAGACAATGTTCTCCACCATTATGTACAAATAAAGCATAAGGAATAGCTATTTTAAATATGCCAGATAAATTGTCTGGTGCAACTTATTGTACGAGACGAGGTCGCTACGTCTCTTGGACTATCCATAGACAACTTACCAAGAAAAGATAAGATATAAACGTTCAGCGGTGTTGAGGATACGCCATTCCAAAATAGATCAGTCATAAGTTTTTAGATAGATACGTCACACATGTAAATATTTAATTAATAATTAATTATTTATGAATAATAATTAGAAAATAGCGTTATGTACAAGAATAGTTTTGTTTAATCAAGTGAAATATAACTAACAAATGATAAGTTTGTTAGTTTTTTCTTTTGTTTGTCTTTACAGACAGATCACACCAATTGATAAATCTACATTTTTCAACGTTCAACTATGATTCTCTAGCTTTGTGCAACTGCAAAAACAGCGATAAATGCGCTTAATTTTAACACAATTCCATATTCGAAGCAAATAAATGTAGCTTTTCCACAAAATAAGATTAAAGTCCTCCTTCAGCACAAAATGGGCCAAAGATCTTATGATATCAAGTAATAATAGATATGTAGAAGATTTTGTAAGAGAAAGTTTTTCTACATTTTCTCTATTTATTTATATTGTAACCCATTCTAAATGTACATGTGGAAATCATGACATCATAAACATTTCGAATGTTAGGCGTGAAGCCTCATCGATCAGAACATAGAATTCCTCTCGAGTCACAGTAGGCCGTGCGGAGCGTCAGCTACGGGTTACAGTTGCGCTACGGCCGTAGAGCGCTACGCTCGTTGCTACGTGACTACAGCTTTGAAGATTCGTCGAACATTACACGTAATAAATAAGAGACACGAAAATAAAATCCTAGTGTTTGTGTTTGTGAAAGTTTAATCTGTAACAGTATATAATTGTAAGTTTAACTTTGCTTAGTTTGTTAGTAGTTGTAGTTTCACGAGGATGCAGGCGATGTAGGTCATTGAACGATAACGGTAATTTTGTCTGGCGCATGTTGAAAATTACAATTTGCTTAATTTTAAAACGTTTCTCTAGGATATTTTATTCAATGTCAATGTGTGTGTAGAGTACGAAATAATTAGACGCTTGATTGTTGATGAAGTTCTAATTGTTTCATTCATTCTCATTGTCTTAAAATTTAGCATAATTTTGGAAACGAATTTAAAAATATCGGCGTCCATTATAAAAAAAACATTGAGAAAAATCGCGTGTAAACACTATGTTTAATTATTTGCTTTTTCCATTTACAGATATATTATTTTCTGCGTCTATTATTTCTTAAATGTAAGGACGGAAGAAATATAAGCCGTCAGCTAGATTTATAAGATGGCTCATTTTTCTCTCCGTAAAAATATGCATAACTTTCTTTGTATAGAAAACTTTAATGTTATTGGCAATTAACTTAAGGGACAGGATTAAAATTTAAAAATATACCAATAATTGTTTTGTTAAACATGGTCAAAAAGAAATTTTCATTTATAAACCAGATAGTAAGAATAATTAATGTCTGAACCATATAATATCGTCGAATCGGGTGAATAAACAAATAATTATTTAATACTTCAAAAAACTAAGAATGTAAGGGTTTTCAATTTCTTTGTTGAACAAATTTTAACGCGGTAAAATTTAATAAATTAGTTCGAAATAAAAATTACAATTCTTCTTTATTCATTAAAACAATGCATTGTATGTTTAATCGTTCAACAAGTTTAATAGTACACTAATGCTAATAAATATTACGTGCCTAACATATAACATCGGTACTAAAAATTATAATTATCAGACTTAAGACTGGTCCACTGCTGGAAATTAGACCTTCCCGGAGTGTGACTATAAATGTTGGAACTATGGATGGCTTTTACTCATCATCATTTTCCGATATTTTCGATTGCCAAATTCGCGTTCGATAGCTTCGTCTGAAGCATTAAATTTCCTTTGTAATTTATTGTTCCCATCATTATGAGGCCGGAGTGCTGTCTTAAGAAAATCTGCCGCGCCGACTCATCCCGTGGTTCTTGTAAGAGTCGACTGACGGAAATGCCTGGAAAAGCGAGGCAAGGCTTCCGAAAGAAGAGGGAATAACAAACTCTAAAAAGGTAGTAACACAATGAATGAGTATGAAAGGTAAAGAAAGAGAGAAATAAGTTTTATTAATTTTCACAACTCGACGACTTTGTAGATATACTAGAAATAAAGTTCACAATAATGGGTTGCAGCAACGGCACCCGTCTCAGCATAATGCTATAGCAGTGCGTCATAGCATTATGCTGATTCACAGTTACTGCGCTGTTATTCTGTTGATACCACTAAGAGATTTCGCGAGCAGATGTCTGACTTAAGATATCTTTTACGTAATAGTGGAATAATTTATAGAATTTGAAATATAACAATGAAAAGAATAAATAACAATATAAGATTTCATATCTTATTATTTCGATTCTTGCTAACAATTAGTTGTTAATAATGCAGAAAATAAAGTTCAAAAAACTTCTTAACTTGGCGAACGGCCAAATCGCCTCCATCTTAGTATATTACGTCTAAAGGTTCTGATCTCAGACAATTTGTTAGTTCCGAAACTATTGCCTCCTTCATTTCACCATTAAAATCGTTTCCCTTTCTTTTGAGGGTCGTTCACACCGCTTCGGGAGGTCGATTTTTATTTGTGGGCAGCTTTTTTACAGTGTGACATACCAAGTAACCATAGGAATACGAAACTTGATTAAAATGGTAGTATAGTAACTAAAAAATAACGCTCATTATAATTCTCTATGCTTTTCTTAACTCAAGCATATTAAATCCCATTTTCAACAAGACTAAATAAATGCAAACTTTTTTTTTATACCAACTGTTCTTATGTTTGTTTGATATTGTCCCAAGTCGTCCTGACTTGTGATAATATATACCTGTCGCGACGGAAGGTTTTGGTCTGATTCCCAGACAAAACCAATGTTTGAGCAAACACTCGAGCCTGGTTACCTTGTGCCTCGTGTTGTCGTGTACTTCTTACACTTCCAATGATGTTATCCCATAAGTGTTACAAATCAACAACTAAAGGTAAAAAAAACAGTGACTGTTTCTGATTTTGCGTAACAGTGGCTTCCGTAGTCTCTAAACCGGCGACGGCTAGACATAAGCCTTTCTTTGATTCGGGTTTGGCAAATTCGAATTGATTTTTCATGTACTGTCGGGCATTAGAGCCTCATTTATTAGTTAACAGGATATTCCACGTGCAGAGAGATTGACGTTTGAACAAAAAGACCATATTTCACCTTCAAATATTTACGGTACTATAAGCATATGAAATTTTTACGAAGATAAAATCTCCATTAATTGCAATATTTTGCCTTGATTGAAATAGGTTGGACGCAGTAATATGACACAATCATCATGCAGTATGTTAACAAAAGCTTAAATTATGAAATAATTCTGAGCTGTCACTTATGTATTTCCGGAGAAAATTGTCATTAAGTTTTCTCAGGGAGATTGAGATAAAATTTGTTATTATACATACAAATTTACTTTTAAAACCAAATAAGACTGATTTACTAGAGCAGAGATTAATAGTAGTTAATAAGAACGTAATAACGATTGACCCCACGCGGACTGGGCGGAAGCCTAATGAAATAAATTTTTATTAAACGCCTTCACGGAGCTACGTAAAAGTTCATGAATATAAAAATTTTCGTTTCTGAATAATGTATAATACGGACCTTAATATTTGGCTTCCCGATTATAATAAACTAGTGCTGTCAACAAATAAATATTTTATAGGTATAACATAAAAATTACAGAAAATCTGTATATATTAATCCCGGTACGTAAATTGTTTCATTATTTAATCAATAGAATAATAATAATATAAGTTTTCCATTATATTTCATAAGCAATACTCGAAATATTACTAAACACTTCACTTCAAATGTTTGTAACGTTCAAGTGCAGATATGTTTTTGAAACTTTACAACTTTATCTGTTGACAAATGTTGATACAAAAGTCCTGGCTTACGGCGATATGCGAACAATTCGAATACACATACTCGTAGCTCGTAGAACTTACCAACGTTGAGGATGAAAAGTTCTTGAGTGGCAGCCTTTTACAGGCAAGAGCAATGAAGGATGACTCAATGACTCTCTACAAGAAGGAGTGACCACCTGCACTGTTTTGCGAGAATTCGTTGGATGCAAGTGGACATTTTTTTGTGGCAATCTTCGAACATAATCCATGTTTGGCACTGAACTTGTTACAGGTAGTTATGATGGCGATGAATACGAGTATGGCGTTTGGCAGCCTTAATCTGCCAAAAAATCTAAATCTACCCTTATCTCAACCCATGCATATCGTAAAAGTTTACTAAACGAATGCCAGAGAAATCAAAGGAATGTATTATTATTTTAAATATCTACAGAATCTAAAGTGACACTTGTCTAGTACTACGTTCGCTAATCTGCCTGCCAGGGGTGGCGATTAAATCAAATCGTTATTTAAGAGACCTAAGTTCAGCTGTGGGCTGTTTAAAGGGAGTAAAAACACGCCACTATTGAAGCCCTAAAATTTGAAAACGTCCGGTTATCTTTTTCTTTCTAATACATCAACCTGTTTAGCTGCTGGCCATAAGCCTTTTCATGAAAACTCGTACATTAGTCAGAAAAGTTCACTAAGTATAGTAAAGTAGCAGGTTGTAAGTGTCCACTGCTGGGTCAAGACCACCTTCTCAAATATCTGAGAGGGTTTTTTGGACCCGAAATAATATTTTTTTTTAGTTCTCAGACATGCAGATTTCTTAGGAGCACCTTCACCGCCGAACACGAGGTAAATACAGCACGTAAAATTGCTATTCACAATTTTAGTGGTACCGGCTACCGGGGATCGAACCCAGGTCATTCGCGCTCAATGAAACTAAAGAGAGCACCCAGTTCACTAGGCTACCACGGCTCGAGTTCATTAATAATAATGTCAATTCTAGATTCTGTAAATATAGCACAGCTTTCAATTACTTAACTTACTGTCTTGATGGCTTTAAATGGTTAATAGTCTGTAATTTTCGTATTTACTGCTTGTCAACCACTCCTTATAATTATACTGTGTTTATGACGTTATTGATTTACAGTAACCTACTTTCAAGCAATTTGGTTGTTTGCAGATTGAGAGGTAACTCCTAATTTCGTTTTCTGATACTTTATATCACTTATTACTAAATCACAACCTGGCATGACTCTTGTTGTATAATTTTTCTTCTTCAACATATTTGAAATAACTGTTGAACTGAACTGAACATACATTTCTTGGAGGGTTTGTATCTATACTAACTATGCTGGGACTGTTGTGAGACGGGCTGTTGAGTGAAGCACCGGTACACTCGCGTATACTAGAGATGTTGTTCTCCATTATTAGTCTCTAAAATGTAGGTTCAGCTAATTCTGATAGTTTCTGCGCTATCAGTTAGTTTATTACCTAGCAGCTGAGTTTGATATTCGACGAATTGTGTCACTGGTGCAAAGAAAATCCAGCCAATTTATTAACTTAAAATAAATAATTTTATGGTGAGAACGTGTATTGAAAAATATTTCAGGGTTTTCATGTTTAGTCTGCAGCAGTCCAATGCTTGTCATAGGCCACTTCAGTTTGCAAACAAGGAAAGCCAGTTATAAAGTGGATTTCTTCATTGCTCTATGAGCAATTTTATAAGTGTTTCTGACTGAGTTTGTGGAGAAGTTGTTTCCTCAGTGTCCACGTTTCCGAACCATAGGTAAAGGATGATTCGTTGGAATCTTTCGTTTTTAGGCTTTATTGCAATGACGTGGCCGTGATTGGTCACCCAGCATTCACTCTGTTGACTAATGGACGAGACTCTGACAACAAGATAATGTAAGTTTGCCAAACCTAAATCCCGCAAACTAGTGATGAGGATCAGCATCTCAAGTACGACATACTCGACATACATGGCATACCAGGTTTTGTTTAATGAAAATATCTATGTCCTACATTTCTGATACTAAAATATAAACCTAGTGATATTTACATCTCTATACTTACGTTAATATTAGGGGTTAACGTATGGAACTTAACGGCAATTTCATACTTTAACCCCTATTACTTAAACCAATGTAAATTATCCTGTACAAATGAAAAATTATTGTTATTAATCGGAAGCTTTTTTTGAAGAAAGACTTCATCCTCTTTGATTCGAATCGACAGAACAGGTCAAAATAAAACACACAATGAATAAATATAAATAATTTGACTAAAGTAACAAAATAAAATTATGGAGTTAGCAAAAGCATACTTCTTGAGCAACATAACGTAACCTCCTTTTGATCCCGCCCATCTACTTGACCTTAATTCAAAAGCAGGCAACCGTTTCTCAATTTTCCTTTAATCCTACCAAACCTTGTAGGCTTAATTTTCTTAAGGTCGTTTTTGATTAGGATAGAGTTTTAGCTTCTTAGCGTAGCCATAGACGACTTATATTATAAAAATTATTTTTGTTGAAATTTGTTCTCAAAAACTAGGAGAATTCATCGCATGCTTTGGTAACTTTTGTAATCTTTCAAAGGCCGCAGAATGTATTCATCATAGAATACTCACTACGAAAGCACATCATCAAGAAGTAAAGCACATAGATTGAGTAAAAGGATTCATAAACTTCTTATTGATGGAGGGAGTTTTTTCGGGTCTATGGTTTCGATGTGCGTTTCTTTTCGCCACCTTTTCTTTTTATTAGCTTTAATGACTTATTGCGCGCTTTTTATAAGCTTGACCCTTATAAAAAGCATCTTGTTGTACGTATCAATGTAATAGAAGCTTTCAATTAACTTTCACTTTCACGCACTTTCAGACGTTCGGATATGTTGAAATTTTGCACACGTATTGACCAATGACAATACAATAATATGGTTTGAGTTGGTGTGATGATGGAGCTAGAAGGTGGGTAACGGAACTATTGAATGACTTAAGAGCCCGGAGAGTAAACGTACGAAACGGAGTAGTAACCCGTAGTGCATTTGGGCTCATTAGATTGGTCTTAACGTCCTGATGAAGGGGGAAAGGAAAAGTTATTTTTTTTAACTAATCTTCATTGGCAACAGCCAAATTCACTGCTTAGCATAATATAACTGTCCAAGAGATACTTGCAGAGTTTGTCCGTACACACCATTCTGGGCGGACGGGTAGGGGATCATAGTACCGGTGAGTACCGGAAGCAGCACTAGTGCTGCTTCCCATCACCAGTCTGGGAAATTTCTAAATATATTTTTAAACTATGTATGGGGAATACTTTATCCCTTTTTTATTATTTCACTTAATAAAGGAGAATAAATATTTGATGATTCTAAAAATTAAAATATGTCTAAAAATATTTGAGGTCTAATGGATAGCACCGTTTTCCTTGGAATTACTCATGATGTAAATCATCAACAAAGCCCCATAGATCTTTATTAGCTAGCACACATACATAGGTCTGCAGTATATGTAAATAAGAAAATAAGAATTCTGAGGAATGAAAAATTGTGTAATTTGTAACGTTATTGATAATTCCAATGTTATGAATACGTATGCAACTACTTTGAGTTTCTGGTAAACACATGTCTTTTGGTCGATCGATGTTTTTTTTTTTTACTTTATTTTAATTTCAAAATTAGATATTATGTTTTTGTCAAGCTTTATTGGTCGATACAATAATGGCCTCCCCGGATCCAAAAGCCCTCTCAGATATTTGAGAAGGAGGTGTTTACCCAGCAGTGGGCACTTACAGCCTGCTACTTTTACGAGTTTTAAGTAACAACTTTTCAGCCTTAATAATGAAAATAATGAGCTTAATAATTTAACGAAAGTTATGTTATAACAGAATAATGTCACTGGTACCACCCGGCGGCGGCGACTCTCCGAGTCCAAGGAGAGCTGTAAGCCCCTTATTAGAGATGCGAAGGCCTTATTGCACCCTCGCTTGTGATTATTGCGCGGCAATTTTGGAAGACAAGTTTAAAAGTAAGTACCTATATAAACAATCTGAATTCTCGAAAGGTAAATTTAAAAGATTCGTTAAATTTATTAATGTTATTATTACGTCGTAATAAGTTGAACATCGCTTTTTATTCTTGTTTTACTTTTCAAAAACTTGAGTGCACGTCGTGCCGGTACGAGGAGGTTACAATTTTAGATAAAGAGAAAAGAATTCTTGATTATCATAGATTAAAAATACTAATCGTCACAGATAGCCGGCGTATTGCCGATAATGCGATCGTATCTTAAATGTAGCTGTTTCTAATCAAAATTTAACGCTTGTTTTCTGGTACTTTTCGAGATGACTATTTAGCCATTTGTTACCGACAATATTATACAGAGTTTCCAA
This sequence comes from Bhutanitis thaidina, assembly GCA_029286595.1. NCBI lineage: Eukaryota > Metazoa > Arthropoda > Insecta > Lepidoptera > Papilionidae > Bhutanitis > Bhutanitis thaidina. The sequence goes on from JAGSMS010000014.1 coordinate 5,946,741, forward strand.
GTTGCATCCATGCGGCTATCTCCTCCCTTTTTTTATACTTAATGTATATTGGCATGGATTTGTTATGTCGGGCGTGCACCGACCAAAACCCTACGGAGTTCCGACTTCGCCGAATGTGGACAGGGCCACGGGAACGCTTTCGCACATATCTGCGATCCCACTACCACCAGTCAACCTATGCAGCCCCATCTGGGGAAAGGACACTTCCTTTCCCACTTTCTCCTGTTAAGACTGCAATCCCACATGGGTAATGAACCCCTCGAGCCCGCCACCAAGATGCCGTGGAAATCAGGAATGCGAGTGCTCCAGCCGTCCCAGGATCTGCGAATCATCCTGCCTGATCTGCCTATGGTTCTCCCGCCAAACACATATTTTCCTTTCTGGAAAGGCAGCTCTCACGATTCCATCTCGGCTGCGGAGGGCAGGGAAGCAAGGAAACACTCCATACAGTCAAATAATATGCATCCCAAGTAGGCTCGGAGCGGCCACGTCAGACCAGCTTTTCCATTAAGTTAGGCCTTATATTACTATTGCACTATAGAATCAATTGTAAGTTACCTACAGAACGTTTAACTTTTCAATGAAAATGAATAAAAATGGCCCTGGTTCTCTTTTTTTTTTATTAGGGAACGCAGAAACGAGAAATCGTGGTACTTCCCCGCTATCAGTTTCACCTCGGCAATCACTGACGGGCGAACCACCTTGGACTCTTCCAGAAGATGATCGCCCAGACTTTTCAGCTCTTAAAGAAAATATACAGAAAATTAACAAGTGAGTATTTTTGAAACTGCGTATATATAATGTTAAAATTAAAAAAAAACCTTTATTTAATCAATTCTAAATTTATCTTTTAATCCTTAAAAAACTAAATAATAGTAGTAGTATACTTTGTTGTTTTCAGTCTCTCATATTATTATCTAAATATGTTAGAAAAATTTGATTTGCACAATTCCGCATGCAAAAACAATAAAATGGCATTTTCTTAGTTCGAAGAGAAGCAGAGCACCACCATTTCTCTTCTACAAATGCGTGCACTGCTTCTTTCTATTATACCTTGAATATTTCTCACTTTTTCATTTATTTAACAATTTTTTTGTATCGTCTGCTTTGAGAAAGTAAGTAAGCAGATAATTTTTTAACTTTACGCATTATACATTTTGGATTCTATTGTAGCTAGTAAAAGAAACGACTGCTGTTCATCATTATTACGTTCAAACGCGATCTTAGGAATCTCTCGAACGCACGTTGATAGTTATGTTTAAGTATCACGTAATCGCATTTATGTGAAATAGATCTTTCATTTTCAATACATTAATTAATAATAAATTTTTTCAATAATAATAACATTATATTAAACACTCTCTCAATATAGATTTTCTGTTTAATATTTACGTTCTCTTGCCGTTACGTTAGATAGGGCGGTTTCTAATTTTAATTAATCTAAGATGATTGAAAATATGACTTATGAAATATATTGGCTGCTTTATTTTTATTCTTTGAAAAAGTTATTATTCCTCGAAAATAAAATGAGACTGTTGACAGAGATTGCGAAACCTCGACTCGCTTGGATATGCTCCTTACGCAAGTGGAACAGTATGCTAACAATTTAGAAGCTCTAGTTGAGGAAAGGACGTCAGATTATTTAGAAGAAAAGCGCAAGTGTGAAGAGCTTCTGTATCAACTTCTGCCAAAGTGAGTTCTATAATTAGTTACTTTTGTATTTATTATTAGCCAAAAAAGCAATTTGCTCATTAGTGCAATACACAAAAAATATTTTGGGTCGGTTTGCATTGCGAGTGTGACTCCTAAGTTATTACAAAATCTTTGTACCGGGTACGGAAAGAGAAACAAGAGGGTATGCCTCTGTGTTTTCGCCGATACTTATGATACTGTTATATACATATATTAATTATATTCTAGTAGTTAATTTGAAAATGCCAACGTGGTCGAAACCGTTATGCTTATCTGTGGCTATAATAAATTGCTTCGCAATCATAATTCATAACATTTCAAAATCGAATAACTCAGCTCAATAACTTTCTTAAGTATAGATATTAAAGCGTAAAGGCAGTGTCCAAAGATCGAGGGCATTGGCATTGCTCTTGCCCACCCGTCTATAGTTTGGTAAGTATGGGCCAGAGCTACATGAAGTGCATGCCGTGCATTTTGTAGGCGCTTAATAAGACTAATCAATTACTAGCCTACGTATCGATTTAACATAAAAGGTTTAATACTTTATCTTATTAATTAATATAAAACAGATGTTTCCTAAAGGACGACGCCTAAAGTCGTCTCTTATGACATCCGCATGCAAAAAGGCTTTGGCGGATTCTGTAATGTCGCTGCTATTGTGATATTAATAACAGTGTTTTCATAAGACTCACCAATAATAATAATTTAATTATTATTATTGAATAATATTTATTTTACAAAATAGTCGAAAAGGGAAATAACTAGCACCAGTATATTAATGAATGCGTTGTGTTGTACGAGTACAAGGTCTATTCATATCGCCGTTAAAAAGTTGCTACATTTCGAACAAATTTAAAAATTAATAAATAGTGTCAAGGTAATAATTTAAAGAAATCCTTTATTTTTAACAGGTCTGTTGCATCTCAATTAATAATGGGTCTACCAGTAATGGCAGAGACATACGACCAAGTTACTATCTACTTCAGCGACATAATTGGTTTTACCAAACTTTCCGCAGAATCTACGCCACTTGAAGTAGTCGACCTCCTTAATGATTTATATACAAGTTTCGACTCAATTATTGAGAACTTTGATGTGTACAAGGTAATTAAAAAGGGATTAAACATGAACTGAATTTATTTGAATATTAAATTTATGCAACAACTTTTTGGTTTACTTAGAATTTGGCTTTTAGAAATTAATTTTATATTTAATTGGTATTACTTTTATATATTTTTTGTGGCTGAATTCATATAACTAAACATTTAAGTTTTAAAGGATGTCACTGATAATTAAGTTATAGGAGAAAATTATTAACAATTAACCCTTAGCGCGTAGAATTTCTGTAGTTGCAACACGTCGTGATTCGTTTTATTTCTACTAATATTGTCATGATTTTACCAAAAAATTGAAGTAGCGTACAGTACTCCTACGTGTCTAATTAAGTTCTTTTCTCGGTCGCATTAATTTAGGTGGAGACAATAGGCGATGCTTATATGGTGGTATCAGGTCTGCCGATGCGTAACGGTAACCGACATGCAGCTGAAATTGCGCGAATGTCGTTAGCCTTGCTCGGAGCTGTTCGAGTGAAGACGGTGCCGCATCGACCCGGGGAGAGGCTCCTGCTGCGAATTGGAATGCACACAGGTTTTGTTTATACACAAATGTTCATATTCATTAATTTAATGTCAAAGTTATGTTTACTTTAATGTTAACTTTATGTGATAAATTTACCACGTGATCGGCGGTGATGGAAACTATTGTAAGAAAACCAGTATGTCTGATTATTAATTAAAAATACATTTCGTGTATATCCGAAACTCGCGAACCCCCACTGGAATATATTTGAAGGCAGAGTCTAAGAACCCTCTCAGAAATGAGAGACACGCACATCGATGTACCGCTAGAGATTGTTTTAGTAAGTAATGTTTTATAAATTCTCCTTAAGCCTCCATAAGTCCGTTGCTGGAAAGTGATAAGAAAAGCTGGCATATCATGTGCGGAAAATTTGCACTATAGAATTTGTATGTATATCCTGCCATTAGTCGATTGCCAATGTTTCTTTTGTTAGCAATGTGCATGGTACATAGGAGAGTTTAAACTATAAAGAAAAAAAATGTAATTCTTCTCTACAACACACTCCCCCCTACCAAAATTTAAAATGGATTGTAAGTGCTTGTGAATGATAATACAAGCCATTTTATCTTTGTGAGCTCTTGTTATATTTACAGGTTGACTTTGTTTCATCTCCTTTGTTGCAATACATTGCCGCCAGTAAGTAATGTCACATTCTATTTATTGACATTTTATTACAGGGCCTTGCGTGGCGGGAGTTGTAGGCTTAAAAATGCCACGCTATTGTTTATTCGGAGATACGGTTAACACAGCCTCAAGAATGGAGTCTCATGGGGAAGCTCTAAAAATTCACGTCAGTCCAAAGACTAAAGAGGTTCTTGATTTATACGATTGTTTCGAGCTTGAATGTAGGGGAGAAATTTTAATGAAGGTAAAATATTTATTTAATGAAATTTTGTCAATTTTTCTCAACATTTGATTTCTTCAGTGGTAATGTGAGGGATTTTCTTTATTACTAATACATAGATAATGCGAATTTATTGTTGTCTCATTTCTAGGGTAAAGGTAAAATGACAACATACTGGTTAATCGGAGAAAAGCAAGAGAATATAAAAACAAAAATAACAGAACCAAAAAATTGCTCTGAAACTAGTTCAACAAATAACCCGAGTATAACATTTCAAGGACCTGACAGTCCCGCTGCACATTCCCTCAGTCATAGCCAAAGTCCGGAACGTAATGATTTAAAAGAATCCACCAGAAACACTCCTGACGAAATAGTAAGCGAGAGGGATCGCATTAAACACGAAATAGCAACTTTTGTGGCAAAAGATCTTATAAATAATATAGATAATGCAGTAAGAGAATTCAGAAAGTCACAAAGTGCTAATTTCAATCCTACTATAGGAGTGCAAAATAAGCCCCTTTGCAATGGAAATGAAAAGGGGCTAATCACACCAACGTACGACAAAGAATTAGTTATCAGCAAAGGCAAAGTACGTGATGTTGTGAACAGATTTAATAGCAGCGTGAATACTGACGCTTCCTGTAAGAATAAAACAAAACCATTTTGAAGTGAAGACTGAGCTTTATTAGTTTTTGTGTTTACTTTTAAGCCCGGTCTAAAAAAAAATTACTTCTTCCTACTTGCGTGTCTGAGTATGAATATTTTATAGGAAACTAATTGTGCATAGCACAGAACGTTACTAATAATAAAATCTAGTCATAGCTATAAAAGTATAATTGTAGTAACTATATATTAAATTGTAGATGTTACCACTTATAGGTGACTTACCTGCTCCGAATTTTATTCATTGAAAAGAAAACATATTTAAGTCAAATAATTAAGTATATATTAATAAATATATGTCTACAATAGGTCTACTGTATTAGGATAGAGATCATTAAAATGATCGTACATGAAAGCTGTAGTGAGAATTTTTTTTGTTAACTTTAGGGATTTATTAATTACCAAAATGTATTATAAATTAGACCCTGTAGTGTTTTTACCAGACTTTTTATACTTCTGTATCTTTCTTATACAAAGTTTTTCCTATATTTACATATATTAAAGTAGACGTCGTCACATTTAGTGAGAAACTGATTTCTAATTCGCGCTCACTGTTTGCATTTGAAATTCTTTTTAAAAATGTTTATATTGAATGTCTAGTATACTAGTGAAATTATAGTTCATAAAAAATTTACAAGTTGTTAATAGATTTCTCTGCTTACTTTATGTTGTTGTAAAGTTTCCAATAGAAAAAGTACCTATTTAAATTTTGTTACTTAGATTTCATAGGTTTTAAAAAGTTCTGTGTGTGATTTGAAAGTGTATTCAGGATTGATCGTATTTAGTAACTAGACATGTCGTAAGAGCATAATAGAAATTTTCTGAAACACGGTTAATTTTCACTTGCAAGCTGTATCATTGTTTTGTAAGCAGCCTATAGATGTGATTAAATATTATGTATATCGAAAACAGTTACTTATTCTCTGATACCTCATTACCTCGTACCTAGTTAATGACGTATAACTACCACTATTATTCTGGAAGTTAAACAATGAAATTTACATATTTTATTTTTCGACGTTATAAATAAATTTTTGTTATTAATTTTTTTTATATAATTCACCATTGTTTCTTAATGAAGTATTTCGCCACTTTTCTCTATAGTAGAGGAAAGTGGCGGAAGAAACTACTTTTTTTTGATTTTATTCCAATAAATTTTTATTTCTTTTATAAGTACCAAATCAATACTAACATTTTTGTATAAGTATCTTATTCATAAGCCAATTTTTTTATAACTTGTGGAAGTTTTTCGGCCCACAAGAGGAGAAGCCGAAGTATGTTGACTCTCACCAAGTCCACTTCTGAACATAGTCATCTCCAAGATAGCGCCACCAAAAGCCGGCATACATTTCTTGAAAGGTTTGCCCATACTCACCACTCTGGAAAAGCTTATTATTAAGCGCTGTGTTTGTACCCTCACAGTAGTGATGCGGCTACCCAGTATATGCCTATATTTCCGGAAATTCGACCGTATTTTCTATATTTCCATAATTAGATCTTGTAAGTTAGCTAGCAGAGTGCAGTTAGTGCAGGTGAGGCCTGGAGCCCCCCCGAATGGGTTCCCGCCTTGTCGTGGCCCCCGGCTTAGTAACCGTCTCCCACGGTGAACCAAGAGGAACCTACATGGCCCGCCTGTCTTTGCGGGGATGGCTGGCCCGAGGTGGCCGCTCCGAGTGGGCTTGGTGAGCACACTTCGGATGCGTGTCGGTGGAGTCTCGGGGGAAGAGGAGTTTTGGTATTACGTTTCGCCATTCTCCCTATCCTTCGCGACTCTGGCGGGGCCGCACCGCTGATGCGGCCGTGGTGGGGCCGGGGGGGCAGCGGAGTGTCGGTATTACGTTGAGCCGTTCTTCCTACCCTCTGCGGCCGAAACGTAGTCGGCGGCGGAGCCATAGACTAGATCCGTCGGGGGTGCCGGGAAGGCTGTGGCTTAAGAGTGCTAGCCTTTTTGATCTCCATGGCCTCAGGGGTGGCCTCGTGGGTTTGGAGGCTGAGTAGCTAGGCGCGTTTGTGTTCCGGCGCGTCTAGCCAGGACGGCGTGGGAGAGGACATATTCTCTCCCGAGAAGGGGCCGCCTACACTCGTGGGGTTGCGGATGTGTGCGAAAGCGTTATAGTGACCCTGCCGACATGCGGCGAAGGTGGAACACCATGGGGTTCTAGTCGGTGCAAACCCGACATAACCCGTCATTGCCCCCGAGAGGGCGGGTATGGGTTAGGCATTTCCCCATGTAAATAAAAAAAAGGTGAGGCCTGGGGATTGAAGAAAAACGATGGTATATTCACACTGACACCCTTTCCGTATACCTATACCTATGTATAGTTACATAAAATTAATTTCGAAATTTGTAGTAAGTGGGTACTTACGTAGGAGGTATACAGCATCAAATATCAGCACGTATACTATGCTATACTATCAATTATTTTAGGTCTGGTATACTGAACATAGCTATTCTGCCGCATGCCAGCACGCAAAGGTCACTAACCAAAGAAACTGTGACAATTTTCTTTAAATATTGGAATTACAGAATCGTTCAACCCTGTTTAAGCCGTAGGTGTAAATCGACTGGCTAATAATACTAAATATCTTTGCTATTTAAAAAAAACGTACTGTATGTAATATAGGAGTAGTGGAGGTGACAAAGATAAATTGCACATCGCCACTCATACATAGAGCAATATATTTTAGGGTTATAACGAACATCTGTCCCGTGCGGGAATAGAACACACTATCCTCAGCGCCGTAGTACAAATTCGTTACTACTAAGTCACTTACCCATATGTTGTGTGCAGTATCAGAAGATCTGACACGTTTTTATACAATGTTTGTCAAGAGTGAATGTTCAACAAATATTAATTCAGTCTGTTGGCGTTGGGTTAGCATTTGGACCTTTGCCCACCCCGTTAGCGATTGCGGGCATGACTATGTGTAGCAGGCGAATATTTTATAAGATAAAACATGAATATTATAATATGAGTAAGAGAGTTATAGTGTTTAGAGTTTATATATAGTTTATTAGTGTTTGCAAAATAAATTTTCTTAAAACTTATTTCGTAAACACTAATTATTAAAAAAAAAAACATTTCCAGGATTTCGAACATGTAAATGTGTAAAATGGTACAACCATCACAGTTGCCCAAATTACAAATGATACTTTGATTGATCAATCATTCGGCTGTGTGTTGAATGTTACTTGTTGTGTGATGTTACAACGGCTCCACTCAGCAATAATGCTGAAGCACCTGCTTCAGCGCTGATTTTCAGTGAAGCCGATGTACTTTAATTAACGGAGATTCACAGAGGAAATCAACACTTAAATTGCAATTAACGTACATGTAATGATTGTGATGATATTGTCCTGGCTGACTGTGGTCACCGCGCCACAACTTCCAAATACTTTCGGCAATCAGAAACTACGCAGGATATGACATTATAGTGCCCCAAGTGTGCGCCTGTCCGGAGTAGGTAACGCTTTTGTGGTAAGTTCGGAGGACGGATCACATCGGTGTAGTTACCGAGCTATCGAATTATTGTAATAACTACTAATCCTCTGGCTCACAAGCCTATTCTCAAATAGGCTTCTATTAAGTAGGTAGAATACTATGATGATAATTATAAAAATATATAACATACACTACTCGCGACTTTATACGTAAATTCGACAATAAATTGTTTATAATTATAAATGAAATAATTTTGTTATTAATTTCCTATTTAATAATAACAGTAAATTAAATTTTTGGGGATGATATCTGAACATAGAGCGGGCTGAAGAACTCTGAAGAAAGAGCTTATTCGAGTATTTTATTGGTTAAAAAGTATGCAGCGTAAATTCCTACCTCTCTAACTCCAAAAATATAGGACTCTCATTCTGCTTTACAATCCCATTTTATAGGAGTGGTTTTTCGTAAAATCATTTTTCTTAGCGGGTTGCCTACCTGTGCCTAACCTGACAGGTTCCTAACTATCAAGTTTCAAGTTTGTTGGATTTATATTTACTGAGATTTCATCATTAGTTAGTGGTATTTCGCTTTTATATACGAGTATTATAGGCAACAAGAAAGATATTTTCAAAGCTCACGATACCCACGGGGCAAGAAAAGTTTGGTATATTTTCTTACGTGAATATATTTAAGAGGATATCAATCAAGTGGAAAACAGTGTATAACGCCAGCTCGTATATTGTATTTATATGAAAGCCCTATGATCCTTTAGTTGACTTTTATATCCAATGGAAGGATTTCATAATAAAGTATACATAAAGCGAATTGCCAATTTCTTAAAACTAAATAGACAATGAAACCAAATGTATGCAATAATAATCTAAGAACATATAATATACAGTAATAGTAATTACAAATACAGAGATATTAGAAGTAAATTACCGAAAAAATATTATTATTTTCATGTGAATAAAATTAAGCTAAATATCCAGTCACGTTAAAATGCGTGTACGTGACGAATGTCATTTGTTTTATTTATTGCAAAACACTGTAAAGAGGAATACAATACGCAATCAATATTTTACTACTGATATTTATGTATGTAGGTGTACCGTGTCAGCTGAGCTTAAGGTTTCATGTCACGAATCCAATTTGATTCATCTCCGAACAACAACAGTCGTATAAATTGAATTTCGGTAACTGTCAACATGTCGAAACTTGGGTGCGGTCTACATGACAGTCATTTGTGGCTGTATGCACATATCCTTTCTTCCTCGTCAATTTGCCTTCTGAGATAGTAATCGAACCCTAAAACTGACATACCTTACCCATTTACCCATGCATACATATTGCACAAAATCCGAGAATAATGGCGAAAATATAAATTAACTAGAATATTGGTAATATATAGGCAATATAGATAAAAATAAGAAATATGTATAAAAACCAGACGAAGAAATAAAACAAATTTGTAAGATAATTATAATTAAGGCAAGATTGATGGATACCAAATCCTGCCGGAATTAACGTTTGAACGTTTATTACAATTCTGTCCGCCTGTCTATCTGTCTGATCTGTCTGACAAACATGTCTTTCTTAAGAATGGCTAGAGTTATTAGCTGTTAACACAGGGTTAGCCTCAAATATAAGGATCTAATGCCATAGTATTTTTAAATGATGGATCATTGATTATGCTGATGTGTGTTATCCAGATCGTAATTAGAGTTTACTAGGCAAACTGGATTATCTCGTTAATAACTGTATCCGCTTCATGATTTGTCTTCGCAAGTTTCCCCTTGTTTCCTCATTCCTCTCTTAGGTATAATGGCTTTCTATTCGTCAACGAAGACACACCAGGATACGTTTGACAGTTTTTTTTCAGTTTTATTCGATAATATATGAATATTATACGAAATATAATTATATGATATCTATCTAGATTATATGAAACGTAAGTTTCAATTCCTGCGTTGTACTCATAACCGACACTTCTACGGAGACTTTGACTTTCTCTATTCCACTTCACCGTTCTGGTTTCTCTTCTTCGTCGTTTGCTGTTCAAGCCGCGTGCCTGTAGAATGCAATGCACTCTTATTATATTCGTATATAATTAATTGTAGTTTTGTATTGAAGCATTTTTAAACATTATGATGTAACATTTGGAATAATGCCATGCAACGCATAAAACAAGTAACACTTTATGTTAAAAAACATTTAAAAAAAATTAAAAACGGACATCTAAACGCTTCTGTCGTCTTGCATTTCAGAATGAAAGCTTCCAATTACGTAGCATACATATTTATATATAGTAAATATATAGTTTATATGTAGTAAATATTTATGCTTAGCTACATAGGCAAATTGAATATATATCACACTTCTATGTCAACAAGTACTTACTACTTGTATTTACAAATGTGCGTAATAAAGACCATAAAATTATTAAACGCTTAATTATTATTACTACTAATAAATAATATAATACATTTACTCGTACTACTACTATATGATATGTACCGAGAAATCCGAAAAGTAATTTATAAACCAAGACTCCAGGCGTTTAGGCAACGTTCTCGAAATTCTAGGGCAAGGAGGGCCGCTGACAAAAGTATATTTAGCATTTAAATTTTATGAAGCCATAGTTCCGTACGAAGACTTTTTTTTAGCGAGGAACGGAAAACTGAATTTGTTTATATTTATAAATTGTTTATAATATAATAGTTTACGTTTTTTTTAAGAGCATTTGCTCTTTGAAATCTGCAAACTGAAGTAATCTACTTTATGTGATTTGATGTTCTGTATATATTTGAATTAAATTTTAAAAGGAAAAGAAGCATAAATCTTAGAAATATGTCTTTCTCCAAAAGTCAACCTCGCCTGCTGGCTAACGAACGTGGCTCGCCTCAAGGCGACCGACTGATAGCGAAAAATCTATTCATCTATGACGAACCGAAATGTTACTAGTGATGAGACAACATTTCTTACGTGAGAATACCGATCCTATCCTCACCAAGTCCACTGGGTGCAACCACTGTTAGTGTGGGGCAAAATCACCTCAATTGTCTAGATGAGTGAGCTCAGCCACGTTGAGGTGCGAGGTCTACAGCTCTCTGACCAATAGGAAATAGTACAGATGCAGATGTACGTGTAATTTTTTTTATATAATATTACGACATAATATTGTTTTGGTGTAACATCGAAATTAACAAATAGTTATACAAACAAAAAAAGTAACAACTTCGATACAAATCTTTCGTTTTACTTTTATCCGTAATGCACTTTGTACACAGTATCAATCAATACGTGAAATATCGTTGTGTTGATTTAGGCACCGAATAAGGACAGCATATTTCTTTTTGTATTCTTACCTTTAGTGAACGTGAGTTATATGTGTTATTATCCAGTTTCTAGTAAATTTTAATTTCATTCGCAACGGTAAGGACATTCAGGTGGGAGGATCGGCACGTGACTCACGTCTCGCCATACGTCACTATGTCTGATCTGATAGGTTTACAAAGTTTTCTCGATATCTTCGTCGTATTTTTATAGTCGATAAAGGATTACTTTTAGTTAAAAAAAATTCTTCAGCTAAGACTTGTGGAAATACTGTTGTCTCCCGGTTTGAAAGGTATAGGTAGGTTTGACAGAGAGCCAGAATATTTACAGGCTGTGAAGTATCCATATTAGACCTCCTTGGTGACAAAATATCTGTAACCTCCGTCGACTGAAGTAGTTTGCAGATGTTCATGGACTGCAGGTGGGTGTACTAATAACTGGTTAGACATCCTAATCAAATCGAAAGAAACAACAGGAAATTCTGCGTATAGAATTCGTAAATTTATCAATGGTATCGACAGAATGACAGCGTTATTGTTGTACCAACACTGCCATAGTTATTTTATTCTCATTACACTGACACGGATGCTGTTTTGTGGCTGCAACACAATAAACTATTGTTAATTTAATTTAATGTTATTATTTATATTGTTATTTATAAAGAGTATTTATATATACATATATGTACATGTATAGTCTTTTATTAGGCATTACTGTGACATAAGAAATTTACTAGTTATCATAATTGAAGGTATATTGCAATGTTTGTTAAAATTGTTTTACTAACTGACTTTAATGATGATGACTTTGATATTTCCAACGAATATTTTTTGACCAAGGACAGCAAGTGAAATGTTATAAAATGACAAGGTTTTGTAAAGAGTTTTGCTAGGTAACAAATACCTCTGATGATTTCTTATATTTATACGAACACTACACAATTGAAATTAAACTATTATATACGGATTTTCTCGTCATAGTTTCATTTCAAATATCCCTCAGTAGATTAATTACATGCGTATTTAAATTGCGTCGAACAAATGGAAATGTTGGAGTCGAAGGAACAACAATACACGTATTGGCATGTGCATATTCACAGGACATCATTGCATTTGTCCGATTTAAGCCAATTTCATAATTATTTTCCTACTTACTTTAATTATTTTATGTCTATATTAGAATACATTAGCACACATGTTGTTAGCATAGACGCTTTGTGCCTATACTGTATTTCTAGTTACTTTTTAAAATTACTGTAGTTTGTCTTAATTACTGCCAAAATCCTACTATAATATTTTTAATGTGAAAGTTTACTTGTTAAGGTGTTTGGCACATGATCACGCCTAAACGATCATCACGTGCTTTAAATCTCTGCTAAATTTAATTTAATTTAAATTTGGCAGAGATTTAAATTCATAAGATATATATTAATGTCACGAAGTAAGCCATAGTATAGCCTATTTATATTGTTGAAGAGTTCCCTTTGAACAATATTAAAAGGGAGAGATCTCCTGGTAATCGTATATACAACGCTGGATGTCACTAGTAATCCATAAAGTTATTGCTGTAATTATTGTCGTCCAATGACGACCAATGACCAGGAAAAATGCTTCATTTGTGTGAGGATTTATCACACAAAACACCGACTACTTTAATAGCATATTACAATGATTTTTTACTACAAAAATCACTACTATATACTAGATATGTTACTAGCGCACCGAAAATAAAGCGCACAAAAGACTACATTGGTTACCTCTGGCCTCAGTCGCTTTCCAATAAGTAGGCGATATATTGATATAGATAGGTGGGGAAGTACAAACGATAGGAATAGGTAGGGAACTACGTGTCACTTCCCTGTTGCTAACCTTGTTTAGATATTGTTTTATTGTTTCAAATGTGTCATGTGTTATGCGTGAATGTACTACTTGTATGTAATGTAAGTAGACTATAAGATGTATATGTCTGCTACCGCTGAGTTCAGAACATATTTTAGGTTTGTTTGTGAGCATGTGACGTATCTTAATTATAAAATCATTGTTGGCGATTATTATTATCACTTATTTAAAATAGGAAGTTAGAACGAAAACACAGCAGTAGCAGCATATAATGTGTTTTAACTTGCATTTTTATAACTCCACTTTCGACTTTTCGACTTTCCACCAAACGGTAACATAAGATTAAATCATATTTAAATTCCAATTCAGACAAAGCAAAAGTCCGTTCAAGTCAGAGACGTAGCTTGTACGGATTGATACAAGCAAAGAACCATCGCCATCTTCCTACGTCGTCCTCTTGTGATAAAATTTTCATCAAAGCATTGTTCAACAATAATGTAAAATGGAAGACAAAGTTATGGGCGAATGCTCAATAAATCAGCGATTTTAAATGTTTTGTAACTATAGAGATATATAAGACCTCGATTTTTTATTTCTTATTCCTTCTGAACATAATGTCACAAATCTAGTGCTGAATATACGTCATGTGTATATATTTATGCACACTCGTCTGTTACCTAGAGTGGTAAGTGAAGATAACTGATTTCCATTTGGCACGAATCACACTAAACTTCCGGCTTCCGTAAACTAAATATCCTCTCTCCGGAAGGTATGACTTGACTAGCCACCCAGGTTACCATTACCGCCGGTCTTGCATCCAGACATTCCTTCGCACCCCCGCCCAGTCCAAGAGGCGCCGGGGAATCGGGCCCACTGTGCTTGGAGTTCGGATCATGGTCTCCTTTTGGCGTTTACACATTCAGGCTTGACACGACCTTCCAGGAACCCCTGAGTGTGTTTGTTTAATCCAAATATTTAAGTACGCCGAGTTTGCGTTACTCGGTGCGGTTGATTTTACATTTTATTGTACTGGGTACTGAGTGATTGTCACATTTGAAGGACGGTAGGCTCTTCTACTTATGAAGTAAATGGGAAGTATGCACAGTTATTGTAAGACACTATTATATACATAAAATATTTTTTAATATCTTTTACTTAAGTGGCCAGTTCTAGAAACATTCATATTTCTGTAAATATACATGTTTTGTTTATTCCATGTGATTACACATTTGGAACAACGCCATCTAATGTATACAACAAGTCATAGCAGTATTATACAGATTTATTTAAAAAGATAGAATTTTTAACTAGACTCTGAACTTTTGCGCCAAATATTAATGCGTTTGAGGTCTCTGTAGTTCATTACTGTGAGATGTGTATGTATGATTTGCTCCAAAAATCTCGTGGCGTCTGACTCATGCCATCATGCCATGTATTCCAGACGGACTGCGTCGCTTAAGGTGCCAAGCGTCTGTGTAACGAAACATGGCTATTAAAGAAGAAGAAAACTTATGTTTGTCTGAATTTCGAATGTAGGCAAATATTCTAAATTCAAACATTTAAATACATTTCCTATACTCGCTTACTATACAATATCGGACTTAGTACAGTATTAAATTTTAGTCTCAAATCAAATTCCAGTGCTCAGACTATGAATAATAAATTCTTGTAGAAAATATAGGTATATTTTATAAATAAACAATATATTTCAAATAAACACAAGCTCTCATCCGTAGTAGACTTTGATTAATTGGCGCTCTGTTTATCGTTGAAAATAGATTCAGTGTCATGGAAATTGATCACCTCCAAGCTAAATCTAGGTCACTACGGTTTTAACTTCAGTGAATTTTAGAATTCGTTTATAGTTGACAGAGAGGGAGAGATTTAAGGGGGTATACCATTACTTTCTCTTAATGGCCATCTCACCTGCACTTGGTGCTCCCGGCCGTCAACGCACCTTCAGTCTCTCTGGTATTGCAGGTGTACGTGGGCGACGGTAATCACTTACCATCAGGTAAGCCGCTCGTTTGCCCCCTTTCCAATAAAAAAGGCATATCAATTGGGTGGGTGAATAGTTTTTATGTTCTCATTAATTGTAATAATTGTAAATATATTTATAAGGTCGAATATTTGATGCAACGGTATAACAGTGGATTACCTGGTTTTTAGGTTAAAATACCAAAACTCAACTGTATATGATTTAACTAATATTATGTATATATATTCGAAGTCTGACGTGATAGTTTGTTTACGAAAGTCTCGTTAAGTAAATGTTGAGACGAAATATGACGTGCGGGCATAATTTTCAAGCTCAGTGAATCGTCTTTAAGCAATGTTTTACAGTATTAAATATATTACGCAAGAGAGAAAAATTAATGAAAAAATTTGGTCAACCTGAAATGTCGTAGTTATGACAGTTTGAGAAATTGCTTGGTATTATGAGTGACGTATGTTGACCAATATACAGTGTTATTTTCTAAGATGTATTCAAATTTTCAGAGGGTCTAATTTGGTGTACTCTGTAAAGTATCTTACGTCCTAGGTGCACTGTATAAGGGTTTTAAACTATAGAACCTAAAGTTCTATTCCCAAGCGAGAGTTGTAGTAAAGTAATCTATGGACAAATACGTTATTAATGTTCACTACTTATTACATGAACACATGCCTAATGTTATTTTCTTCGCGGACGATTAACTCGTAAACACTTTAATATTAATGAGATCCTGTCATAAGCGATATTGTTACTGGATTCCACAAAGGAAATTTTTGTTTGTTTGGTAATTCGATGAAATATTCATTATTACGACCGTCTACTAAGCCGTAGGCTCCTTCTCATCTAGGTAATCAGTCCTTTCGGTACAATTACAGCTTCGGTACGACTTCTAACGTTGGCTTGGACACTGAGACGGCAGCAGTGTTTCCACCTGATACGGTATCCCCAAAAAGCTCTGGTGAAAAGTAGGTTGAAAGGAGTAAAATGTGTTCTGTAGCCCTCTCTGACCACCCATGTATTGGGTATACGGTCGTGAGAGCTTATTTACCACTGCCGCTTTTTTCCTCATTACATATCACGTTATCGACTATATTTCTTTGTACGATTACTACGATACCATACCATACGATTTCAATGCGTCACTGAAAATATAAAAAACTCGACTCATCCCTCATCGATATTAGTAGAGAATTTTATAAAGTTACTACCACTATAAATAGAATAGGTTTTTAACCACTATAGCCGATGGTTTAGGTATCTGCCTTCGAATCTGCCACCCTAGTTTAATAACTCATGCGGATAGCTCGTACTATTGTTTCAAAAAAACTAATGTACGATGTGTATCGTTGTTTCGGATACTAAGACGGGGATAGGCTCACAACCTATCACGTTGTGCCAAATAAGCTCTGTGAAAAGTCGCTAGAAAGGACTAAAACATCTTCTAAACCTCTTTCTGGCCACCTCAGTATTGGGTATACGGTCGTGAGAGCTTATTACTATTATTATATATTCTTTACTGATCTCAGTCTGAAGACTGTTAAACGTGGTAGAGCCAAGCGGCGGCTTTTGCTGCTGCTCTAATGGGCCGGCTCGATCGGATTGGTACCACTATCTAGGAGAATATCGACGTGAAGGCGTACATGGGCGACGGTAATCACTTACCATCAGGTAAACCACTTGCTCGTTTGCCGCCTTTCCCTTAAAAAAAACACTTATACGTATTGAAGATACTTATTTTAAGTTCATACCGCTTTTCTAATAATATAAATATAGAAAAGGAACATGTCCTAATTGACTCATTCATCTTCGCCGAGCCGAAACCGCTCGGCTCGGCTAGCTAATATACCTGAAATTTTAACTCTTTTATATTGTAAGAACTCGCTAAGAAAGGATTTTATTATTTTCTTCACCCAAGGGAAAAGATAGAGGATGTAAGTTTGTATGAATACTGTATATACAAATTTTTAAGGTAAATTTATGGCAGGTATTTGGTTTTTGGTTAGAAATTAAACAAAACGTAATATAGGGTTTTTGGAATTATCCTCTTATAGGAGGGGATAAAAATGTGTTGAGGAATTTCTAGGTTTCATAGTAAAAACTATAAAATTGTTATTTTTCTTTTGGTTGAAACTTAAGAACAGAAAAGGTGTTTCAGTAATTTTGGAAAATCATTCCTTATAGGAGTACAAAACCAAATTGTAATCTAATCTAATCCTAACCGAATGCTACTAGTTTGTTGATAATAATTTTAATTAATAGATCCGTTTTAGGCGAGGACTTTTTGATTTTCTAATCAGAAAAATATTTGTTATAACGAATTTTTATTGAATTTAATTTTCTTATTAAAAATAACATGTAATACGTTCTCTTATTTTTTATTGTCTTTTTCAATGCGTGCCTCACTCTTGTTTACGTCACAGTCTTATTTGCTTAGTACGAGCTTCGGGATTTAACAGTATGAAATTTTACTTGTGATCTTTTTTTTATTACTGGAATGGTGTGACTAATGTGATAACATTCCATCTGATGGTAAGTGGCTCCTGCAGCTCAACATCATCTAACAACTCCAAGGAAAAGTTATAGATGCGTTGTAAGGATTAAGGAATAAAATGGACGTATTTACATGATTGAGTTTTCGCTGTTTTGAGAAATGGGAAATTGTTTCGGAGCTACGCCCCTTTAGTGATTTCATTTCAGTGCCTATGAATATCGGCACGTTGTTAGAGTGCTACTAAGAATTGGGAGAAGCATGGCCGTGAATTAGTCGAGCAAGTAGTAATTCAACAGTGTTCCTCACTTTTCCCTGCCCTTGGCCAGGAACGTCAGCTGGGTGGCACCCAGCGAGCGGGCGGGAGCTTGTCCAGAGTTAAACAAAGGCTATTTAAAGACTCATGGTATCTAATTACCACTGGACGCTAACCTGAGGGATAGCAATTGCATTAAAGAATGCTGTCTTCGGTTATTTAATTTTTTGTCTTAAGCGGCCTCTTAGAATACCCGATGGATAA
Organism: Bhutanitis thaidina; assembly: GCA_029286595.1. Lineage (NCBI taxonomy): Eukaryota > Metazoa > Arthropoda > Insecta > Lepidoptera > Papilionidae > Bhutanitis > Bhutanitis thaidina. The sequence goes on from JAGSMS010000014.1 coordinate 5,965,196, forward strand.
GGAAGGGTTTAAATTCTAGGTATATTCCCATCCTTCCTCGTCACATACACACATTATTTAAATAATTGTATTCATAATCATTTATTTGCCCAATGTAGATATGTTACAAGTGTGAATTATACATTGGTGCGCTATATTCTACTCAAATCAACAGAGTATGCAAATTTATATGTTAGCTAAAAGACTGTCAAATTATTTAATGATTAATATTAAAAAGGTCAATTATCGAAAATTTAAATAAGACGAACAATAGATAAAATTAACATTAATATTAACAGCAATTCCTTAACATTATAGTAACACTGTAAAGCGAGAAATGAAAATTCTCTATAATGTCTAAAACCACTTTTAATTTTTTAATTAATAACTATACCAGTGATGATTTCTTTCTTACACTAACAATAACATTCTTTACATGAAGTAATTATAGGTCCTTCCCAAATATCCTTAAAGGCCTGCAAATCATCTGTAGCTCCTCTGGTGTTGCAGATTTACGTGGGGGTCGGTAATCACTTAACATGAGATGAGCCTTTTCATAAAAAAAATGTTTAGTGTTTCTAAGCGAGATGGAATACACATTAAGCTTAATTAAAAGACTTCTATTCTATATGAATCCATACGTTATACATGAGGTTACGGTTTTCGGGCATAATCATAATATTATATAATCGTGTTTATATTATATACATAAGCACATACAAACCAATTGACGACAACTAACATTTTTATTGCATTTTTTTTGTATTGATCTAAATTAAATATTAAATTAGTCAAAATTAATTTAATAATACTATGGTAATATACACATAGTATTATTAAATTCTATAAAATATAAAAGCTTTCGGCGGTGGACATTGTGCGAAATTAAAAAAATATTTCATGATGTGTAATGTTATGTTAATACATAGACGTTTTATTAAATCCATCTCAACACATTAAATAACTGCTTACTAAACATTTTACTTCAATTATCATTGAGTTCGGAATTTATAGCAAATAAATGCTGTGTAATATAAACGTACATTCGTGGCATTTTTTACGACTACAGGGATATTTTAGGAGGAAATTGTTGAAGAAACTTAACGGAAGGAGGTTATTTCGGACAATAGAAAGTGTATTTACAGCGTGGAGTAAATATATTTTACCTCATGAAAATTGTTTATTTTTAAGTATTTGGTGGCCAGGGCATTTGCTCTTATCAGTCCGCTGCTAGAGAAACTTTCACAGGCTGCCATTTTACTTTTCTTAACGATGCTACGAGAATAAGAATTTAAATTACTCACAATGCTGTTCTATATCGAGAATGATGTCTATGGGTATTAGAGACCATTTATGAATACGTGAATGAACCTAATGAAGAGCCTATTTTTTTGTAAGAGTTTCCAATTCAAATCAAGAATGATGATGGAATAACGAGACAGTGATATCTGCGTACAAAAAGTTACAAAGATCACTAACGTACAACAGAAAAAGAGTAAGAGTAAGAGGTCCAAGAGTGCTTCTTTGAGGTACCCCATAACTATATGATGATACATCACTCGTGTGAGTGTTACTTTAACTTGTTGTCTTCGATTACATATTCTTACTTGCTATCCCTTTTTTTGTCGCGGTAGTAAGTAGGTAAGTAGTTTTAATAATGTTTTCAACGTAAAATACCTGTTTGTCTTGTTGTTCTAATTCTTTGAACCATTGTTTTGGTCACACATCAACGGTAATTCAATGGGTGTTCTCTTAATCATTTTTAAATAGTTGATATTTTGAATAACGCCCCATATACCTTTAAGGTCACCTAATTTTTTTTTCAAACAAATTCCTAACTACGGTATCCAAGGTATAAGTAATATTATTATTATGCTTAATTTTGTTGTGTGGATTAGAGGATAGCCTACCTGACTAGTGAACTATGTATCCTAGCTAAGCCCAAATTATGCATCACAATAATTATTGATATTTCGATAAGGTTATGCTATGTGTGAGTGTATGTAGGACGGTAACGTTTACACTTACGGCGTTATAACTTCTCGTGCGCAGTTGGCAACTGCCGATTATTCGGAAGTTGTCGCCGTTGTCGAAGTCGGCTAGGAGGAAGAAAACATTTGAATATCATCTATATTACTTAGAACCAGATTAAATTTTGGTTAACCTCTTAAAATTTAATATTTTACTTTATTTTATTTTTAGGAAATATAATAATAAATAGAAGTGTAAATACAAGATACTCAAAATAATGCATTTGATGACTCTCATCTCTCTCATGCTGTTTGAGTAAGGGGGGCTTAGCTTATCAACTGAGAAAGATCTGCTGTCATGAAAATTGATCGTTCCCGAGCGAGAACTAGGGCAGCTAGTATTTTACTTTTTAACTGGAGCAAGAAAGTTTTTATGAGTTTTATTTAGGTTCACAAAACAGGTGATGTTGCGACAATGATATTTTTTAACTGGATTTTGTAGAAGACATCACTGTTGCTGTTTTTAATTTTTAAAAGGAACATCCTTTAAACTTTTATTGAAAACTGTTAGCGATTTTACTGTTGTGTAATGTTTTGAATAATTTTTCCCATCAAGTTGCACAAAATTTTCAGATATCCTCTTATTGCACGCTTCAAAACGAAAGCGCAAGCGGTTGTGGGAGTGCATTATTATCAAATTCTTTATAATCACGCGACTTACCTACTTTATTTAAATCGCTTTAACGAATTTTGTACTGCATGTAGATATAATAAAAAAAAACCATTACGATGAGAACATTAATGAACTAAGTTGAGTCGTGTAGCCTAGTGGTCAAGACTTTCGCTTTAGTTTCAGAGCGCGAGTGACCTGAGTTCAGTCTCCCGTCACCACTAAAATTGTTAATAGAAGTTTTAAGTACTGAACCACGTGCTCGGCGGTGAAGGAAGACATCGTGAGGAAACCTGCATATCTGATAAATAATAAAAAAATATAATTTCGTTTCAAGATGCCCGCCAACCCGCACTGGAGCAGAGTGGCAGACACTTCCCGATGTCAAACCATCTCAGTTATTTGATTAGAAGGCCTTTACCCAGCAATCGGCATATACAGGCTCTTACTTTTCTGTGCTACTGTACTATAGATAATTAACATGAGCGTTTTGAGGTGTGCACTTTTGGGGTTTTCAAACTATCTTTTAGATCGTCGTGTGGATATCGGATAAAATATGTCCCGTCTTCTGTCTTGGGTGTTATGGAATGCGACTAATGGAAAATGTGAGTAATATCTAAAACTTATAAACGAGCCTGTGGCGATTGAATGGCGGCGAAAGGTCTGTCCAAATTTGCTGAATCCCACGATTTAGTGATGGGGAGCAGCATCACTTGTGCGTGGGTACTGTCAATGCGCTCACCAACCCGTTTGACCAAGGTAGCTTGGGCAAACGGATAACCCTATTTAAATAGGTCTAGCTGTTCTCACGTGATGTGTAAACTAACGATGATGCATAACTTCAAATTGAAACCGATAGCTCTTATAATTACCACCATTTTTAATTAAAATTGATGGTGAATGTCGAACATTAAAATTTATAGAATAACCTTTTCTTCATGAGTCGAATGGATCTAATTCTATACAGATAAACAGACGGTGTGTGTTTTTGAATGACAAGGTTAGCGACGTGTGGATAGTATGCAAACAAAAAGCTTTTACAAACAACAATAACACATCGCTGGAATATGTACATATCTATTACAGATATTTTATTACTGGCTGAGTATTATGTTGAGAAACTATTGTTTGCTGGAACTAAATAATGTTGACAAGCACGTGACGGGTTTTATATTTATAACTTTTTAACTTTCACGAAAACACGGTACCCAAAATCTTTCGGAGAATTTGAATTTGAATGATGAATGATTTGGTGTTATATTATCAGCACTGGAACACGGTCAATCTCAACTGATTAAACAGAAAGTATCAATTTATTAAGGTTTCAGTCAGTCGCTAAATTTACTTCCTATTGAAATTGAAGGAGAAAGTTTTTAATAAATATAACCATACCGCTAGATGACCTTGATTCACCTTGAATTACATATAAATTATGTATAATACTATCCATTATTTGCATATTTTAATTAGTAATAAGCTACCGACAGATGATAAGTATTCGTTTTAATGTTCGATTAAATTTAGTTTTATCTGTAACTAATTTACAGGTTACATTTTATTTATATTTTATTCTTAATTCTATATTTCTTAACTCGTGTACAGGCAAAGGTCATATAGGTGCGTCATACGGTTTAAAACAGTGTTGTTAAACAGAGAAAAGCTAAGTAAAACCATGACGTGACGGGCGGACCGAGAGACCGAGTGAAGATAAACAAATGAAGCGTCCTTCGAACAATAAAAAATCATGACGAGGAATAAACCTATCTGTTACAGATATCTGACTTGACAATTGTGGAGAGAGTTGCTTACGTAAATGTTTTACTATATATTTAGTCTAAAAAGGTATGATAAATTAATATAAGCTTTGGATTTATTTATTTTCAGATTATAGCAAGTACTGGGATTTTATAATCTGATTTATGAATTCGTTTTTTAAACTTATTGTCTTTAATTTTATTAATGCTAAGTATTATCAGTTTTAAGGAAGAAATTGTTTAATAAACAATTTGTTCCCTTAAATTATTAAATTCTGAAAAAAAATTAAATTACACATAAATTTAAAATTTTTGAAGTGGTAATTACCGAAGTCCATGTTGGCCATAAGGGCAAAATAGTGGTATGAACCACTATTTTTTTTTAAAATGGTGTGCAGTGGTGCGGGAAGTCGTTGGCTGTAGTTAGCTCAGGCCTGAGTTTTGAAGTAATCTATAATGGAGGCCTATATTTAGCAGACGATTTGTGATAAGCTGTAATGATGATAATGAAATATCTTCGACCATGCCTTCAGTGCTCCAAAATGATCGAAATAAGAAAGAAAACTTTATTTAAATAAGTTAAAAATTTAAATGTTTTACCTTGAATGTAAATTTTGAATGTTGTTGTGAGTCGATTGAATGTTGGAATATTTTTAAGAAAGAGATATAAAATGATGTTAAAAACAGATTATTAATATTGAATAACACAAATTGAAATTGATTCTACGCAAAGCCTATGCTGTGTGAAGAAGAACAGAATAATTTGTAAAACGCGTTCGCCGAGAATAGGATAGCAGAAATACATTTTCCGAGAATATTACCCTCATAATTAAATTTGTTCCCTAACTCGAATTCAATTTCGGTCTAATTTTCTGGTTTAGTAGCCTAAGGCTCGTGTAACACCCAATTCACATTACGCACATGAATATACGTCATTGTGAATTCTGTGTTTACCTGAATTTTACCACGTGTTCTCGTCGAGCCTATACTGAAGTCCAACTTTATGAACTCTCTCAATAACTCAGGTGAGTAGAGGCTAATTCTTCAAAACAAATTCATTATTCCATGGAGCCAATTTGACATTTTACTTAGCATCTCAGTAAGCCAAGCCAAGTTTAGCTTAGCCTTAGCAAGCCAAGTTTCAGCTTTATACAACGTTACGAAGACCGGGCAAATATGAGTCAGCTAGGACAATATGGAGCCTACAGTCAAAGTTCATACCATTTTTTTAATGGTTAACTCTTCTCTCAGTTTTCGTGCTCAACTGAAGCTTTGTAAAGAAATTGAGAGCAAAATTTTCCGCTATCAATAATATTTTGGCTCCAGATCTTGAAGCTTTAAAATAAAATGTGATGGGTATATTTAAGTAAAAATGTCACAATATTACATTGTATATCATTAAAAGCTGTAAAGCAGCAGCCGAATGGTTAGGGGATCTGCCACCGAATCACGACACCAGCATTTTATCCCCTATGTACGATTCGTATTGTTGGCCTTTACACTAAGACAGCGATAAGCTCACCACCTGTCATGTTGTTTCAAATAAGCTTTGGTGAAACGTGGGTTGAATGGATTAAAATAAACTTCTGACCACACCAGCAGCCTGTAGATGCCTCACAGCTGGGCAACGGCCTCATCTCGATTTAAGTGGCTTTCGAAGTCTGAAAGGTCCGTTCACAGGTCTTCGATGTTGATTATTTATTATTTTTCAGACCTGCGGGTTTCCTTACTATGTTTTCCTTCATCGCCAAGCTCGGGGTAAGTTCTGCACTTAAAATTGCAATTAAGTATTTTAGTGGTTCGAGCCCTGGTCACTCGGTCAATATGATATTCAAGCGCCCTGATATTTTATTAACACTTAACTCCTACGGTATTGAAGGAACATCAGCAGATTAGTGATCGACAGTACGGTTTCCGTCGCCGTTGTGATCTTCTACTTTACCTGACTCATCAATGTGCAGAAGCAATTGAGTCCAAGGGGGAGGCTTTGGCGGTTAGTTTGGACGTAGCGAAGGCCTTTGATAGGGTTTGGCACAAAGCTCTTCTTTCAAAGTTTCCTTCTGACGGGGTTCTCGAGAAATTGTGCAACTGGGTCACAAGCTTCTTCGCAGACCAGAGCATCAAGGTTGTTGTCATCGGTGCATGCTCGGATTCCAAACCCGTGAATGCTGGTGTTCCACAAGGCTGTGTGCTATCTCCCACCCTGTTCCTATCATATATCAACGACATGCTACATATAAGTAGCATGCATTGCTATGCAGACGTAGCACGGGTGATACCCTATATACAGGCTGTGCGAATATTTCTCGGGAACATGTCGAAGAGTAACGGAACAAACTTGTGTCTGAAGTCGAGACTTTGTTAAACAAAGTCTCGGAATGGGGCCAACGTAATTTATCAACTTAAAAAGACAGATTTGCGCCTTTAACGCTAAAAAAATCCCTTTGTCGTTTCTCCTCTTTTTGAGAACATTACCGTTATCCTTGATCCTTCGTCTGCGTCTCTTTGCATTTTTTACAAAATTTACCACGGGGAATGTTCTGAGGAACCTTTTGGAAAGATTCCAGCAGCTGAGTTTCACCCATCGTACATCGAGACAGAATTCCAAGTTCCAACAATAAGTAAAAGTAATACCTAGATGGTTGAAATTCCATCACCGTGCGTATCTCTCGAAGTTTCCTGCCACGCACTTCGACTTTGTGGAATCAGCTGTCGCCAGCGGTATTTCCGAAAAGTTATGACTTAGGGATTTTCAAGAAAAGAGCCTATTCCTTCCTTAAAGGCTGGTAGCGCATCTGTAGCTCCTGTGGAGTTGCGGATGTTTATGGGCGTCCGTGATCACTTACCGTTTGCCTCCTTCTTTTATAAAAAAAAATCTTAGTTGCTTCGGCTCGGTGTCATGTCTATGTTACATGAAGTAGATTTCATGCTTACCGAAAATATTGTAATGCAAATATATTTATCAAGGGGGTTATTTCCTCGAGAGTCCAATCAAATAAAACTTACGTAAATAACTATGCGGTAGCGGCGTAATAAACTGCCACCTCTTAATGCCGTGGGTATCGTAAGACACCGACTAAGGGTAAAACCTTGAATATCACATCTCCAAAATAAATTCCCGGGAAAAACGTGGCACGTTACTCGTCACGTTCTACCTCCCGGAGAGGCGAAAGATGTCATGACATACGGGAATCCGTAATCTCTGCCTACTCATATAGGTGATCAGTGACAATGATCATATAAACACATATAAACATTCATGACTTGGGTATAATACTTCATATTCATTAAAAGTGTTGCAGCTAACCCGGGTTTTGATCCCGCAATCCTCAGCTTCGAAGGCAGGGTAACTACCAACTTGGCTATCGGGCCGACAAATTCACGATACGTAACCCTAATCAAAATAAAAGAGTCTCTTCCAGAAATTACCTCAAATTAATTCGGTCGAAATGCTCCGGCAACTTCTGATAACGTAATTCAATTATTTCAACTCTGATTCCTGCAGCAATTAAGTTCATCCAATATTTTTTTTTCCATCAATTTCTTCATTCAATTAAAGGAATTTCAATATTGTTATTTGTATATTTGAAATAATTCTTATGCTATTACGTACTTCTTTCTTCACTTGTATAACTGCGCCCTCCTGGAACTAACATGAAGGCGCTAACAATAGCTGGCGTGACATAAATACAAGACTTGCCCTTACTCACTTAAGTGGGCAGGTGGGTCGGTGAGCGCAGTGCACCAGCTATGCTCTCTATTACTACTCTGTGAGTTTTGGGTTCGGTGTAAAAACATTACGTCACAGAAATTTTTGAAACTATTAAATCCTTTTAACAAATGATTGTGACATGCCGTCGTTTCATTGGTGCGTATTTACAACTTAACACTCATATTTTCAATATCCTGAAATGATTTATAAAGCGACAAGAGTTCATATGATGTTATGTATGAAGCTGCTTAGAGCTTTAATTAATCAATACCATCATATGGCAAGATTGTTGCTATTTGGTGTAGGCAGATTGACGTCGGCGGGTTCGGCGAAGACCCGGGGAACGTTTCATAGACTTCTTGTGGTGGAGTCTCCGTTATGTTGAAATTCTGATGTTTGTGAATTATTTATAGAAAATGTGAATGTGCACATACCGGTTACAGAGATTTTAATTCCGCATGAATAACCCGCCTCAATTGCTATCGCTTGGATTTTTTTTTAATGTAAGTTTTATGTTACCACTAATTTTAGATTTTTTTTTTTTTATTTTACAGATTTTTACACTATTACAGATTTAATAGAAATTTAAAACGTAAACAACTATTGTCAAAAATAAATAAGAAATAAGCCTCCGTAGCGTAACTCTGTTATAGTGTGATAGAGTTGTTTTTTTTTTTTCAAAAGACCTAAATATTTATGACCTTTGGTGCATTTAACTTTCATATAATTTTCACGTCCAAAAGCTAATATCGGTAGATATCTTCGTTAACATTAGACATAATTTTTCGCATAGTTAAGTTCAAGTCAACAGTCGCTGCTTAACTTAGACATTTCCTATAGATAAGAAAAACAATATCTTCTTTTCTATATATACGTATAAAAGTAAATGTTCGTATATATGAGATTGATAAACTCTACCACCGTTTGACCGATCACTATGGATGTTGACACATGTTTGCGTTTTTTCATCGAGGTTTTTATGTCATGCCATTTTTTTATAACTCGTCACTAGATGGTGCTGCAGCACATCAACTTCTATTGCGTTCAACCGGTTGCCATGAAAATTTGTATGGTGTTATTTGAGCACGGTGAATATTTTTATTAAATTCAGTACTTACAAAAATAGTCAACGTGGAGCGCGACCTGAACCCTTCAAATAGTTGTAATGTAGAAATAAATGCACGTTTTTATGCATTAATTACTTAGAATTTGTATTCTCTGGAAAAGTATGTAACTTTCCAAGTGCTTATGTTTTAATACCCCAGTATCAAATAATATCAGTAAAACAAATAAAAAGAAAATAAATTACAAAATAGTTTTATTATCTAAAGTTAATGCTAAATTTCTGTACATATTCAAGACAAGTATTAAGGTGCTTCATCAGATCTCAGTGGAAGGTATTGATGACGTTTGCTATATAACGGACGGCGTTGTGGAATTTGTATCGTCTCCAGAGAAGAACGTGACTGGGCTACTTGTTGTCCCAAATTACCAACTGGAATAGGAGTCACAGAATACCCAGCGGCTACTAAAGCCGCAAACTCTTCAGGTGTGTATGCTTTGTTATTTTTCGGAGGTGGTAAACGAACACGTTGATCATTGCTATGTTGTTCGACAGAAAGCTGTTGATGTTGCTGCTCCGTACTCGCAGGCTGTTCCGCTCTGTAGGACTGCTCCCTTGCAGATTGGTCCGATTTCGCTGATGGTTCTGTTCTCAAAACGGGTCGTAAAGCTCTTTTGGGAGCAAGATTTTTGTTAACATAAATCGTTGAAAGTGGAGCTTTCGTTGATTCGATAGATCGGGCTTGATCTACAGATCTGAAAGATAGAGGCGTCAATTCATACCTGCCTCTCTGATCATTAGATCGATATAAAGGTCGGATGTAATATTGTTCTCCTACAATTTGAGCAGATTGAGGAGCCGAAGGTAAGCCTTCAGGTCCAGCCTGATTGTAGATTTTAACTGTGCGCGTTTTCTCTGGCTCTGGGAAGCGTTTTAAGTAAGTCAATGGTCTTTCAACGTTTGCAATCGCGATTCGAGGCTGCTCTTGTCTAATTGCTGGGATTTGCTGACTCTGGGGGTCTACAAATCTGTACTGTTTTTGGTTTCCTTCGGGTGATTGGTATTGAGGTATGAACACATAATTGTGTTGAGTTTGAGGCTGCAAATTTTGTAAATTAGGAGCAGGCACAATTTTCAGTCCTTGAGATTCAGGACGGTCATATAATGGTTGCTGTACAGACTGAGTTGCTTGTATTGGGATGTAACGCAGGGTTTGTGCTGTACGTTGAGGTTGTACCGCACGGTATTGGTTCAGCAACGGTTGCTGTTGCGCTTGCACATTTGTTGTTTCAATTAGATACTGTTGGGGCGCAGTTGACGCTTGCGTAGGTGCAACATGAACCTTTGGGCGCAGCTTAGTCGGTTTCTTACTCGGTTTTGTTACATATCTGTCGACCTGAAATGAGAAAAATATTTTCAAATAGGGTTTAATTTTAAAACAATGTAAACTAGAAACTATAAAGCGTATTTTATATAGGTTCGCTTTTCGTAAGGGATAAGTAGAAATTTGTAGGGCCTACAAATTTTTTTCGGGTTTGGAAAGTTTGTCTATTTGCAGTATATGTCTATAAAATGCCTACCATGTCATAATGGCATAACAATCCCCACCACCTTTTTTCAGTGGGTGAGGTAAGAGTGAAAATTGAATAGTCTTAAAAAATGTTGGTGCCCAACAGATGGCGAATCTGGTATTACGATCGCCGATCCACCTGCCAAGCGTGTCGATTATAGTAAATCCCTCCCTATGAGAGAGGCCAGTATCCGGAAATGGACTATTTAGAGACTTAAAGAAAGAAGAAAGAACACGTCTGCAAGAAATAGGAGTAATTTCTGTAGAGCAGAACTGTTTTTTTAAAGCAAAGCTCCTATTTGACTCTGGGAGTTGTAGAAGACTTCAAACACCTTTGCACATGGTATGTAGTATTACAAGGCTTAGTTTAATGATTAGCATACCGGCCTACTAGATTAGAACGTAGTCATAGGTCCTTGGTTCTAATCACAGTCGAAGTCAATATTTATGCAACACAGAAATTATCGATTCTTAGGTCTGGTTGTGTTTTGTTAATGTGTTCCGTACCTTACACACTTTGTTCGTTCCTGCGATCTTATCGCATAAGCACCACATCGGATATGGGAAAGTAACTACAAACTACGAGTCTAAGTAACACAGAGGCTCGTTGCTACTTTCCCGTAAATTATTACCGTGCGCAATTGACAATTGCTGACAGTATTTGGAAATTGTGGTTATGTTAGACGTTGGCGAAGAGGATCATCGACAGTACAACAACCACCTTCAATTTGATATAGTAAACATTATTTGTTAGAAAGTTGTATGAAGCCGGAGTAGTTTAGTAGTAAGTGACCTGGGTTATGACGCTTTGTGGCCCAATTGTACTTTAAGTTTTGTGTATTAAAATATGGTTTTACCTGCTGGTATTGTTGTCCCTGATATTGTTGTGCGATAGCTTGTGGTGATACTTGTGATGGTTGCTGAGTTTGCGCATAGGCTTGCTGTCGTTGTTCCTCCTGGCGATTTGAATGACCGAGAAAAGCCAATAGTTCTTGATCGAAAGTGTTAGGAGATGTACTGCCTGTGTCACTAACAGCAAGTGCAGCACCTACTGATGCTTCACCGCCATTGGAAAAGTAATTAGGGCGCGCGATAACTGCATGCGATGGTTGCAAGGAGACCTAAAAATAAATATTTTGATAATTTCGTTGGAGTGGTTTGAACCTCCCTGAATCCTATGGGGGTCGTAGATTTGAATAAGGCCAAAACTGTCTCATCACCTTTGACAAATATCTTTAACAGGTGGTAGATTCCGTCCCTGCCGGAATCGTCTAGGAACCACCTTTTTACCTATTTCAGCCTGATTGGTGGCTGAACAATCACAGATCAACATTTCAATCATAGATGTATTCTGGTTTGCAAGGTATCCAAAGGTGTGACAACGCATCTGTAAACTTCATCGATTGAAGCGGTTTGCATACGTGTATGGGCTGCAGTAGCGACTTCGCCACTGCATCATTTGGGGAATATCTATTCTAATTCTAGTATACAAAATACCTCTGATAATAGCGGTATTTTGTATACTTGTATTGGTTATGTTCGCCAAGCTCGGCGATTACGGAGAATTCGTCCAATTTCACTGAGACCTATTTACTGCAGTTGAGTTCTGAAGACTGTTGTGAGGCTGATAATTATGATTATAAAATATCGCCGATATCATTAGCATATTAAGAAATACAGAAATATTTCTATAGTTATCATTTATATAATCTTAGTAAGTTCTGTGCAGCAAATATTATGCTACACATACAAAAATCCTGGAATGAACACTACTTTTAAAGTGAACTGAAATCTAAAGGGGACCTGATTTCGAAATAACCCGTATGCATTATAGTGTAATTATACAAATATTACCTGTCCTGCAAGTTGTGGGTCCAAATAGTAGAAAGGTTGTAAATTCTGCTTGTGCTCAGGCTGAGGATTGGCGTATAATTGCTGTAGCTGCTGACCGCTAGCTAAAGGTGCTTTTCTTTCCGGCTGCAGTTCTAATAACTCTTGAGGGTTGAGTGAAAATACTTGGCCGGGACGATATTCTTCAACATCGACTCTTCTGTAATAAACAATATATTTAATTAATTTCTGAGCTTGTATAAGTTAGTAGTGTCATCGTCATTATAGTCAGCCTGTAAAGAGCCTTAAGGTGGGAGGATTTTCCGTAAACAGCACGCTTAGCAAGTATTTTAGAATCGATTGATCTTGTGAAACAAAAAAAAAGGAAGAAATGTCATCATATGATTTATATAAAAAAAAATGCAAAAATTAATAAAAAATGTTATCAATGTTTTTTTTTTATAGAAGAAGGGTAGACATTTTACTGTAACCCAAACTCTTCATCAGCCTATTTTATTACCCACTGTTGAATTTAGGCTCCTCCAAGAAAACGTCAGCAAAAGCCAGCACATATTTCTTGGAAGGTTTGCTTACTCAACACGCGGCTTGATGAGCGCCGTGGCGGTACCTTCGCACTACTGCTGATGCTGCTCGTCTCTGGGTTTTAAGTTCAGCAAATTAGAACAGATTTTCCCCCAACATTCAGACGCCAGGGCCTCGTGGAGGTGAGGTTGGCATTTGGAGAAAGAGATGGTGAATATTCCGCCATACACATAACGCAAAAGAGGTAAACTTTCAACAGAGTCACAATCAATAAAATTTTGAAGAGATTACATTTTGTACGGAACATATGCGGCAACAAATTTCCTGCATATATTTAATTCCTACTCAATAATAAAAAAAAATCAAGGTTAACTTACCCCAAAGTTTTGTCTTCTTCTTGGGGTTCTTCTTGTACTGGGGGTGCTTGATCCTGAAGAAAAAAAGTAATAACATGTTATTCGATATCGAAAACTTCTAGTTATAAAATAAAATGTGAATAATATTAATCTGTCTATCCAGGTGTGTGATTTTCCCATGATTACGGTATTGCAAGACATTTAATATCTATAAAAAAATGCACATCATTTTAATAAAAACGTTTGCGCCAAATTAAAGATGCAACAATAATGCATGGTATTACACGTGTATCGAGCATGCTGCAATTACCTGTATGTGTTACATTACACGCATGCTGGTGAAAGCCAAGGAAAAATGAGACAATGCGGCGCGATTATCGGACATTTTTGAAACCAGCGACGTGACTTTGCGTTAAATGCAGCCAACCGACAAATGCAATGTGGATTAAACTATAAAATAATACATTTGTCCTTGAATATTTTGTAATATCTGTTTTATTATACTTAATAATATGATAGAATAATAACAACAAAGACCATTTACATCACAATATACATATATCTTAAAAACGCGCAGAAAAAAGATCTTTCCTCTACTTTCCATGACAAAAAAGTTCGTTGAGGATGACAACAAACCGTAAATAAAAATAGATTTTTCTTTAATTATTACCATAAAAACTTTTGATTTAATATTAATATCCGACTTCCTATTTCCCCGAATAATTTACGGGCACTAATGAATGCCTTTTCAAGTACAATACTTCCTGAACAGTTCGACATTTACTTGAATGAATACTTTTTAATACCATCCCAACAACGTCAAATTCTATCACCTATGTCTTAACATACTTTTTTAACATATAATATACCTTTGTAACAGACATAACAATTTTCGCAACTATTACGAATATAAAATAGCAGGACGTTCCTATGCGCGACACGCCATTCTGAACGCGACAAACGTGTTATTAGACAGCGCAACATCTATTTCCCTCTGCAAAACATTCCGCCTAACTGTAATTTCGCGCTAAGTTAATAGTACTCGCTGACGAAATGTAAGGAGACGCTATTAAAACAGTATTAGGAGCGTAAAAGCAGACAAATGATATGACACAACTTTTAAAGTAACTTTTTTTTTGATTTTATCACATCAGGCTATTATAGTCCACAGCATCACTAGTGCGAGGGCACTAGTGATGCTGCTCCCTACCATTACTCTATAGGATTTGGATTCTTTTGTCATCATTCGGTGGCCAAAATCCCGTCTGTTACTTTGATGTTATCCATATTTGACATTAGTCGCCTTCCGTAAGACACATATATATAGACACAGGCACAGGCAATTAGGAGTCATGTTGTCTTTAATCAGAGATCCATACGATGTGGTTATATATGAAATATTAAAGGTTTAGATTTGGAACATCCAATATGAGTTTAAAAGAAACCTAAATTGAATAAAAAAAGTTTTGACTTTGACTTTGAATGGAAAATTAAAAACTGTGTCCACTAAGTGGATTACAAATTTTTGGCAATTCGTAGTACTAGGATAACAATATTAAGTCAATTCGTATAACAATAGTTGTAAAATTGTTAACAGTATTAATTCAGGTTAAATTTAAAGGCTGTCCGTAATTTAAAGATGCGTGTGTGCTTACATATAATGGTACCTATTATGACTTATAATAAGCCACGATAGCCGAGTGGTTAGGGAATCTGCTCCGATTCAGTAGAACCGAGTTTCTCTAGGTGAAGGAAGGACTCGTACCAATGAGTTTTTCAAATTAAGTATTTGTATCTAAGACTATGACATAAAGACGGCGACATGTTGATTTAAAATTACTTACATGTCTAGATATAATTTGTGAGTGTGTGATAGTATTCCGAGACTAAGGGCTATGCTCGGAGTTTCTCTGCGCGATAGAGTCTGCAATGATGATATCCGCAGCAGTACTAGTGTACTCCGTCATAGTCGCAAGGATCAGCAAGCTGAAGTGGCAATGGGCCGACCACATAGATCGCCGAACCGACAACCTTTGGGGAAAAACGTTCTCGAGTGGCAGCCGCGTACAGGAAAACGCAGTGTGGGTCGACCACCCACAAGATAGAGTGACGACCTGCGTAGTGTTGGGAGGTCGATGGATGCAGATGGCACAGGACTAAACTTTATGGTAATCTTTTGGGGAGGCCTATGTTCAGCAGTGGACTTGTGGTAGGCGTAAATGAATGAATGAATGAAACTATTCCTAGCTTTTTATATCTCTATGGTATTATTAGGAATGCATAAAATCTGTTAAACAAATAATATTAAAAATGATTTATTTTTCCCGTTTCTTCTTCGTCAGACGAACCTCATTACGAATCAGTGGAATTATGTAAAGAAATGACATTTGACAAACGTAATTTGAATTTCTTATCTCAAATAAACTTTTTTCTTTTCATTTTATCTTCATTTCATTCCTCTGACCAACCCAGTATTGCGTATATGGTCGTGAGGGATTTTATTTTTATTTAAAACTTTTGTTTATATAACCTCCAGCTATACCGGGACGCTAACAGGATGTGTAGCTATTGCGTTAAAGAATGCTGCCTTCCCCCGTTTTGTTTAGCCATAGACGCCATAGACGATCTCTTAGCCCACTCGATGAACGAGGAAATGTGAGATTTGAACCAAGTTACGTCCCTAACACAGTACTTAATTAAACTTCTTCTTCATAAAATAGTCACATGTTTTTATCATTTATTACAATAATTGCTTATCTTATATTTTATTAGTGACAGTAAATTATGCGACAAAAGAAATCCTTACAATGCGAGAAATGAAAATTAACTTCAATAACGTGACTCCTTTTGTCTTTTTCCACAACAATTAGATCTTGTTTCGTTTCGAAACAGTTAACTGAATTTCTTAAAAATGGAAAGTAAAGTAAATTTTTTTAGGTTAAATTAATGATAGTCAGGATTATCAATAACTTTTTAATAACATTAGTTAACATAATGCTACTGAAACTGATCAATATTGCTGACAAATCAAACTAAAATACTATTAATGAACTTACTTGACACACCTAAGGATTAGCTTTTTGAATTAACGATCGAGATCAAAATTACTTTACTAATAATAAATTTACTAACAATATTTGTTATTAAATTATATAATTCACTATACATCGTTAATAATTTCTTTTCTATTTACATTGTTTGTATTGAAAGGTGAAAGTGGACATAAAACGATTATGGCTGGTAGAATATGTATTGTTGTTGACCTCCAAACGTAATTACACTGAGACGTTATAATTTTCCTAATAATAATAACTACAATTTACAAACACATCAAATATTTAAGTGTGTCGGTGAGAATCATCGTTATATAGATAAATCTCAACAAGCAAATAGATAGTCAGACAACGCGAAAAATTACGTGACCATTCTTCCACGGGTTCTTCATCGTGACCATCTTAACAGTCTATTAATGGATGTGCAGCTCCCAAATATCCATTACATTCCAAAAATTAAGGGTTAATCTTTAAATTTAATTAAAAAACTGAGAAAAGCTCTAATTTACTTTAAATAGTTAAATAATTATCCGACTATTATATAATCTACATACTATGTCAATCGGATATTTATTTCCAGAGGTGACAGCATTATGAACTTACTGCTTGTTAAAATATGAGTTGTTTCTTGTTTTATTATGTAGGTAGCATGTTATAAAAGTTTCATTTACGCTTAGCGGAAATTTCGTAAGTAGTCAATGCTGCCAATTTTGAGTTCGATGTTAACTCCCATTCTATTTCAACACTTTGAAATGACTCATAGGTTTGTAATAGTTCTGGTCATTCATTAACATGCTTTATTATAGTATACTTCTAACACTAAATTAGGACAGAATTTATTGTGCCCATCAGACTTAAGAGAGTCACGCTACTTACTGGTTGTGGCATATTTATAAGTGACAGATTCTCCGTAAAGTACCAACATAACGCTACTGCGTTTCATATAATGATGACATGATACCCTGGTTACATACCCTCGGTCGATTCCAACCACGGTGACAACTTCCGAATATCGGCTGTTTTCAAATCCGCAGAATGTAAATATTAGTGCCGACAGTATCTATCTATAGACTGTACGCACCAACACAAAGACACGCGTATTTACCAAGAAAGAGACAGATACAGGATCAGTATCACGGAATATAAAAGGACAGTGTCCATGGACACATTACGGTAGCCACTAACAAAGTAGACGTTAGCTTGTTTATCACTCTAGTATTATAAGACAGTGAACTTTTGAACTCTGCTTGGAAAGAAACATGACTCTAGTGGCAAAAAGATGAAAGAAAATCCTCCTTAATAATTATGCCAAACTCAATTTGCAGAGACTACTTATAGGAATCAGCATCACTAGTCGGTGGGTACGGAGATTAATCTCAGCCTCGCCCACAAACCCGCCTTCTTGTATGAGCAAATCTTCCATGTAATACATTTGTCAGCCTCTTTGGAAAGCCAGTGCAGCAGTAACTCAGCCTGACGCAGATGAACAAATTGCATATTCCCTAAAAATATTTCTTTGAAACTACTTACGTGGTAATGAATTAATGAATGAATATACATTAATTGTACACCACAAAACAAAAGGATACAAAAAACAATAAAAAAGCAAGTTGAATAGAAGGTAAAATTTGCAAAAGTACAATCAAAGTCAATGTAAGTAAGCGTAATGATATCATTACGCTGTTAAACTATCGTCTGATGTTGTAATATACGTTTATATAAGGAACAGAATCTCGGATCGTTTGAATTTCACAACATTTTATTGTACCTTAAAGCTGCGACAGTCCAAAGGGCCAATCGTGACGTTACTGAATCTAGGACACAGAAGTGAAAGGGCGAGGTGCAGGACATAATTCAAGCTGTGGTAAAGTATAGTTACAATAGTTGTTTTTAAACTACATCTATGAACCTAGTTATTTCATTGAGATATAAATCACACACACAGTGGCATTAATATCAAGTTAGAATTATAATTCTAAATTTTAATTTTGTTATGCACAGAGTTTCTTACCAAATAAAATTTTGTTATCACTCATTATTGTAGAAGATTTCTACAAAATAACACGAGATTCAATAAAGGTAGCAAGCCCTTAATATCCCACTGTTAGATAAAGGCATCCTTTCAATTTTTGAAAAGCTTAAAAGCTGGAAGTGTTCTCTTTTGGACTGTCCCAGCTTTAAGCTACAATAAAGTGTTGACTTAAAATGACTCGAGATCGATTTGCCAAACTTCTCATATCCGCGAAATATCTCAGATATGCAGGTTGCCTCATCATGTTTTCCTTAACAGCCGAGCTCGAGGTAGATTCAGAACATAAAATTGTTAAAAACAGTTTTATTGGTGCCGGCTCTAGGGACCGAACCCAGGTCAGTCGCGTACTATGAAATTAAAACAAACGCTCTGATCACTGGGCTACCACCATCATCTATCAACCAACTATAAATATATTAAAATAACATTAACAAAGAAACGACAATAGTTCAATGTAACGGTAAGTATAATATAAACCCAGGAAGCCATAAACAACAGTAACTGACATCCCAGTACAAAATTTAAATTCAAAGAGCAAACTAAGGAGTAAGAGGCTTATACTAGTTACCATATAGTTAGGGGAACTGTAAGCGACATTGAAAGACATGTATTTGAAATTTAAAGCGACTCTGATGGAGTAACTGGTAGTTGTTTTTGAAGCGTATTACTGTACTGACAATCGGATGGACTGTTCCATATTTAATAAGAATTTTATTAATATTATTATATATAATACTGTTATTGGTTAATCGGTTACGTAACTCGGATTTTATGTATTTTAAATTAATAAAAAGAAGAATGTTACCGCCCAGTAAAACTAGACTGAACTAGAGCTGAAAAATTACTAATGGAGTGACCACTTTGGATCTATTAAAGTTTGATTAGGTTAGTCTTGTCATTTTAGTCCCTTGAACCCAGATTCCATTAGAGATTATTTGAGATAACATGGCAGGCGGTGAGCCGCTCGCCGCTTTAGTGGACACTAAAGAACTAGCGAACGCCACTAAGTTTCGAAAAACTCATTATGTGTTTTTAGTTCAATATCAGAACAATGATAATATATCGTAAAGTAATGAAAATAATTAATAGCTCTTGGAAAAATATAAGTTGAAGCAGAAAAATTTAGGGAATATCTTCTTCAGACAATTTTTTTCGATGTTTCTAATGTAATTTGTTATTGAAGAATGTTGATCTATTTTCCGATACTCAGTTAAAAGTGGGTAAGTTAATATTCATTCAAAAATTTCTTTAAAGTAAAGAAATACCTGCATCACTGCACTGCTGTACAAGGACCGGCACTGCGCTCATCAATGCTTCTAAGAAAAAAAATGCTTTCTAATTTTAATCATTGAAATACCACAGCTTACATTTTGTTAAGAACTACTATGATACTAAATAACCTAACTATGATACTAAATAACCAAATAGTACTACCAACATTTTATTTTGTTTTCCATATAATGGATAGAGCAAAATGTCTTACTTGTTTTCTTGCTAATCTGTACATTGAGTCCGGCTGGCCTTCTTGTGTTTGTCTTTTGTCTTTAAGTTGCATGTCATCTTCTTCAGTTTTCTTTTCATTATTTTCTGCAGCATACGCACATAAAATGAGGGCTGTAACAATGGAGAAGTAGGTTAAATACTAAATTTTTTGAAAACGTAACGATGCGAATTCTTATTGCATTTCATCTGGGACTTCTAAATCAGAGTCAATAAGACTCGCAAAAAATTGTTTAGCTTCATCAGTTTTATTAATGGTGGGATTGGCCTTAATCGCCACGCTTGGTAGGTGGCTTGTTGATCGCTGTACTAGATGCTTCTAACCGTCTAAAAATTTTCCACCTGACTTATGACTTGCTTTTGTCAAATTACCATCTGACGGTAATATTTTACTATGGCACGTGATAAATTTAGAACTCATAATTCAAGAAACTTGCGTATAAATAAATTTAAGGCGACCGCTTAACTACAGAGCTACTGCGGCACAAATACAAAACATTTAAATAAAAGTGTGCTTTTCCTAAAACAAAAGCAACTGCAAAATTGTGTAAAGTTATGTAAAATCAGAAACAAAAACAATTTTATTAAAGTCATCCTCGAGTGCTTTTGACGTAATGAGTCCGACGCAGCTAAATATTTGCGCTCTAAATATATACTCGTACATTGTAATATATTGTACACCGCTGTGCAGGACTTGAGGCCACAGGCGTTTTATGAAAGCTTATTTATAACGAAAATATTATGCTAAAATGGTGCATACATTCGTGATTGTAATACAAATGAGTAGCTAAGTAGGTTAACTGGGTACTGGTAAAAGAACCATTAAAGCACAAAAGTAAACAGTGTAATCATAACCTTACCATATACTCAGTAGACATGATGCATAAAATTGATTTTTTTTTTATTTAACATGTTGTTGTACAATGCAATATTTACAATATAATCTGATAAGTAAAATTATCGTGGAGTTCTATTCCCCATGGCATTTTTAATTAAACGTTGACTGTAACAATCTACATAACCACTGAGGAAGAAATCCGGTTCTTTTGTCACTAACCGCAATGATAAGACGTGGAGGCGAAAAGCTATTGGACACCAAAACTGCAGACTGTTCTATTAAGTAAAACCGAAGGTGCATTAAAGATAAGATAGATAAAGCGGATAAAAATGGATTTACATGCGTTTGAACAATAAATAAGCTATTTCTAGTAGGAGCTTATCCTAGCTCATAACATAACCTAAGAAAATAATGCACTTTTTCAAAGCTCTGTATAACAAAAACCAGTATACCTTCATAACGTTAAGAGAGAAATCAAACAAACATTAGCTGTATTGAGTAACCAGCTAACGACATACAGCTCAACCAACCTTTCGAGTCTTGAGTAATACATTATTCAAACAAGTTTATCGAGATCCATCTTCACGAATGCAATTATTGGAGGTACTATATCAGATTAAAGAGAATATTTATTTTAAAATTCCAGCCTTTGCTTACAGCATGTAATTTACCAATAAGTTGGGCAGTGTGGTAGGGTATAAGATTCTGCTACCTCTATTCTCTCATGGGGTTTGTAAGATACGACTAACAACAAGCCTTCAAAATCTTCGGTATTAAGCCCTAGTACGTGGCGCACCGCCTGACACATTATATCTCTGAGAGCAAAAAGTGGGTCACGGAAGCTTGTTTGGCTACTTCGAGTTATGGCATAATGGAAATCTGTAATGATACATCCATTATACATACACATACGGCCACTACGTATATAATAGGTTACAGGTAAACACTGTTCTAGGAGTTCATCAATTTTGCATGAAGTAGTTAAATTTTAAACGAAAAAATCAAGTGTTGTTATTATAGAGATATTTTAACCCTGAGGAAAAGTGACACCATCGGATTATTTTACATTAGGGGCCACTAAAAAAATCTATCTCAGGAAAGGTAGGAACATTTTCTTAAAACAGATCAGAGTGCAGTGTCAGAAACACCGAACGCATTACAAAACCTAAAGATTAATAATTGATGAACTTAACCACGACTAAGTTAGCCGTGCTCTTTTAGTTGCCTCAGGTTAAAACATCAATACGAGTAGCACAAAACAGCAATTTTTATATAAATATACACATAGATGAAAACACCGTAAAATTCGTTATTGTTTTTGACTTTATGTTGATAAATATGGCAGCAACTTAAACACACTTTCAGTTAAAACTATTTAAATATTTTTATCTTATTAGACGGATAGGAAAAAAAACTTATGTTTGTGTAAGAAGGTAAGATAATGGCTTCTAAAGTTCATTAACATTCTATCGGTTTAAGACTCAAAGAACAAACTGAATTCCTCTTTTACCTTACCCAATATTCTATGTCGACATTTTATTTAAACTTACTATGGGATGGAAACAGTCGCTGCCGATTCGAAGAAAATATTATATAATAAAATTCAAAACATCAACTACCTACTCGCTGTAAGCTGGGTGAAAATTTTTGAATATAGTATTATATATCTATCTACTAACTCACCAAACCCTGATTATGGTCGGATGTGTATGGTAAAACTTATATTTCTCAACTATTCTATTGTAGGCTTGTAAGCAAACTTCCAAAAGGAAAGCCTATTTCCAGCACTAGGTTTAGAGAAGCTGATGATGAAGAATCAGAAAATCATTAAAATATTAAGTTTAGCAATAAATAGGTTTACCATTTCTTGATTAAATTTAAGCACATATTTTTGCTTATTTCTGCCTAAATAAGTACTAGCATAGGATATCCGACCGCGCAACCTTTTCGTTATTGCAGTATTCAACCAATTACATACTAAAACCCGCCAACATTCAAGTGACCAAATACAGAATTCTAATCCCGCAGATACCAATGACCTCTTCGCTTAAGGACGTAGACTTTAGACGATAGTATCGACAAAATAAATCTTTACTTAACAAAGTACATGCTCGAAGTAATCCCTATGAGATTAAGCTATATTTTATACGCTAGACATAGAGAAACGTTAGACTGGACTCTTTATTTCATGTTTAGATCTCATATGTCATAATCATAAAATATAGTTTAAGTCTTAACATATTGAAGCAATTGAAATTCTATTGACACAAGAATTTACGTCATTTGAAATTTTTTTTCCTTGCTGAAATAAAATAACTATTTGTATTTAAAATATTTTGATTTATCCAATCAAATATGACGCAAATAACAAAATGTATTGACTACTGTGGTTCAAATTGTCTATATTTTATTCGAGTATATATGTTATTTTCAATGTCTTTTAGCTATTCTATTAGATGTGTGGCCATTAGAATTAAAATGGTATTGACTTTTCCCACATTTCGATAAAAACTAATTTCAGATAAAATATTCTAAATGTAATTATCAAAATACGAATACCTACTTACTTATTACTTAAAGTAAGTAAATTTTACTCACTGTAAGTAATATCATCAAGTGCTTGTTACATTATCTTTAATTATTGTAAGTTTGATCGTAATGAGAAGTAATCCCGTTGGACAATGATAAAGGATTGATAAAGGTTGCATCTGTTTTTGCGCAACAACGACGAGTATAATGTATCATGTAAAGATGACAGCTCCAA
Source organism: Bhutanitis thaidina (assembly GCA_029286595.1). Taxonomy (NCBI): domain Eukaryota; kingdom Metazoa; phylum Arthropoda; class Insecta; order Lepidoptera; family Papilionidae; genus Bhutanitis; species Bhutanitis thaidina. The sequence goes on from JAGSMS010000014.1 coordinate 5,988,830, forward strand.
GCAGTTTCCGGAATATAGCAACGTGTGCAAAATTGTGATGAAAATAACGCTACAAAAACGACTGAAGTACTGGACGCTTGCAGTTGTTAAACAGTACAGCGTTATGTAATTTTTTTTTTTTTATAGAAGAAGGGGGCAAACGAGCGTGCGGCTCACCTGATGGTAAGTGATCACCGACGCCCACGAACATCCACAACACCAGAGGAGCTACAGATGCGCTGCCGGCCTTTAAAATTAATGGTAAATTAATGGTAATTTAAAGCAAGACCACATAGATGTCGCATGATGGCGACGTAACAATTTACAACTACCTTTCTTTCCGTGGCTATCTTAAAGGGCTACAAAAGGAAAAGTCTTAATAATCCCATGTCAATCTCCGGATGCAAACTAGGCGACACGGCTCGGTACTCGTCACGTTATATCTCCCGTAGTGTGTAAAAGTGGGTCGCGGAGGCCCATTTGACTGTACTGATTCGAGTCATGTGGAAATCCGTAGTCTTCGCCCACATGGATGAGCGCTCTTATTAAATTTTAATTAATAAGATAGAAACTTTGTTACACTACTCAAATTAGACATGTCTAGTAAAAAATGTTAATTGTTGTTATTTAATTTTTCGCTGGGAAACGTATCTGAATAGACGGTCACAAAGAAAGTAGTACATTGCGTACAGTGTGCAGAGTCACAATTATCTAAACCTGTGTGTGTATTCTGTGAGGGGTTTTCTAAAAATTATTTTTGGGAAATATTATGCCTGAAAAGAAGTAGAGGAACTAAAGTCATGGTTATTTTTAATATTTAATTCAGACCTAAATGCTTAAATAATCTTGTGTATACTATATTACATAGTTTATTAATATTTCTATTTTTAAAGTAGTAGTAAGTCAACAAGCTTGATAAACGAGCTCTATAGGTCCCTGTTACCCATTGACACCATCATCGTCATATTTTAATAAAATCATGAAGATTTATAGACTCCTTGACCCCACTCACCACTTAATAAAAAAAACTAAATCACGCTTGTAATCTGTGTGAGGTTGGTGGTCGTACTTCACCGGCCGAGTATACGCATTTATTTGCTACTCTCAATAAATTAAAACGTCTTCGTAATGATTTACACAAAATGGCGCACTTTAAAATCATTTAAATTTTTAATGTGTGATTTGTTTCTTATGTTTATTTTCATTGACAATGTAATGCTTATTGTGTTAAATTCCAACTTAAAATTTACAAAACTTTAAATCTACCAACGCTTGTTACTTAAGTACATAAAAGTGGTTTTAATTCAATTCATTATTCAAAGTAAATGAACAAAAGACGCCTGTACGTATCATTTGCGAACGGTAAGTTCATTACTACGACCTAATTCCCACGCTTAATGGCTCACTCGTATAATGTCAAACGTCGATATGTCTTCCCACAGAAGTGGTACATGGCTGCACGGACAATCCTAAAGTTTCACAGTTCACCGTCTCCGTGCTTCGGATAGCGACTGCGACTAAACTAACGATATTTGCCCGCAGTCGATACAAAATTCAGCTTTGATAATATTGAAATGTTACTCGTATTCTCTGCCGATACATTCCGGTTACCGCTTGCAGTTACTACGTTACTGGAATTGCAAAAATGCAATTTAGTACTCCCCTTCTATATGTCAACATCGCTTTTCGTTTTTATTTTGCTGTATTAACGATTATTCCGTTAATTGAAATTTAAAATGCACTTTAGTTTTCTCGCTATAAAGTTCGCTTTTCGTATTATATTTTGATCTGATAGATAGAGCAACGACCTGTTAAAATTTACAGTAAGTTTATAGCAGTTACTAAATCATTTCTGTAAAGTTCATTAGTGTATTAGATTTATTTAAAAAGGAAAAAATATTGCATGGATATTTAAATTAAAAACATTTGACGGCTGATGAGATAGTTTAAGTATTTAAAATCGACGAGCATTTTCCAACTCGACTTTTTATTTTTAACCCGTCCGAGAAAAGGTAGCGGTGAGTTACGTAAAAAGAAAATCCCAGTATATTTGCAAATTACCACCCACGCTGACAGATTGGATTATTTTTAGGATTTGTTATTTTTTGTTTAGCTGAGGCTATTCCTGGGAAATGTTGAAATATTTAAATATGACCCTTATTCAACATGTGACATTTCGAAAATGGTAACATTTTCTCCTCAACGAATATATGATACAAAACAATTTTAAATGCTAATAACACACTAACGTAACTACGATTTCGCCTACCGCTATTTCTCTTAGATTGTACAATTTCATTCCGCTGCTTCTAATTCCTGTGACAGGCGCGCAGGCGCTAAATCGAACGCAAAAAACGCTTTCCGTGCGAACGCACCGCAGCGACGCGCTGCCCGCACTATAGCAACTGAAAGTTGAAAGTGATTGCGTGCGCGTTTGCGTTCCTGAGCAACAGTAAAAGTAAACTTCCTAATCGCGCACATCGTATCTGATACAATGTACAATTATTCACTTTAGCGGTCACGCGATCCGGATTTGGTACACTGTGTCAGTATTTCGGAAGGTCAAGTTCTCGGGTCGTTTCACTGCAGCTGATGGGACGGGTGTTGATGAAAGTGATAGTATTTAAATTATTATTATTAAGTATTTTCATTTCTATTACGATTTCTTGTATTCACGTGAATACTACATATTTGAAATAAAAAGTCGGGATTTAATTAAGTTAATAAAACGCGATACAATCTATAAATAATAGTTACGTTAAATTTATTCAATCGATTAAAGAAATGTTTCGTTACTTAACATTTAACGGAACGTAAGCAATATAATTATGAAAAATAGCCGAAGATTCGTTCTTAAGTTTCGTTAATCTCATGATTAACTCCTAAGTGATGATTTCTGATGCCTATGTCACATCCACAACACAAGAGGAGCTACAGGTGCGCCTTTTAACGATATTTGAGGGTTTGATTGGAGGAGTGGGCCTCCGGTTATCTCATTCATCGGACGAAACGCAGAACCACAAGATGCCTCTACTTCAGGCTGGTATTCTGCGATGAGTGGTACTAACCGGCCAGCTCGAATGGGCCAATCTAGCAGCAGCAAAATCCGCCGCTTGGCTCTACAATGTATGAAATGTACGTGTCTGATGTACTGCTTATGCCATAAGATCGAAAGAGGGTTCAGGTGCAATGTCAGAGACACGTGACGCAAGACAACAACTCCAGACCAAAATTTCTGTATTTTTACATAAATATTGGCCTTGGTTGTGATTCTAAGCGTCTATTCTAAGATATCAATAAGCCTCAAAAATCAAATATTAAATATAGTAATGTCATGTATAAAAGTATTACTTCTGCTTCTAAATTTAAGTTAAGGGTTCATTGGGATAACGCCAAAATATTTATTAATTAAATATTTTTTTATTAGTCAATCTAGAGTGGAATCAATAACATGATTAATAAATGGTATATATACTCAACTTATCAGCATTGATTGATAAGTTCTTAACGAAGTTGGTGTTTGTGTTTATGCTGTCATCTAATCGACCGACCAGTTTTAGACTTAATCTTTGGGCCTGAATAAAGTTCTGAGTGACGTCCTTCTCTCTTCATATATTTAAACTATTTTTGAACGCTTAACTTAGAATTCTTAACGCAGAATATTCATTATACCTAATAGTAGGATAGTAGTCGTATCCAATTAAAGGGGTCATTACAAACAAGAATTTTGAAAGTAATCTCGTAAAACCGCTTGCAAACTTAACATAACTACCTTAGCTGGGATTGCTAAAGGGGCCGAAACTAAATTACTATTAACAGTTCGCAAAGGGTCGGATCTTACTGTTTAACGTGTCCACGGTGTAATGTTCCTTAGTAAATTTAAGAAATATCTCAGTAAATGCAAAATTTAAATTGTTTAATTAAGATTGTGTTAAAGTGTTATAAGGTTAATTACTAAAGTTGTGCACACGATAGCCGAGTGGTAAGATCTTTTTTAAGCGTGGTAGAGCCAAGCGGCGGCTTTTGCTGTTGAACGAATGGGCCAGCTCGACCGGGTTGATATCACGGCCTCGCAGAATACCTGCGAGAAGTAGAAGCATCTTGTGCTTTTGCGTTTCGTTCGGTGAGTGAGGTAACCGGCGGCCCACTCCCCCTCCTTATTCCCATCTTCTTCATCTCCCAAATATCCTTCACGCAAATAAAAAAAAAAAAAAGATCTGCCTCCGAATTAGGAGACACTACTTCGATCTCGTCACAGTGTCCCGATTAAGCTCTGGTAAAAAGTGAGTTGAAAGGACTACAATGTCTGAATTCGGTAAGCCGGTCGTGAGGGCAAATTTTTTTTATTTATCGAAAGATGCATAATGTCACCAATAGTCAGTATGGGAATGTGGGAGTGGCTTTAGAGAACCGTCGTAGACGTAAAAGTCCAATCTATAAAATAGTACGACGTAAAAGTCCGACACATTGCGAAATAAACATCTTAGTTATGTTAGACCTAAGCTATTCAGACCTGTTATAGAAGCTATGTCTAAGTTGGTACTACATTCGCCAGTGCCCTTGCCAAGCGTGGCGATTAAACGTGGTAGAACCAAGCGGCGGCTTTAGCTGTTGCTCGAATGGGTCGGCTCGACCGGGTTACCACGACCTCGCAGAATACCGGCGTGGAGTAGAGGCCCAGTCCCTTCCTCCCCAAACCCTATATCTCTCATCGCCCAAGTAAACTTAAAGGCCGGCAACGCCCCTGCACTCTGGTGTTGCAGAGGTGCGTGGGCGACGGTAATCACTCACCATCAGGGAAGCCGCTTCCTCGTTTGCCCGCTTACCCATTAAAATAAAAAGGACAGACTCCGAAAGAAGAAGACGTAGGATTGATATTATAAAAGTAGTAAATAGATTACCTGGATGACCCTTAGGGTTTTGTTTTCGAATCGAAATACGTATGGTGATTCCATATGATGAATATTATGTACTTGAGGCAAAGATGTAACTGTGTATGATTATTTATCTATGTAGATATCAAATTATATTTTCTATTATAACCAACCTGTGCTCATAACAGAGGGAAGGAAAATAAGGGTAAAATACAGTTTTATCGTATGTGTGTACGATCAGAAGTGTTATTATTATAAAAAATATTTAGTGCAATGATTGGTTATTTATGAAGCAACAACAACTTACATATGCAATATACAACTTTTTATTTAAAATGAGCACTTGTATATAAACTAAGCGATATACGAATAAACGCTTTGAACTGAACGATATCAACTTCTGAACGGAAAAATGTCACCCACCTCTTTCAAAGGCTTAACGTTTCAAACTCAAAGGTACATCGTTAAAAGTTTACTGCCTCATATAATGTATTCAAAACTATTGGAAATCTTATATAATGTACCCCTTTTTGCGTAATATTTCAGATTAATGAATTATATTTAAAGTTTGCGATATCCTTTATATCCAAGAAATATTCTTCGATTTGTGTTTATACAATTAATTTCATTACATTTTGACCTATGACATATGAAAGTAAATGAACTCTCCAGAATACGCAGGACGTGTTAAAGTTTGCTGTTATTTAAATTAAATGTCAGACCCTGTATATCTAAGAAAGATGTAATCATACGCAAATTAATATGTACTATAAATTACGGAAGAGAGAATAAAGATCTCACTTCCTCCATTACATGTTCATAATTATAGCTCTACATAACTTTTGAAGAACAGTATTAATTAAATTATAATGAGAATTCCTTTGATGAACTAAATAATTATCATAAATTTCGACGCATGATAATATCGGGTCTTTCCGTGCCCACTGCAGGACTTAGACCTCTTTGAGAATGCGTCTATAAAAGTTGAAATGCGTATAGGAGAGTTTGCTCATTCTTGCCACCCTCGCAGACGTATTGGTGAGCGTATCACCCACACTTTCGATGCCCACGGCCCACTATTAGCTGCCTCTGGGATTTCGCTTTCACAAGTTCGGATGGATTTACCTTCGTCGATCGTTTCAATGTCACGTTTGATAGCTAGCAGACGCCATCACGTGCAGGTGAGGTAAGCATTCAGAGAAAACGATGCTATTATTCTCTTTTACATCACTTGTCTATTTTATTATGAGACAACACTATACAAATAGAGACATTATAACATATTGGTTTTGCAAATTGAAGGTAAAATTGTTAAAATATTTCCTCCAATTTTGTATATTAACCAAAAAGATGTAATGTAAACGTTTGGCTGTGACGATGCGTGGTTTTGGAAAACATGATCTCAATACAGCCTTAATAAGAAATGTCCTAACACACTTATTGAAGAATCTGATGTAGTAGATGCAACAGTTTGGTAGCATTAGGGTCAATGATGTTCCATACAGGGATAATTAATTTAGTCACAATTCACTTTACGTAACGCAATGCAGATTAAATTCGTTTCTTACCATATTAACCTTAATCGCTCTATAATACACTTGGTTATAGTTAGAAGTATTTCAAAATGAAATTATGACGCGACGAAAGGAAATAATACTTTGTTCACGTAATAATTTCATTTTAAGTTACCACACTGATATTCCATAGAACCTATAAGTGAACAATTTCATTTATGTTGTTTATGTTGTGTACTTTGGGGGCTGAGTGACCCTACCGGATGTCCTTTCTCCTCTCTTGCAAGATATTTCGGGAGGGGGGAAGTGGGAAGGGGTCCCACGTCCCTTATTTATTTTTTTATGGCTAAGGAGTCAAACGAGCATGCGGCTCACCTGATGGTAAGTGATTAATGTCGCTCATGTACATTTGCAACACCAGAAGGGCTGCAGATGCGTTGCAGGCTTTTAAGGATATTAAAGAGTTGGGAGGAGGATGAGTATAGTGGATGGGGAGAGGAAGTGGGACTCCGGTTACCTCACTCACCGAACGAAACGCTAAAGCATAAGATGCCTGTATTTCTCATCGGTATTCTGTGAGTTCCTCTGGTTTTGCAGATATACGTAAGCTTGTGTAATAACTTACCATCTTGTAAGCCGCTAGCTCGTTTGCCCAGTTTTCATTGTAAAAAAAAAAACAATGCTAAAAAAAAAGTTGAAAAAGTACGCTTTTTGTAGGTAGAACAGATGGACGGACGGACGAAGATGCTAATGTGTTTCACTTTTAGATTCTCACCTAGCTGGCCAAGTTGGCCAGACAATGAACTTACCCTAACAAAATACGTCTTTGTAGTTGGAAAGATGAGACGATGAGACGTTTTAATTAAAGATATAAACACAGAAACCCTTTAATTAGCTACTAATTTTACAAATGCTTACTCAATATAGAACACGCGAGCACTCTACTTCAGTTGAGAAAGTCCTATTTAACAAATAGAGAAAAGTAAATCTAATTTAAAATATCGGAGTGAAATATGACTCCCCTTTTTATCCCGTGGGTGTCGTACTAAAATAAAGAGGCGACAAAAATAAACACCGTAACCAGATCCCCTGACTATCCCATGAAATATGACAATGGCTTGAGCAATGACAGGGCCGTGTCGGTAACCGGAGGCCAAATCCCCCTCCCACATCCCCCCTCTCGATTCTCTCTTGTACTTGAAGGGAGTTCAGAAAACGCGCTGGGAATAAAAAAACAAGGACCGACGCGTTCTCTCTAGATTCGGTTCATATATCCGTCAAGTTGGTGGGGCCATGAGTAGTGGTGGGCAGTTTATCTAGTGTCCCAGATGTACATGGGCGACGGTAATCACTTACCATCAGATGAGCCGCATGGTAGTTTGCCGCCTTTTCCATAAAAAAATCTTTCCCCCCTTATTTGCATATAACATTTTTTTTGCAATAAGTCGCAAAGAAAATAATATATTTATTTCATTCAAGTCATGAACTAGGTATAAATTCGTGATGAAATATGATTACATGAAGTTTCCCCGACCATGACGTATAATTAATCCATTTTGTGCCGGTAATCCATTTATTAGTTATTGGTAATCGATAATCACTTACCAATCTTAATGAATATCACATTTCGTTCAATGAATATTGGATTTTCATTTGAAGACCAAACGTAATAAGGAAAAGCGAATTATTTTAGCCTCTCATCGGTATCCTTCACACAAACAAGTATATAATGTATGTATACTTGAATAAATTATACCGATCTACGAAAGGTACAAAATATGCAAATGAACCGTTACACCTTGTTTTCCTAAAATTTGCTACAATATGGTAAGTTAAGTTATTAAATTAGTTAATTATTACATAATGTGCATGAAGTCATTATTTTGTTAGTTTTAATAGAAATATAACAATGAATGTTAAGTGTTAATGAAAACGCAACGCGTTTCTTGCAACCCTTAGCAAACAAATTCAAACTCACACCAAAGACGATAATTAAGTCGCCTATAACTCACACACTTTTCAAAACTGATAAGTAAAGGATAAATTAATTCTTTGTATATACTGATTTAACTTAAAAGCAATTACACGCATTTTGTTAAATTTTTTTTTAATTATACATATTAAGAATAATAATTTAATACCTTATATATACTTGGATCCTCTTAGTATGGGTAACTGGATGGGGATGAGATAGATATACATGTACCTACATAGATATGTAATCGTGAATACATAAATAAACATCCAAGACTCGGGTACAATCATTTATACTCATCATACAAATGTTTGTCCCTAGCGGGATTCGATCCCCCAACCCCCACGTTTGGAGGCAGGGTCGCTACTACAGAGGCTACTTGTTTTTAGACGAGTTAAAATACAAGCAATCAGTGATAACGCCTAAGGACCGATCTCAATATCTAATCTATTGCAAGTTTTGCTTACGAAAGATAGATATTTGTCATAAGCTCCATAGATATCTACGATCACAGATAGATCCAGTATATAGCCCGCTGTTAGTAATATCCGTTCAATTCACATTTACTAAGTCATTCGTATTATGTTTGACGTTTAATATCCGAGGTGTGTAACCAAATGGTTCTACGAGTACCTATCGGAGTTGCGAAAGGCAAGCAAAAAAATCGACCTGCATATTTAACATATAAACTATACATAATATTGCTCGTAAGCAGTAGCTGTGAATTTAAGAGGAAATACATAATTTTTCAAGCTGCCAACCTCAACTACAAATGGGCACCGTGCAAGCTAAGAAATGAAACGCGACGACACATCCATCCCAATTTGCCTAATACAAATTTCACAGATTTCGGCATAATATAGATCCAAATTTACAACAACCTGTCACACCCCCTCTTCTTACGCGGTGAAGTAAGAGGCGATTAGAGGAAGGGGAAGGCAAACCCGACGACTACACCACCACTCATCACATTCTCTCTCCCGGAGAGATAAATATTGAGTTGATTATGCCATGCCAATTGGAAATCCATAATGGACGACAGATGTGAGTGTTTATATCATATTTAATAATCAACTACGAACAAGCTAGAAAAATGTTTATCAATAGTTATAGCAAGTATAGCAATTACGAATAGTGAAATACAAAACAGTTCTACCCGTATAATTGCCCTAATTGGCTTCTGCTTGAAATATTTCACTTTCACTTTAACAACGAATACATAATATAATAACAGGAAGATTACGGAATCACAAATTTCACTTCCTTTATTCATTAAACGCTCTTCCTTGTTTGAAGAAGAAGAAGGAAAGATAATGTAGTTTTATTCATTATTACAACATAGGAATAAACCAAGGGGGATAGAATTTAAATAACATATGCACGATCTGAATTATCCAAACCGGTAATGCTCATCAGCGTCTACGGTGGTAGGTATCGGTTAGGTTTCGATGGAAAATCTTTGAAGAGGTATATGTCCTCCAGTGCACTATAAAGTCTGTCAAGAAGAATAAATTGATCTTGATATGATCTTTAGCTTATTTAGAGAGGTGGTGAGTCTGACGCCGTCTTTTTATTAGACCAACGATACAAATTGCATACATGTTTCGAAAAACTCAAGGGTTAGAGTAAAAAGTAAACACAAGGGATCGATCTCTTCGAATCTCCTGATTCGATGGCAGATTCCCTAACCACTCTGCTATAGCTTTGTTGTTAAACAGAAATAAATTATTATCCATCAATCTTTTGAGGAATAAAAATTCACTCTGTGGATAGTTGAATTTGTTTGTATCTTTAACCAACCATGTGATATGTTGCCATTGTCTTATACTATGTTACATAAAAATATTGTGTATACTATTATAAAATTTTCAATAAGGCTGTTTCTGTACATTAAAGATATTTAAAAAAAACCTTTTGAGAAAAAAACATTCTTCTCGGTACTGAAGAAATTGTCTGTTCATCTGTTTGTTAACTACTACGACGCAAAAACTACTTGACCGATTTTGATGTGGTTTCACTATTTGAATGTTACGACGCAACGTAAAAAAATGCGATACTTTTTATATCCATAAAATTCGAGAATTGACCTGAAAGGGATTTATACGTTAAAATACTAGACGAAATGGAAAATGGCTTACACTAATTTTGTACGTGTTAGAGCCAAGTGGCGAATTTCGCTGCTGCTCGAATGGGCTGCCTCGACCGGGGTAGTACCCCGGCGTGAAGTAAAGGCATCTTGTGCTTCTGTGTTTCGGTGAGTGAGGTAACCGAAGGCCCACTTTGAATATGAATAATCAACATGTGTATTTATTAAGAAACAATTCATTATAAATAAATCTATTCCTTACGTCTATGCGGATGAAATCGGTAACAAAGCTAATATATTGAATGATCGTATGAATTACTCTACCCTACACTATTTCTATTTCACGTAGCAAAATTTCCTAGAATTAAAATAAATGTCGGCATGGTTGGCGCAGTGCCTAAAAGTTTGGCTAGGCCTCTGAGGATTGCAGGTTCGATTACCGCAGGTAACTGTATATGTATGATATTAGTAATAGTATATATAGTATAGTATTTTGAGGGATAATGCTGTTCGCGTCCGTGGGCTATAGCTCTAGATACCCACACGTGTCCCTTGGGTAGCGCCAAATGAACGGCACCATCTGGTGGTAGGTTTCGGCCGCGGCTTGTTACCACCCTCTTGGCAAAGCCTTGCCGCCAAGTGATTTTTATCGCGTTTCGGCATGATGCCATGAGTAGCCATCTTGGAAGGGGAGTCTAGGCAGTTGCATGGTGGAGCGAACCGGTTCCGGTACTGCGTGGTGTCTGTACTGGGTGACTGTTCGAGGAGGGTAGCGGGATCCTAAGCACGGTCTTCCGCTGGCCGACCGCAGGTAGTAGGGGGCCCAACTAGTAGGTTAGCCACCTATGAAAGGCTGCCCCGCCAACTCGCGAAAAATCCCAGGATGCGTCATCGTGCTGGTTGGCGACCAGATGCAAGGGCCCCGTGAACATCTTTGGGGGGGTTAGGGCGTCCCCGCGCGCTCCAGACCAGTCTCCCATCAGGGCAGCACTATGATTGTACCGCTTGGTATTCGTTTTAGCTATGCCTCGCCTAACTGTCCCCTTTCTGTCTGTCTGTTCACCAAAAATAACAATGGAAAAGTTAAAATAAGAAACTGGTTAAACAGCGGTTGCACTCCCTTGCACTAAAAGTGCACCTCTCTAACATCCGAGGTCTGCACTCCAATCTCGTTCCAGTCCATCACCACCTTGAGACTGAAAAACCACATCTGCTGTTCCTCACGGAGACGCAAATCAGATGTCCAGCTGATGCAGCATACTTGCACTACCCAGGTTACACCCTGGAACACAACTTCAAATCTCGCGCTGGCACCTGCGTGTATGCTCGCGATGACATCTGCTGTCGACGTCTCCGTAACCTTGAGGATTCCAGTTTTTCCGTATTGTGGGTTCTGGTGAACACTGGCTTGGAGCAGATACTCTATGCCAGTGTTTATCGGTCGCATACCGACATCATGGAGACGACCAGGCTCTTTCAGTATCTAACTGACTCTGCGGAAAAAGCTCAGCTCAGGTACCCGTCAGCGCAGCTAGTTGTTCTGGGGACTTCAACGCCCACCACCAGGAGTGGCTGTACCCATACCTAAACACTGACCATGCCGGGAGATTAGCATACGTATTTGCTCTACCGCTAGGTCTCTCCCAAGTGGTAGCTGGCGCTACTCGGATACCTGATATTGATGGCCACACGGCCAATTGCTTGGACCTTCTGATGACAACTGATCCAGACCGATATCAAGTTGCAGTCTCCTCCCCGTTAGGTATCTCCGACCACTGTCTGGTGAAATCTGTGTCTGTCTACTCGCCACCTGAACCCGAACACATGGGGACTAGGCGTGTATGGCGATACAAGTCAGCTGATTGGGATGAGATGCGGCATTTCTTTGCATCCTACCCATGGCAGCACTTATGCTTCTCTTCAGACGACCCGGCGTGCTGCGCGGATGCTGTTTCTGGAGTGATATATCAGGCTATGGAATATTTTGTTCCATATTCTGATATCTCACTCCATGTGAGAGCCCGCCCTTGGTTCAACTCTGAGTGTGATAGTGCCGAAGCACTTAAGCACTTAGCTTACCAAGAGTGGGCGGATGCTCGAGCCCGCAAAGCACCGAATGTCCCGAAACTGAAAAGAGCCTACAATAGTGCTGCTAAGTCCTGCAAACGTGCTCTCCGCAAGGCCCGCTTCCACCATATTGGCCGTATTGGAGCCAAACTAGCGTCTTACCCATCCGGGAGTAAAGCTTTCTGGTCTCTTGCCAAATCGGTCGAAGCCAATTTCTGCCGGTCTTCTTTCCCGCCATTGCAGAAGTCTGATGGCTCATTAGCTCACACCGCCAAAGAGAAAGCAGACATGTTTGCCTCTCTATTTGCGAAGAATTCACAACTAGATACAGCTGATAACTGCCCACCTTTGCTACCTCGTTGTGACTCTGCAATGCCTGAGGTACACATTCGGCAAAAAGAGGTACTCAAAATACTCAGAACTCTAGATGTCTTGCGGTCATGTGCGCCTGAGTTGTCTCCTGTTCTGACTCGCCTCTATCGCTTGTCCCTGAGGACTGGTCAAGTTCCGAAGTCCTGGAAGATTGCCAATGTCCAACCTGTACCTAAGAAAGGAAGTCGTGCCGATCCTGCCAACTACCGACCTATCGCAATCACCTCCATACTTTGTAAGGTTATGGAGCGCGTTTTAAACAACCGCCTCCTTGCATACCTGGAGGACAACGACCTCCTCAGTGACAGTCAATTCGGGTTTCGTCGAGGCCGATCTACTGGGGATCTTCTTGTGTATGCTATTCACCACTGGAGCGAAGCTATTGAGAGACACGGTGAAGCTCTTGCCGTGTCTCTTGATATCTCTAAGGCTTTCGACAGGGTCTGGCACGCAAGTCTCATTGGCAAGCTTCCGGCATATGGTATTGCTCCCGAGCTTTGCATCTGGATCGAGGATTTCCTGAGGTACAGATCGATTCGGGTTGTCGTTAATGGCGCCTCGTCCGATCACCATGATATTAATGCCGGTGTGCCTCAGGGGTCTGTGCTCTCCGCGACTCTTTTTGCTGCACAACAACGACCTGCTGGTAACACCCGATATCTTTGGGTATGCAGATGACAGCACAGTCTCGGGGAGATACTTGTCCGATGCGAAGTCTGGGGCAAAAGTCCAGTCTTTCAGAAAATCGATGATTGAGGGGGTGAACTCGACTTTGGAGGCTGTTTCCCAATGGGGTGATGCCAATTTGGTCGAGTTTAACCCCTCTAAAACACAGGCTTGTCTTTTTTCGGCGAAACGGAGTCCATTCCAACTGACTCCGACTTTCCGGAATGTCTCCGTTCCGGTAAATGACCGTCTTGCGCTCTTAGGTCTAGATCTCTCTTCTAACCTAAATTTCGGTCGTTACATCGAGTCCATAGCAAACACTGCTGCCAAAAAACTTAGTATCCTCTCGGGGGTGAGACGGTACTTCACATCGGAGCAGCTCTTAAATCTATACAAAGCTCAAGTCCGCTCTTGCATGGAATACTGTTCCCACCTCTGGGATGGTTCGGCTAAACATCAGCTTGATGCTTTGGACTCGTTGGAGCGCCGAGCGAAGAGGATCATAGGCAGTGACTCACTAGTAGAGGCAAAACTTCAAAGCCTCGAACACCGTAGACGAGTGGCCTGCCTCTCGGTTTTTTATCGAATTCATTTCGGAGAGTGTGCGGAGGTTTTGCATAACCTAATACCCTCTTCCCCTTTCCATCACCGAACGCCTAGACGCGGCGAGAAGTTCCACCCTTATGTTGTAGACATTCCTCCATTACGCACGAGGCGGTTTGCCTCTTCTTTCTTTGTGCGGACGGCTAAGGAGTGGAACTCTCTGCCGAGGTCAGTTTTTCCGGAGGCCTATAACCTGGATATCTTCAAGGCCAAAGTGAACAGACATCTAGGCAAGCGTGTACCATCCTAGGCCTCATCTTCGCTTTCCATCGGGCAAGATTGAGGTCAAACACAGGCCGGTGTGTATCGGTGCTAACTGTTTGTCCATGTGCAAATGTGTTGTCAACATTTGTCTAATTATTGCCTGTAAAATGGCTCCACTACTTAATATTTTTTAAAAGATGAAAAACAGAACTGACAATGTTTGTAACATTTGCGAAAATAACAAATCACTCACTCGTTGTGGCGAAAGTAGGCGCCGGATGTTGTATAAGAAATATGAATAAATGATGATACAGGATACAAATAATGTCTTTGCGGATGGTTGGTGTATCTTAACGTCACAAACTCGAGATATCACCCTAAACCTGTTACTATATACACCCTGTTGTGTATATAGTGACTCATTATATCGTATATGCCTTTAAGATTGTTTAAAATATATCTTATTAAATAATTGTATGCTAATACGTGTACATTTGACATTTAATTAATAATTGAAGTGAACGGTCTTCCCGTACCCACACATTGGTGATGCTGCTCCCCATCACTAGTCTGTGGGAATTAGGTTAGGCAAGTTCTGTAATATATTCATATTCAAGTAATGGATATTTGCTGGCATATTTGCTGCACCCCGTGGGTTCTCCAAATAGAGATCCTATATTCCCCCTTATACTCCATTTCCTCTTACATACCTATATATATTCCTAACTTCATTAAAAAAAATACGAAAGACATATTAAACAACAACACCATTCAAATCTTAAACGACAAATTAAACAGCTTTGCTAGTGACCTCGTACACGATTTAGAATATGATAATAGCAGTGAAAGTGTCATTGTGGTAACTAGGAATGATATAAAACACAACATTTTATATAACGATAAACACCTGGTGGAAAGTTAATAGTGCGTCCATAAACAGCGAAAACTACACTTCTGCATTATGACAAAAATGTAATAGGCTTAGTGAAGTCTAACAACTAAACATTACTTCTTCGTCAAGACTTCGAGAGTTGTTTAGACTTTTTCTGTCTTTGTCTGCGATGTTTTAACAACCAGAAAATAGTCCGTGATGTGTCTTTTTGAAATAAAAAGAAAATAAATAAATGTATTTAAAATGCAAACTACAAAATTCAAAACACCAATTTTTATTTTGTATTTTAAACGAAAATATTAATATTAATAATTACTCGCCACCTTTCTTTCTCCCGGAGAGGCGAAAAATAGATTGCAGAAGCCCGTTTGCTTTCGCTAAGTCTTATCAAAATGCATATATTTTTTAAAGACACTGTAATTATAATAATGCAAATGTGTACATATTTATCGTACACTAAGCGATTCATTAAAAAAAAAATTGGCACAAGTCTTTAATATCTCTGGCCATGTATTTATGGACTTAGGCACTGTCTCCATAGATAATTTAGCCACTGCTAGTTTTACAGATTTCTTGAAAGAATCGATGACGGAGAAATGTTTAGAGCGAGCCATATCTGCTAGACCACAATTTGTAAGCCAACGGGTTCAGATCTGGACTGTACGAGAACCAATCTTCAGCTCCTATAATGTCCGGAACATTGTACTCGTGCCAGTTTTAAGTTGTTCGTGCCTTGTGTCAAGGAACAGAGTTCACGACCCTTCACGACCCAAGACAGTCCCTTAATAAACTTTGAACGAAATCTTTACTCGTTTTATTACAAAAAATAAGCTTCGTAACTCCTTGGCATACCATGCCCCCCACAAAGTCGTGATTGATGCAGGATGATGTCCATGACGAACTTTTTAAGCAAGTTGTGAGGCTTCTTCGATCTGTGAGCATACACTTTGTCATTTTGTGTCGTGCTGATCAATCATAAAAAAAACGTCATTACTAATGAGCAAACTTTGTATCTTCCACCAGCTTATTAGAGCAGCTGCAAGCGTTTTGATTAATGCATCATCTTAAGCTTGCAATGGCTAATTTAGGGCATAAGTCATCTTTAAGCACCTAGCTTTAGGTCGTGTTTAAGAATTCGTGACTGAGTCCAAAGTTACTGAATGGCTGCAATAACTTCACTATGAAGAAACTGAATACCGTATAGTAGTGTAGGAATAGTAACGCAATTAGACACACTAACAAGCCCTCGAAGCATACGGAATACAGACTTCCATTTATTTTTAAATGAATTATTACTGAATACAATTTTACTAACTTTATGAATTTTGATAGTTTTAAATAAAGTCTTGCAAAAGGGCAATGTCTAATTGTATACGGTCTGTTAACATTATACCAATACATATTTAGAGTTTGTATAATATGATGTTTTACTATTTTTAATTCTCTGTTGGCTTTTACTATAGTATGTATCATGTTTCTAAGGTCAATGTCTGCGACACAGATTTTTAAACAATGTAGCCTTTGTCCTGTACTCGTACATTGTTTATATTAAAAAAAAAATATTGTGTCTATTAGACAGGTTTTTGTCGAGTGGTTAGGGGATCAACTTTCGAATCAAATAATTTTTACTTATTAGTTTAACAGTTTAGTTAAAGGTCATTATAAATAGTGTTTGAGTGGCATAAAAGAAGCTTTTTGGTTTTGATTTTTAACATTAAGCTTAGAACCAAAAAAAAAGTAAAAGAAATGTGGACAAAAATCTAATAAAATATTTAAAAACACAGATCAATCAGTAAAAATTGTTTTTCTTAATTTAGAACACCTTTTCCTTGACCAAAAAAGCTTGATTGACCAATCCTAAAGGTAAAAGAACAACGGTCCTGTGACTGATTTTGTTTTAGTTTCATTTTTTATAAATTCGAGAAGTATATTCGTATTCAATTAAGTTATAATAAATTAAATTATAACTCAATGAAAAAAATTCTAAAGCTTAAGCCTATCTACGACATTTTAGTAGTGTTATTAAATGTCGTCGTTCAGTCGTGATGCTAATCTCCAAAGCTTTCAAACCCCTGAGTTTGGTTATTAGTTAGAAAAGGCATTATGTTGCATACTTTGGTTGAAATCTGAGACTAAATGAAATAGCTTGACACTTTAATATGTACTTTAAGAAGCCACGATAGCGGAGTTGCTAGAGTTCGTAATCATAAGACAGGGGTTCGATGTACATACAACAACAATTTGAATCATTGCCTTGGACAGTAAGACGCCAACAATTTTTTACACATTGCAGAGACTTTTCCTAGTGCTCGAATGGGGCGGCTCGACCGTGGTGAGGGAATCTCGGCGTGAAGGAGAGACATTTTGGGCTTCTGCATTTCGCTCGGTGAGGTAATCGGAGACCCTCTCCTCTTCTCCCTCTTCCTCAAATATCCTTTAAGGTCGGCAACCCATTTGCAGATCCTCTGGATTTGGTGTTCGTTTGCGTAGGCAATCACTTTCCATCAGCTGAGCCGCTAGCACGTTTGTCCCCTGTTCCCATAAAAAACAGGTTTTTCACCAGTCACGTTATCCCAAATAAGGTTTGGTGAAAATTGGGTTGAAAAATGCAGGTGGTTTACAGTATATTCGTCGTCGTGAGAGCTTATTTTTTTTACGTCTTACGTAAATATTCACTGAAGCACTCCATACTACAAATGTTATTTAACAAAAATCGGAGCTAGACTTTTAATAAAACTAAATTCAATTTATACAAGTCAAATAACCATATGGGAATAATCTGATATTACTTTGACCATCAATTCCTAGTACGTGTTTGGAATTGCGTTATTAGGCGTCAAATTCTTTAATAAGAGAAACTTTGTTAAATTCTTAAAGAAAAAATTAAGATTTATATCAATAAAACTTTTAATCAAAATAGGCTTGATGCTAATAGTTCTACTACTGAAACCATCCACACGTGACTGAATACCTTACTTATTAATAATGAGAATGGTTGGTATAATATCTCAAGAGATAAAACTAGACTCTGTAAAACATAAGTATTGGATAATTAATGGTATATATAAATTAATGATTGTTAACTATGCAAAATGCTGCCTAACTATTGCTTAGGAAATTGCAAAGCTATTCAATAGAACACGTGTTTTGCACCTCGAAATTTTCGTACACAACTTTCTTTTCATAATTCTGTATATATGTTATATTAATTGACACATAAATTATATTTTAACCTAAAACTATATCACTAATATTTAATAAATTTACCTAAATTTAATTATAAGTGCAAAAATACTCATTAACGGTATAGGCATTGAAATATTTAACACATATCAAAGTAGAAGCCGTTATGTACACGCAGGAAACAAGCATGCTAAAACAATTATTTCACATCTCTACAATATCGTTTTCGTTGTAATCAAAACGTATGTAACAGTGAAAGTCAATTAAGCATAAATAAGCCCCTTTTATAAGCCAGTTACATAATAATAGTCCTAACGCAAATACCGGACGTTTGGTGTAGATAAAAGTTAATTACAGTGCAAATGGGTTAAGTAGAAAATACATTTAGGACATTTTTTTAGAACTCTACTAATCATGCGAAATAATTCTGGGGTACATTGTGGTATGTGTTAGTAATTGCATAATATTTATTATACTGAGTGTATCATTATTTATTTGTATAATGATTCTTCATCTTCTTAATTAATGTATTTAAGTTCACTGCTCAACATATACCTCTCTAATAAAGCTCCAAAAATCCGGCATGCATTTCTTGAAAGGTTTACTCATACCACGATGCGCAAGCTTCAACCGTAATTTTTTTATTTTTTTTAACTCCGTTTCGTAACGAGGTTCTTCTGACGGAGAAAAATAGGCGAAAAAAACACCGTAGGTAAAAAACCTCTTTTGTTTTACAATGCATTCTTTTATAAAAAACGGCTTATCGGCGTTCATATTTTTCCCAATTTCCCAAGGGTTTGTAATTATTATCCAATTATACCTTTATATTATAATAAGACTCTTTATAAAATCTTCGTTTAATTAATTTCTTAAACCTATTGATAGGAAGAGTTTGTGCACTGTAACGAGTTACTGCCTATGGCGCTAGTAACTTGCATTACACGCTTGTGTCTATTCGTAGTATTTACATTATGCACATAATTATTATTAAATTAATTTGTATGTTTATGTACGAATCACATACGTTGTCACTTTTCATATTCTTATATATATTGAGAGGCCAAGGTGAAAACATTTATTTTTTAAATTTATCACCAAGCTCTGGAATGAAGCTTATAAATAGCTCTAATAGCCCTCTTTTGCATGACGAATATAGTTTCTATATCAGCCTCATGTCCCCACAGTAAAATACCTGACATTATGTTATGGAAATAACAAAAGTAAATTATTCTGTTATATTCTAGCTGTTTCGTCATTATCCTGTATCATGTAAGGCGAATAATAACAACATAATAGTCATTTTTTTATTATCCTTTATCGGGGGGGGGTGTAAGTTCCCTGCTGGAAAGGCTTTTTCTTGAAAGCACCAAAAAAAACTGGCGTGTTATGCAAGGAATGGCCTTCCTGGATTCGATTCGCGGTGCCGGCAACACTGAAATTGTTAATTGCAATTTTAAGTTTTTACTACTTGCGGCAGTGATGGTAAACATCGTAAGGTAAACCATGTATGAGAAATAATAAAAAAAAATTCCGGCTCCAAAACACTCACAGACATTTTAGAAAGACTCCTTTGCCCAGCAGTGAGCATTAACAGGCTGGTTCTTTACCTTAGTTTGATAGTCGGTAGGATTTTCTACCAGCAGTCGGTCGCCAGTCGTCTATTAGCAGTGTTCATCGCGTGCTAAGGTGAGGAGAGGAAATGTTGATACGTTCCCCCTTACATTTTTATCATTTAAAGCCACGATAGCAGAGAGGTTCTTTATCTTCTTCCAATCAATTCGAGTCGCCTATTACGAAGGTATCAGGCGACTCGAATTGTTTGGCTTGATTTCACCATACTCGTACTGGATATGATCTTGTGAGCAATACTGTCTAACTGGATATTCTGAACTCCCCTTTTATTAAATACTTACTATTTTAAAAGTATGCAACGCTTATCCATCAATTACATACGTTGCAACCGAAATTCGATCTTAACTACATTTATTAAAAATATATTTTAAGGGTATGTCCACAGACCAGCTAAGGAAAAGGTAGAATCTTACCGAAAATCAGTGCGGTCTGTTTTTTTTTTATTTTTATTTTATTTTTAATCCTAATATCAAACATGCAAGGAGCAAACAGCATATAAAGATTTAAATGTGGTCTCACAAATGAATATTCCGAAAATGGTATATCATTTTCACTTCCTACTTTTAGTCTTATAACAACGTCATAAACTAGACTTAATTACCAATTAAGAAATTAGAGAAAAAACAAATAATATTTTGCGATAAACAAACAGTTTACAATGCGAAGTAAAAATAAAAAAATGTTGATTTATATAATAATATCTAATTTTTTGTATTTACTCGAATAATACAAGTATTTTCTTTATGTATGTACGTATTTATATATTCACGCCTTGTTTCCAACGGGGTAGGCAGAGACAATCTTCTACCACTTGCTACGGTCCTGACATATGTCTTTCGCTTCTGCTACTTTCATCAATGTTCGCATGCATACTCGTTGGTTTAGAGTACTCTTGACCTGGCCTTTTTTCAGAACGTCTCCGATTTGATTCTGAAATGTTCACCTAGGTCTTCCTCTCCCGACTCTACCGTTTGCGCTCGCCTCATATATTTGTTTCGTCAACCTACTTTCATTCATCCTCTCCACATGTACTTTATACATAATATAAAGTCCATGATGTAGTATTTTATTATCATTTATATTTCATATTAAATATGTAATAATCTTCTTTCACCGTTCAAGCCACACTTCTCTGGAACGCTCTCCCCGATGATATCAAGAAAGCTCCGAACAAAAACTCCTTCAAAACCCTGCTCCGTCGTCACTATCTGAAGGCAAATGCCATCTAAGAATTTTCTCTCCACATTTAATTTGTTTATGTATGTATTATATGTTTATGTATAGTGTATTATGTATGTTATAAGTATGTAAGTATATTTTAAGGGTTATATATTTAATATTTATGTTTAATTTATATATATTACCCAGGGTTGACTGGTAGGGAATGCCAAAAGGCATTAAGTCCGCCCATTGTATTCCTTTCTTTTTTTTTAGGGACACAATAAAGAATAAAGAAATAAATAAAATAATGTAGAAGAAATCTTGTCTTTGATAGTAGATTGATCTTGATTACAACATGAATCTTTTCATAATCATAAAGCCGCGCCCACATAACTTTTTATGGAACACGTTTTTCGTTTTATATACTTTTGTTGCTCCTTTAGCACGAGCGTTTTATTCAACGTTATTATATAGGTATGAATCCTTCGGCGCATTTCAAATTCAGCTATCCCTTGATAACCATTTTATCTCGGCTTTATCGTGTCTTATGTAAATATGTCTATGCAAAAATTGACACGGTTTCACTTATACGAAAATAAAAAATATATACATTTCTTTTAGTTCTTTACTAAAAGGCAATTGTCTCGTTTGTAATAGTTATTATAGACCGGCGATCGTACTTAATATTTGTACAAATATTTTGTTTACCTACTTTAAAGTTCTTAGGGTTCCGTACGGAGCCCTGTTACTAAGCCTACGCCATCTGTCTATCTACTGTACAACAAGGAATTTTTGTCTGTCTGTTTATGTTTCTTCAGGCAACACGCAGAAAACTACTTGACCGCTTTAGTCCACCTTTTTAATTTGAAACATTTAAAAACTGATACTTTTTTCCCGGGATTGACCAGTACGGGATTGTTTCGCAAATAATGCTAGACCAAATGGGATAAGGTTTACATTGTTCGAAAGTGTATGACTAAAAATACAGAATCTCCCATACTTTTAATCCCGGAAAATATCAGGATCTTACCACAATGAGATTAATGTAATTCCGATCCAGATCCCAACACAAAAACCACAGATAAATAAAAATGATACATTCACTGTTTGGAAGTCTACGAATAATCAATGAATAGATCGTTAAAAAACTATTCATCATAAATAAAATTATTCCATACTCGTACCGTGTAATATGTTTATCTCAAGCTTAGCCTAATGGTTGACCAGGAGAGAATGCTTTTAGACGTTAAATCAGCCATGTTCATCATGTACAAAACGGTAAACATGGCAGATCTAATTTTCTAATTAATAAATAAATATTGGGAGGATGGGAAGACAGTCATTGCCATGCTTGGCAAGTAGATTAAGAACAGTTTTGATGTGAAAGGAAAATTTACGGCTAAGATGCTTCTTCTTTACGACAGTAATTTGCGCGGCCGTGGTACTAATCTGGTAAAGGCGGCCTATTTGTGCAGCAGCAAGCTTGGCTCTACCACGTGCAAAAAATCATCTATCGATGATACATAATTTAGGTCTGAAATATTTAACATTTCTGGCTTCGCCAACTTTTCCGACACCTGATGAGATGAATAAAAAAGGTCAATGGGAAAGAAAAAACAATTTTAACTTTGTTTATTTCCGATTGCCCTCGCTATTCGTGAATACTAGCTAATTAATCACCAAAAAGAATGAGGGTGCGTTCGATAGATTAGTTTCCATTGCCTTTGTACACAAATTGATTTCATTCAAAGCTCGCATTAATTCTTTTGATTGTCCCCAATCCCTTTGTAAACATTCATCTATTTTCGATACGGTGTTTACCCCGAAATCTATAGATGTATTTCGATTGGGTGACCTACTTAGCAGGTTTAACGAACTAAACAGGAACTAAAAAATATGTAAATAAATCTCCTCAGACATTTGAGCAGTGAAAACGGAATAACAATTAATTCTACAGTTTCCGCGTAAATTTAATGATTTTACTAATATGACGTTGTAAATATTTAGAGGTCATAACAAAATTTAAAAATTAAAAAATTATAAAATCACATGATTGATGAAAAACAAAACAAATTACTTTTAAAGAACAATAAGAAAAGATGACGAGGTCGCTGTTACATACTGGGTTCGACTTTAATTGTGTGCAGTGTGAACTATCCCACACTCATTAGCCGACTTTTGAAGGTTATTTCCAAAAAGTCTGAGAAGCTAATATTTTTTTTATTTTGAATATTTACTGGCATACATTTTTTCGCATACTCGGTACTGCGTAGGATCAAAACAGTTGCTTCGTGAAAAACATTTTATATAAAACATTCCAAAAAAAATAATGCAAAATGTAGATTTTTTTTTTTATGAAAAAATAGGCCTGCGTTTGACCTCAATCTTGCCCGATGGAAAGCGAAGATGAGGCCCAGGATGGTACACGCTTGCCTAGATGTCTGTTCACTTTGGCCTTGAAGATATCCAGGTTATAGGCCTCCGGAAAAACCGACCTCGGCAGAGAGTTGAAATGACATACAGGCATGCATGGTATTTCTTAACGTGTTGCAACAATAAAAATTCTGTATACAAATACATTAGACAATTGTTTTTTTAATATATATGGGCTAGAAAGAAACAATCTCTTGTATGACAGTGAGAATACCAAGTTAGAAGGCAAGTATACGCCGAGTATGCGAAAAAATGTAAAAAACAATGCAAAGATTATTACGTCATTTTCTCTCTCGATTTCGATTTTATCGAAGTTGGAATTTTTAAACATTTCTTGATAATACCAACTGATTTGGTGATTTTGCAATACGCTTGATAATTTAACCTTTATTTGTAACGAAGTTCTTCGGATGGAAGTTGCATGAGGTTCTATTAGGTCAACGTTTAATGTTGTAATGTAATTGAATAAAAATAAAAGGCGTGGTTATATACAAAAAATATGTTTTACCAAATAAAATTATCCTTTCGAACTCCAATTATATTTATTTTCTCCTAACAGATATCGGAATCGGTATTAGTACCGCCAGGGAGGACGATCGATCGTTAACCAATTATTTTACGAATGTACCGCGGATCACTGAGTCATTAGTTTATGGAGGCTGTACAAATTATGTTACGGCAAATAATTTTGTTTTCTCATTATGTACATATAAAAAAAGTTTAAATCTTTTTAATTAACCTATTTTTTACATGAAGTTACAGAATGTAACAATCACACTCTCTTTCAAATTCTAATATCTGATGTAAGTGACCCTATGTTCGTGGGTTCCAAATTTTGCGAATTAAGAATTTTTCGTTTCGTTTTATCGGAATTAGATAAAATTCGAATGTACATTAACAAATAAATTCAAGAACACAAATTTAAAAAACTTTTGACGAACCATTTACATTTTCATCTCAAAATGCCAGCAAATGAGGATCTTGCGATCTAATAATGTCGGAAAATCCATCCTAGTATTGCCAAACCTAAATCGCACTGACTTGCGATGGGGTGCAACACCATTATTGGGAACGTACCGGCATTATATATACCAACCCGCATGCACAGCGTGGTGAGTATCAGCAAATATTCTATGCATGGAATGCCAGATTTTTTGTTGACAGTTTGTGCTTGGAAAGGCCTATGTCCAGCAATGGACTTACACACGTAGATAATGAATTTTTGATTAAAGCTACATTATTATTAGTTAGCAAATAATGTGTGTTTTATTTATTATTTTGTATATTGGTAGTAATTTCTATTTTTTTTACAATTTTTTTATGTTTAAACATCTTAGTTATCTTATACTATAATTATTGCAGTTATAAGGAACCATTGCGTGCCCATTAATGGTACTGTACTCTACTTTCAATTGCATTTCATTCAATACACCTTTATATTCATTCATTATAATAATGCGGACGAATGTCTTAAAGATACATAAAAAGTTTAATTTTGGAATGTTTACTGCGAATAGAAATGAAAATACATTGTGATGTGAAATATTTATATTGGTATATATTTATTGTGGTTCAACATCTCATTATAAATTGTTCTCACCGTACCTTCCAATTAGGAATTCTTGACAAAATTCTAACAAACTTCGGAGGTCGGAAAGGTTCTTTTGCGTCACGAAGACCTTTTCGGTCTAAGTACTTTATGCGATGCGAAATAATTCAAATTGAATGAGATCTCACAATCTCACACTATGTTACTACAACATTTTATTATCTGCATACGAAAGCAATAGTAACCTTTAATCCTTTCTTAACTATGTTAAAACATTCATATTTGGATTATTTTATGGATTTAAGTATTTTAGGTCTAAACGTGCTATGAACCATGTTTATCTCTTTGGAGACATCAATACTCTGATAGATAAAGTAGATATTTTAAGAGCTACTATTCGAATACAAGCAACATTGATTAAAAGCTTTGCGACAAAATGTAACAATAAAAAGAGTAATTATAGTGTGACAGCATCAGCCAGATAAAAATAAAGAACTTTTCATGACGTAATCTACAACCCATAATCAGTAAGGGGAAACGCAATCTTCCGCTGTGAGCAAATCCTGCTACGTAATAACTGTAGCGACAGGATATTACATCTTAAACAACCAGTCACAGTACTGAGACCAGTCTAAACATGAGTGCTTAATACCTATCTAGGATTAAGAACTACCAACGTTATTAAGTACCGATTCTTATTCTAATAGATTAAAGGCAAAAATCCTAGAAGCAAAGAAGTCTACAATTTTAAAATTAAAAAAATAATCTAGATTCAGTAAACATTTGGGGTGAAAGCGAATCTCATAGTGATTCGGTTTAGAATGTTGAAACACCAGGATGTTGCAACCACTAAAGTTGTTAATTGCATTTGTAAGTATCACAATCAATAGGATTCAAACCCAGAAACCACTACTCAGCAGGTATGGTATCTACACAGCCACACGGACGTAATTACTAAGTAAGTATAAATTGTATTTATTTGTATTGTCATATAATTGCTAGTTTAGCATATTCATATTTATAACTACTTAAATCTATAAGCAGATTCTTTGGCACGTATTGTAATGGGCAGGCTATTTGACCCGCGATTTGCCCCTAGATATTTCTTCGAGTTTCTCTTAGGATAGCTTCTCCATAACAACGAACACACTTGACCTTTTAACTCCACCATTTACATTGTCGCACATTAAGTAGTAAGCACTCCTATGTTGAGTGCCATTTAGTGTATATGTGTAAAAGTAATGCAATTTTTATTTATATAATTAATGAAACGAAAACGTTTTCACCTTACCTTTTCTTAGCAGCGTAAAAAATGGTCAAGTGGACAGGACATAGGCCTCTCCCATAACGAGGATTGGCCCTAATCGTCATACTTGGAAAGTGGATTGGCGATCATAGTACCAGACACCATGCACCCCAGACGCTGCTGCTCGTCGTCGGTCTGCTTAACGTCATCCCGCCATATGTCGGTAGCCTATGCGATTAGCAAGACTTTTCCCTCAGTCGTCTCTTAGGACAGCCGTGGAAAGAAAGGGGGTTGCAGATTCTTACGCCAATGCCACGGCAAAGTGGTTTTAACAACAGTAAAACTGAAGGCCATTCAATTTATAGAGGCATTTTCGACCCAGGAAAGTTCACGCACGCTGCTGTTCAGCGAATTATACATGTCTTCGAAGTATATTTTTAATATTTATTGGACATATTGGTTTTACGAAGTTTTCCTTTATCGCCTAGCACCGAAGAGCACGTAGTATACTCAGTACTTAATGTTGCAATTAACTGTTTAAGCTGGGAATTGAACCCATACCACTCGCTTACTACGAAACTTATAGCGAGCATCCTGGCTTTTGAGTTATCACGGCATACTTTTTATCTACTCAACAATTTCTACTACTGCTTATATTTTTATTATTATTATTCAAGACACGTGGAGTGGTAAGGGGGTCTGCCTTCGTTTCTAGAGACTTGAGTTCGATCTCTATATGGCTCGTACCTTTTTTTTAATTCCTTTAAGTGTTTTGGGGTCGCCCTCCGAGTCGTATCATGCCACTCTGTCCGTAATTGTGTTATCTCGCGATGTAATTACATATTCTTCACGACCCTGTTTGTCGTCTACCGCGGCTTCGTTTAAGGTCCTCTATTTTCATGACAGTTCTCGTAATATGGTTACATCTGCGTATCACGTAACTATTCCAACGCAGGTTCACGGCAAGTTAAACAGGCAATTTTAAAATTTTCGTTTTTTAAATAATAGCTATGTCAAATATGCCAGAACTAAATTATCCAGACTGCTTAGAGCCTAATAAAGAATATAACTCATATATCTTACAATATTTACTGAAAATGTTATATAAGCTATAAAGTAAACAGTAATGTTACGATAGATAGTGCTCTTTAGTAAACTTAAAGGGACCATTCGTCGAGTAAACATTTAAATCGATGTCGCAAGAGGGCGACGCTCGCTGGTGAGTTTATTACTCAACTATTAATGGACAAGAAAAGTAAAAAGCACCATCGTTACGTATAGTTTCATTATTTGAACACTTTTGTTTTTATTAAAACTACTTTACGCTTCATGTATTTTCTATCAATTAAGAACAAAAAATAGAAAATAATTTCATGCTATTTTGCTAAATCGCAGGCAGACCAATGTTGAAGGTAACACCAACTTCTGGAAATTGAGAACCTTTCATTTTTGTTTCATATTTTTATTATTCGTCTATGGTAACAGACTCATTGAAGCGTATAAGTGCATTTATATATGTTTTAATTATGTAGTATATTTCTCAATTAGCCTTTCATATTTATATTATTTTAAACTTGATGCACCTATCACCACATTTCTTCACGCCCTGGTTTGACTGTTAGAGAATGCCAAAAGGCATTAAGTCCGCCTTTTGTAATCCTTTTGGTGTAGACAATAAAGTATAAATAAATAAATAAATATAAGTGACATCATCCAACGGTTTTAATAAAATAGCTCCAAAATGATTTTAAGAAAAAATATTATGAACCCAGGACAGGATCGTAATGAAATGATAATTTTATTTTATGAGCTTATAACTTTGAATGAATTCTGCTAACAAGTGATGACAATGACGAAGTGTCAGACCGCTGATTTCCCTTATATTCAGGATTAAAGAAATTAGCCTCCGGAATGCTAAAATGTAATTTAGTCTTAATACAATATTTTGTCATGTACTACCACACGGCTTAAAAATCGGCCACCCCTATTTTCCCATATCCAAACCCAGCGATGAGTCTCGCCTTTCATCACTATCTATCTCCCGAAAATGTGAGAATTGAAGATGCGTAAGTCCGATTGACTACTCTGAGTTGCGCTAAATGGAAATCCGTAACCCCTGTTGTCAAGCGTGAGTGCTTATGTATATAAAAAATCCATAAGACATTTATGTATTAATATGAAATAAAAGTTTGACAATATTGGTTTCTATCTGTTTCTATTTCATTCTTCATCATTTCAATTTTTCATTTCATTTCATATCAAATTTTATTTTCTTCAAGCAAACTTGTACGTGGTAAATTGCAATTCCGTTACTTTCCAAGTTTTTATTATTCGCACAAAAAAGTTAAAAAACTTATTGTTGTTATATCGATTAACCAGCGATGTGTGACACGAAATAATTAACAACGGAATTAATTATACATTCTGTATTGCTTAGTTTACTGATAAGATCAATAAGATGAATATTGTGTTAAATTCTCTCCGCGTGAAGGAAGAAAACTACTGAAGTAATTATGTCGCGTTACAAAGGCTACGTGCAGTTAAAAAGATAGAAAAGAAGAACCTAAGAATGTAATTTTGGTAATATATCATGTTAATATACATAAAAATAAAAAGAGTTTGAACATATCGTCCTTATCTAAACACCGTTTTCAATCCAAATTCTTAGCGGTGTTAGCAATAGGCACTACAACTGAACATTAACTGCCCGTCCAGTAAACTGTGCCAATATGGCTTAGTTACCTGCCTCGCTTAACGTACGGACTCAGTTTTTTGATTTTATTATTCTAAGCCGGCAGTAGTCAATTTCTAGACAGTAGCCCACGAATAACCTCAGTTACGTGACAACTGGTCTCGGTAACTTTTAGATAAACTTCAAATAACATTATTATGTCATTTGTTTTATGGAGTTTTGGTTGTTAACCATGTTTTTCGTCGTCAGCAGTTTTCTATCAATTAATTAGATTCTAATAGCAAAGGATTTTTAATCAGCCAAATTTTGAGACACACCGATTCTATTCGTTATTTTTTTTATCTGTATAATTTTTGTAAAAAAAAAAATTAAAATAGTTTTACCTTTTTAATTAATATTATTAATCTTTAATGCTGTTCCGAAAGTTACGAGGACAAATATAAAAAAATATAAGAAGAAAGTGCCAACATTTTCATGATGATGTAATATAATTTTAATGAGGTTTGAGATTCTTTAAGTAGATTAGCGTTAGTGTTTGGTGGCCTTAGGCCATGTTGTGCCACATTTCATAGCATTATATATACATATATTACAATATATTTTCACGATTTAAACTTGAAAAGTTTTTTTTTTTAAATTAGCCACTAATATGTTTTTGATTTAATCATTAAAAACTTAAAGAACCTTATGATTTTATTAACGGTCATTCATGATGTTTGGTTCATGTGAATATTCTTATTCATCTTGAAATTGTCCGCTGTACAAACAAAACTTTTATTCAAACAGGTTTAAGTAGTCTAAAGCTGGTCGCATAAACAATTCAACAACAAAAGAGTTACGAGTAGGTCCGAAGAAATAATAACCGAGACATCTAATAAACAATTTATTACCTTAAATAATATTATCTAAGTGTACTGAAAGCCAAAAAAATAGGCACCTGATTTTCTTACGTGTATGTAGATAATGATAAGTATATACAACAATCAAATGCGTTTTGAAGGACTGGCTTGGGAACCGTTTGAGATCGGAATCTTCAATTGTATTATCAACTCTCCATCTAATCCACGTATTGTTCTCCGCGTAAAATTGTTGCGGAAACTCGTGTATCACAAATACATTACGAAGTCGGAAAACTTATGACTTGTGTTGTATTTCAGTTGCGTTAGACCAATGAAATTGGTAACTGCCGTCGCAGCCATTAACGGGCGTCAAAGAGTCAAGAATAAAGATAAATTTGGTTCCTTTTGGAGTGTCGACAATATTAATTTAGGTAAATTTTCAAACAATGTTATATAAACTAGAATTCATTGTATTTGTGATTACTATGAACATAACATTTACAAGATACAGACATATGATATTACATAATATGGACATTAAAGTTTGTTGAACGCGAGAGGCGCAGGCAACGCCCTGCGTTCCCTGCGCCACACGTTCTTTTTTTTAAAAGTCATTAAGCTTACGTTTAACCATCCAAACTAAACAATTATGCTTTTGGCATTATCAAATATTGCCACTGTTATTTATTGTAATTAAATATCTGATTTCTTGGTAAAATGAAATGAAAATTTAATTTATAAAGTTATGTCAATGTTTCAAAGATTTTAAGATAATTTGATTTTCGTTTTCGTTTGAAAAAAGTCATTGTTTTTTCTATTTTACCAATCAAAAGTAAAGTATGGTAACAGCAGAGTTAACTTTTAATTAAAAAAATAATAAAATTGATGATTAATTATATAAAAGTAACATTGCGTAAAAAAAAATTAAAATGGTAATTAACATTTGTAATAAATTCTCTGTTTATCTCTGCCAAAATAAAAGCTAAGGCTAAGTAAACTTAATCTAACCTAATATTTGAAATGCGATTCCTGTTTCGGAAATTACAAATTCGTGGAAACGATGAAGTTTAAAATGAGAATTGTGAATGTTTTTAAACCAATTAATGAAACGAATTTATATGAATTGGACGGTCCACAAATATTTTTTTTAAAATCATGACTTTTCATCGGTCCAATAATTTTTATAATATTATTTTTATAACATTATTTTTATTATTTTTATAACATCAGTGATAGACGAGCTCATAATATAGCTAGTAATTATACATGGTGAAAACAACTTAAATCGTAGAAGATTTCAGATGTATTGTCTACCCTGAGGACTAAGATCGAATGCCATACAGCCTGTAAAGACATTGGGTTTATATAGTTGGTAAGTGGCAGAAACAGATAAGGCCCAGACAGCTCTTATAATATAAAATAGGCGGCCTTTCTTCAGCAGTGGACGGTGTACGGGCTAATAAAGAAGAAAAATGTATAGAGGCCACAAAAAAAACTTACCACCGAAGCCTTAAAGGCCACCGGGCCAAAAGCGTATATCGAAGCCGTGGGGGTTTTAGTTGATCTTCAATGCTGATCCCGACATAACCAGACACTGCCTTAAGTGACTGATAAGTGACAAGTACCTTCCCGCACGTGATTAAAAAAAATAGGTTAAATAATTTTATAGAGGTTAATATCTACCTTAGGCTTTTGTATAAAATAAGCTAGAGTTCATTTTACGAAATACACACTCACGCTCCACTTTTACATGCACTTACTTTAGATCAAACAATATCACACTGTACGAAAAAAAACTTTTATAAAAACTTTTCAAAGGAAAAGACATTGTTACGACATTTATAAATTCACTGTCGCATAAAATGTGACAATGCAACATTCCGAGTAATAATTCAGATTTTTATATAATTTATACTTGCAATTGTTGTCATTTGGTGAAACTTCATTCATAATGGAAATTATTATTAACGCTTGTACCAGTTTCACAATTACACACAGATTTTTATAAATTTTAAAATTCATTTCTTTCCCAAATTTCATGCCGCTTTCGATTTGTCACTATACAGTAATTATTCCTACCACCTATTGAGGTTTATCTTTTTTTTTATAAGAATTTGCCGTTTAAGAGTCAGCCACTCCCTATCTTCATGTGCGTGTCGTAAGAGGTTCCTTGAGGAAACGCCTTGAAAAACTCATGGGATCCAATGATCGATACAAAAATTGCAAAATCGAAAATACATATACCAAGAATGGGCAGGAGTGATTAAGGTGCGGGGAGGCTGGTACTAAGATTGCCAATCCACTTTCCAAGCGTGGTGATTATGGCAAATGATAAACTGACGTCTACATGTGGACTACTTACAGGCGATGTATTAAAATAATCCGTGTATTGATATATATTTTAAGTTAAAAGGTACATGTTCAGCAAGTTGCCTTAATTATACTAGCTTTGTTTTGCATATTTTATCTGGACATTAGCTCTTTACATTAGAAACGATTTATAACCTTAATATCTATTAATAAAAAATACCCATCCATCTTTGCAAAAGTGAAATGCTTAACGTAATAAAATGAATTAGTAAAATCTTAATTTGTATTTCATTTCGTTTTCATTAAGTTATGTAAATAAAGTTTGTTAAATTATTATGCCATCGTTTGTAAAATCATGTAATTTGTTCGTAAAATTATAATGTTATTATCATGCTTGTGTAATAATTATATTATTGTTGAGAGTGTACTATATATATATAATAGAATATTAGTGCAAGAAAGGTGGTTTCTTCAAATGATATGTCTGCCATCTGCAACACATGCACCATGTTGGAAACAAGACGAGGCTTTGGAGACCAAATGATGGCGGAGTATCTATCCGCATTTACCGAAACCAAATCCCACAGATCAGTGATGGGGAGCAGCATCACCAGCGCTAGAGTATCGGCTGCGCTCACCAACCCAATTGGCCAGCCTGGTTATTATGGGGACTTTATAAATGCATTCTGGCTATTGCTGGTGCTTTATTCGTGAAGCATATGTTCAGCAGAAGGCTGATGTAGTAATATTATTGTTATTAACCGAGTTTCAACATTTCCGCTGTCACGTTGACAGTATTGATTCCGGTCGTTCACAGCACCAAACAACAAAAAGTTCTTTTGTGACACTACGTGTACGCGCCGGGTATTGTTCCGCATACATGGAAATACAGTCTTTCTATTTCCATTCTTTTGATGCCGTCGTAACCTTTTAAATGATATCTTACGGGTAACAAAAAGCTAACGCTAAAAAAATATTTATCGTTCATTGCGAATTAGTATAATTTGTACTAGTATGTGTTTTCCAATAAACGGTAATCAAAAAGTTTGAATTAGAAAATCTGTTGTAATATTATTTATATTAAAATATGTATTTTCTCATAGAAGCCCTGTAGTAACGGTATAAGAATCTGCGACCCCCTTTCTTCCTGTAGGTATCGTAAATGGCCACTAAGAGTCAAGTCTCGAAGGTCTCATAATAAAAAGGGGCAATTCTTCGAAGATTTTGATATACTACTTTAATACAGTAGTTAACTGTTTACAGGCCACTGAAGATTTATTTTCTTATACTAAAAATAGAGCCGTGGTAACACGTGAATATTTGAATTTTATAGTACGCAAATGACCTAGCTTTGAATACC
Organism: Bhutanitis thaidina; assembly: GCA_029286595.1. Classification (NCBI taxonomy): domain Eukaryota; kingdom Metazoa; phylum Arthropoda; class Insecta; order Lepidoptera; family Papilionidae; genus Bhutanitis; species Bhutanitis thaidina. Next base: position 6,022,467 of record JAGSMS010000014.1, read on the forward strand.
GGTTCTGGCACCATTTAAATTGTTAATTACAATTTTACACGATGGCTTTATCACGCGTTTGGCGGTGAAAGAAAACATAATGGGATATCCCACATGTCTGAGAAATAAAAGAAATTATTTTGAACTTGTGTGGGGTGACGCCATTCCCAGTTCCAATACAGAGAGAAGCCCTTTGCCCATCAATGATGTATTTTGAGTTTTTATCAGTATATATATATACGTATCAGTGAAAAATATGTTATGGTAGTTGGACCCGCAGACCCATACATGTACTTTCTTTAAGGAAGAAGAAGAGTTACTAAAAACTACAAGAGTTCGCAAAGTGGTGAAGAACAGAACACACAATACTCTCGGACACTTTATAGGAAGGCGTAACACTTACCATCAAATAAACGAGTGTAATATGCAGTATAAGAGCTAAAGCCAACCTTACTTGCTAATGGAACCTCATACTAGCTAACAAATGAGACTGGTGATTGATGAAGGATAATCAATAATTGAGCAAGAAAAATAAACAAACACGAGCTATCTATATCGATATAACCATCCAACCAACACCGCAATCATAATAACAAACGAAACAGTTCATAGTTACTGAGACGTTCCCCAGGGCACGGTAACGTTGAAGTCGGAATACATATGCTTAGATTTCTATCTCTCCTAGAAAGGAAACTAATCCAATTATATTCCGTATTCTAGGGCAAAAAAAATGCGCAGAATTGCAAAGTTTTTACAATAAAACATGAAGTGAACATTTATTGAACAAATAGAAGTAAAATGAAAATTAAAATAGTTTATTTAATTTTTAATCTTATGCAAATATCGAATAACAATTATTTCTAACCCTTGGTCATCCTTTTAAGTAAATATTTATATACTTGTGACTAAATGTCCCGCTCTTATAGAGGTATTTACTAAATGAACTTCTAGATATCTATATAAACCCGACAAATGAATGATTTTTATTTCTATGTTAGATCGATTTATTTTGTTGTTCATGTATATTTCATACCGAATTTTTTGTAATTGGGTACAGTCTTATTTGAAGATTTTTTCTCCATCAGTCGCAACCAGCTACTGATAAATAATACTTTTATAAAGTTTAAAAGCGACATTAATTTACTTTTTTTTTTGTGTTGCTCACAGCTGTACATTAGATTCCTAAACATCAGACGCATGCTTTTAGGAAGCGAGGAGGTTAGTGAACTTTTGTTAAATTTATCAAAATACAATTATTATTATTACAAAACAAAGTTGAAAGGTGTCTATCTGCGTATTCGCTTAAAAATTCAAAACGTCTAGTTCAATGCATTTTTCATCATCATTGAAACATTTCATGGGGGAGGTTTACATCTAGTTTATATACTATATAATGCTCTTGTTTTTCCATGGGGTGGAGTCCTGGTGATCTGTAATACAGGCTTTTAAGTCTTTCTCGGACACCAGCTCCTCAAACATCTTAGACTATTGACACACCTATTTTTAATTACATATAAGTTTTCATTAGATAGTCATATAAGGTCTGTTATTGTGGGGAGAAATAATAAATATTATTATAAGTATTATATTACAGATCTGTTGAAGTGCGAAGCTGTGTGTTAGTTAAGTTATATATATTGACAATTACTATAGAAGTCTCTGTATTCAAAATCACACCAAAGGATTCCAACGACAACATAAGAGAAAAGCAGAGACAAATACTTTACAATAATAACATAGACGAATAACATTGTTAGAAACAGATCATTACACTAACACGCTACCTATAGACAAACGAAACGGAAGCTTGCATGATGGACATAAATGAATAACGATATCGTTTCACATGCTCGAATACTTTAAATTTGCTTCGTAATTATGTAAATAGATGTAAGCGGATATCGGCGTTTGATATGAATTAGTTTTATTTTTTACTAAAGAATTCATCTAAAACACTGGAGAAATTATAGTAACCCGTCAGTTTAAAAAGAACTAAATTTTCTCTTTTATTGTAAATAGTCCATTTAAAATAGTTATAAATAAATAAGATATAAGTATCTTAGACAAAATACATATCTCGAAGTTATATTTAGTTTAACGTTTACACAGTAATTCATATAAATAGAAACCCATTGATCTGGAATATGTATTGTACAACGTAAATAGTACTGTATAATATTACAGTTAAATACAACTTTACCGGAGTTTTAAAGTATTCACTTAAAAATAATTTCAAAACATAGTTTTTCTCCGGAACCTGTATAAAAAAGACTTGTATAATAACATAATATCATTTATCAATTCACAATTATAAATTCAGCACTGTCGTTGATAATTGATTAAATTCATCCGATAACTAAAATTTAGTATGCAGGCATTAATATCTTGCCAAACCGAAAGTATTCAGAAAATAATAAATTAGGCACATAGCATAAAATGTATGCTAAGTCTTCCTTTCATACTGGTTCTCGTAAAGAATTTTAAAAGCACAAGAATTTCACTGCAATTTTGAATTAACTTGAGACGATCCATTGGAATTTCTAAACGCTGTTAAGGTAATTTATATAATTTATATAAACCGCAAAAAGAGAGATTCAAAACGTGTAGCTTATTCTCATGGTAAAGCAATGTACATACTTACGCAATTTAAAAATGTTAAAATTCATTGATATTGCTAAAATAATATTCAATCACGGTCTATCTCTAGAGTAATTTATATTATTATTTTAATTAAACGACAAAATATTTTCATAGGATATTACATTTTAAGTTATCTTTTATTTACATTATAACGTAATAAATTTATAAAACATGGTAAATTATATTTATTATAACTTTATAAAATTTTAAGATATGACTACGTACCAAAAAGTAGAACAATCTTCATCTTGATTTCGAGCAGCTAACACATGCACATATGGAAAATAACAAAAAAATAGAGAATCGATATTTCAATATTTTTATTATTTGCAATGGCGGCCGCGTTCGTCGCGCGATACCGCCAAGCCGCGTGTGTTTATTGTATGCGCATGCGTCTCGCCCGAGTACCAAGCAGTGGACGGTGGAGGCACATTCACTTTCTACGTGGTGGGGTTGCTTAGGAAGATAGGGAAGACAAGGGTTTGTTAGCGCAATCGCATTATCAATTATTTTCTATTATGTTGTTACTAAACGTAATTGCCGTTACAAATGTGCATAATTCATCTGATTGTAGTATTTTAACACTTCTGGTCATAAATGGAAATATCATATTTTTTTACTAAAACCATAACAAGATCATAGTTTATTTTACGCAATTTATTTGAATTAATCATAAAAAATTGCCGTGTGGTAGTTGCTTTAAAATATCTCTTTCTTCCTGTGGGCGTCGTAAGATGTAACTAAGGGAAAGTCTTTAAAACCACAACAGCTAGCGACAGATGACCGAAAATCCCGAAAAATACCAGAATAAAATTAAGTACCGGTGAAGATTTCATCAGACTATCATCAGAGCTTTAAAGAAGACTAAATTGGATAAAAATAATGTTGACTTTGTCTTTGATATCTGTCCAATGCAGATAAATAATTGCCGTCATAAAAAATTGCCGTGTGGTAGTTGCGTTAGAATATCCCTTTCTTCCCGTGGGCGTCGTAAGATATAACTAAGGGAAAGTCTTTAAAACCACAACAGCTAGCGACAGATGACCGAAAATCCCGAAAAATACCAGAATAAAATTAAGTACCGGTGAAGATTTCATCAGACTATCATCAGAGCTTTAAAGAAGACTAAATTGGATAAAAATAATGTTGACTTTGTCTTTGATATCTGTCCAATGCATACATACGCCCGTACGCTAACAATATAATTTAAGTTAAGAGATACCTAAACTATATTATTTAAATGAAACTTCAAATATAAAAATATTAACAAATATAATTATGTAATATTTTATTTTGTGTAATATAATAACCAATTGTTGTTAAAAGAGCATGTACTAAACTATGTTAAGTAAATTTTTTGTTATATCCCTTAATGAAATTTCAGTAAAGCACGACAACACTTAGAAGAATTAACTATTATTGCATTTATTGTAATCAATTGAGGCACTCTCTTATGAAGGTCATAAAATAACAAGTTTTATAAGAGGTTTAAAGGAAGAAGCCGTCCAAGTATTGATCTGTAGTATCAGATCAATACTGTGCCCGCTTCTTCTTATATTGTGTTTTCGATGATCCACTATTTTCGCCATTAATTATAGTTTTTAGTTGTTACATACGAGTACCTACGCTAAGCACGTACTCGGAAAGTTCTTTAAGTCTTACTTAATGATACGGATAAATGTTTACCGCCGGGAAGTATATTGTGATCTTCTACTAAGAGAAGATATGTGTCTCTCTATGGTTCACCAACATGCGGCTAAGCAAGTTGTCAAAGTTCGGGACTCCGAATAATTAGAATAAAGACCAAGAGTAAAAAACTTTGATTTCAAATAAAATAAAACTAAAGAAAAGGTTTTCAATTCATAACATACTGTGATTGAAAGGATATGAATGTAAAATTTAATATTAAGACTCCTGTCACGACTCCTAAATACTCTCGGTAAACCACAACCCCTAAAATAGAACAAATCTCACAACGTCGCCTCATTTTTACTTTCGCAGAACCTTTCATACAAGCGTCAGTAATATACCAGGGGTCTAATTAAATAGCTTTGTTTTATTCATAGTATATGTCCCATTAATGCAAGAAACTGGCTAAAATTACAGACATGTTACTCGTAAGTTCTGTTAATACTTCATACTACTACATCAGCATATCCTATAGTCCAATACTAAGACAAAACAACAGAACATAACCCGAAAGCGCCAGCTAAAGCGAGTATTATTTATTTCATTACTCGGCTCAGAAGAAGCCGTAGAATTGTACAAAATAAGCCAGAGGATGTGTCGCCGATTGATTAAAAACGGAATTCGAAATTACGAATTTCCATTTAGCACAACTCAGCGTAACCAAACAAGCTACATAATATCAATACAGTGATTAATTTTATGAGTAATTGGATGTAAGGTAAGTTGTTCACATATTTTCACCAAACACCAACCTCACCTGAACGAGTGAGACGAGAGGTGATCGATTGAGTCCAGTTTAAGAGCTTTTTCATCGCTACAGTCTGTCACAAGTTCAATGCAGAACATAGGCCTCCACCAAATATTGCCACATGGCAGCACCGTCGTGAACCACCTTCCCATCCATTCCACCTCTTTTTACTACTCTCTTGTACCTGCACTGCATCTCGCGAGGAGTCGACGTACACTGCGTTTACCTTTACCTTTCTTCCCCAAAAATCGTCAGTTTTGCAAGCCATGTTAATCTGTAAGCATACGATGGTTGTCCTAGCTATTTTTTGGATATCGTCTTTCCAGTTTCTATAGCGTACAGAAACACCGTTCCATAACCCGCTGTGCAATTTTAAGCTTCCTCGTACGGCCTGCAGTGATAGACCACGTCTCGGTTCTGTAAGTCATAACTAGCAACACGCACAAACGTACAACAACCCTTTAGTCTTCAGGTTTAAAGGTATACTCAACAGAATATTTGACGTAGTTGCCCATGAATGCTGCCTTGTCGTGTTGGTTTCGTTGATTGGCCACTGGGTCGAAGCTTACTTAGTTTGACAATTTGCCCCCAGGTATATGTACTCATTGACAACTTCGAGCGAAGTGTTCCTAACAATAACCGGTATCGGTGTGACATAGACGTAAGACATGTCTTTGTCTTGTCATTTAAAGACCAATCTCTTGGGAGACACTATTGAGTCATTAAATATAGTGTGGTTTCAAAGACAACGTGAACAAATGTCCGTAAAATCGCTCGATCTAACTCAATTTCTCAGCTCCAATGGAAATAACTGCGTCTCTTTCGGTCTTCAACTGAGTCAGTTGGCTTTTTCCGATAGAAAAACTAACTCTTCTTTAATGCATGCCCGCTTTAGATTACTTATAGAAGAGAAGACCAACAGTAGACTAGTAAAGGCATTTACTCAACTCAACTTGTCTTGGCAGCTCTTAATTTTACAAGCATATCATAATAATAATGTACGTAATACAAATGATAATAATGAGAAAGATATTATCAATGCCGTGACACAGTCGATGAAAATCGGATTCTTGTCGCTGCATTATATGAAGGCAAAATAATTTCTTTTGTCCGAATTAAAACGAGGATCTGTATCTCTGAGCAACCCTCATTAGCCATTATCATCATTATCCAGTCCAGGAATACTTAAAATGCATATATAAGAAAATACTTTACGAGTGACGTAGGTTAATTACTATGCTGGTGAATTGCATATGTATTCGATGAAGTTATTGCTGTTAGCCGTTTTGGCTTTTAGAGCTTCATAGGTTTGCGCCTGCGTCCTTGAGGCCGCGGGCGTTTATGCTTTAAGTAGATGTACAGGAGTACATTTACTGCTTACCTCTTTATGGTAAGCAATCTAAGGACCGTCCGAGAGAGGTTCGGGCCTCGTCTCGGACGGTCGTGGTGTTTCGGTAGTAATGGGCGGTAAGGACCGCCCTGAATCCCGGGTGCACGGTGTGTACGCGGGTGTTTGATTTGCACGATACGCTCTTACGCAACGGCGGGGGATTGTGTATGTGACTCTACTCCTAACTGTATGTACAGTGTGTTCTTGAGTAGTGTTAACCGAAACAAGTTCAGTTTGTCGGTCTGTCGGTGCTGTTACGTCTTCCGGGTCGTCTAAAACGTTACCCGGGCGACGGTGACGCACCGTTGCGTTTAACATCGGGGAATATTTGTTGGCGTTTACCACCAGCGGGTTAGGGTGTACGGCGGCCGATTCGAAGTAGCGCCGTGACGTTTCCCTGAAGAATGCTGTGATGGTCGGTATTTTACAGTCCTAGTGTAAGTCATCGTTACGCTGGTACCAGCTTGCACCGGTGGCGCTACGCAGAAACTTATTTTGGAGATGAATTGCTGCTCGCAAAAGCCTATGTGTATAAGTATGACACATTTCTTGGAAGGTTTGTCTATACTTACCAAGCCGGGTAAGCGGGTTGGTGGGGGTAAAGGGCAGTGCCGGTACCCTCGCACTTGTACTGCTGCTCATAGGGTCTGCATGCACTAGTCGATGCATTAGTCTATTGAGTCCGGCCAATTAGGAATGATACTTCACTATAATTTGGTCACTAGAGCAGTGTTCGTTTGAGAGAATGGTGCACCACGTGCAGGTGAGGTTGGAATTTGGAGAAAGAGATGGTAATACATTCTTCTTTACTCCTTACATCTTTTAAATCGCAACTGATTTATACTTAAATATTTCGTTACAATAATAATTTTTCTTATAGTTCCATGGCATTAGAATGCTTAAATAAAAACAAACTTAAACATAATAAATAAAAACATATTTCATAATCTACATCATATATTTACGAGTAACAGTTCAAGGTAAATAATGTATGAACTGTACAATAAAGACCAGGCAGTCCTTGTTAAAGAATATTTACCCACCGTCAAATCTAATAAATAATGTACTAAATTTCGTTCCATTGTTTCCATTAACTAACGACCTAAACGCCAATTGTTTGTGACTTAGCATTGACTTCTACGATGTTAAGATATTTGACTAAGCCCATTTACAATCTCCATTCAACCTTGGCACGGGAAAGGCAAAGAGTTACAGTTTTCTTTGTCTCAACAAATATGTTATTAGGTAATGATACCCCCATTTATGATAAAGATACGTTCAATTATAGCCCAAATGTTATTGAAATAAAGATAATTGTGGCATGCTATTAAAATTTTGAAATAATGCATCGTATCATACACAACAATTGCAATTGTTATTTTGCAACATCATTACCACATAAGTATAATTTAAAAGCTGTTTTTTTACAGACTCGCAAATTTGCTATAGTGGCACAAATCTCAAACAAGATCGCACTTTGTTTAAGACATCAAATAAGAAAATAGTTAATACAGCATCTTTATATAATCAAAGAAAGTAATACATCTCTCATAGATGAAAGTAATATACACATTATTTATAGTTCTATCGTGATGTTTCATTGTATTTTTTTATTATTGTTTAATTGCAAAAATGCTGTGCATTATCAACCTACCTAGAAGGCTATACGGTTATTCTAACACCTATTAATTACACGGCCATTACATTAAATCGTAACGTGTAATAATTATAAAGGAACATGTAATATAAAGGTCACATCTGATTTTTGTAACAGCACAGCTTTATGGAATAAAACATAACCCTCTTTTTAACGCGGTCTAAAGAAATGAAATGAATATATCCATTTGCAAATAAGGGAAAGAACCATCACGTGCATCTGGTACTAGATGTCATCATGCCTGATTTCGACCACGGTGAAACAACATCTTTACAACTGCGCAGAATTAATTATAGTGTCGCAAGTGGAAACCATAGAGGCATTTACTACTATTTGCCTTCCCGTATTTAAAATAACGCCTAATATGACACAATGCAGATGACAGTCGAAGAGACACGGGACGCAGCGTAACACAACAAGTCCCGAAAAGTAGTAATTTGTGTGTAACACAACCATAGCTAATCAGTCAGCTACGCGATTTGTCACTGCTGGCTGCTGTAAAAGAAAGCACGCCAAGTTTTTGGTTCAGATGTTTTCGTTCTGGAGATTTTGACCTCCAAAACAAATCCCACGGACGGTCGAAGACCCAAGTAGACAATGAAGAATTAAAGGCGATTGTGGAAGGGGATCCATCGCAAACCACGTCAGAGTTAGCGGCAGGGTTCGGTGTGAGTGACAAAAAAAATTATTTCACTTGTAACAAATTGGAAAAGCGACAAAGCTCGAGAAATAGGTGCCGCTTGAATTGAGTGAAGCACACCAACAGACACGAATTAAGTGCTGCGTTACATTACTCAACCGTCACAATAGCAAGAGAACTTTGAATTGTATCGTTACTTGTGATGAAAAATGGACACTGTACGACTATCGGAAATGCTCATCACAGCTGTTGAACCCAGGAGAACCGGCCAAATTCTGTCCCAAGCAAAAGTTGACTCAGAAAAAGGTACTGGTGAGTGTTTGGTGGACCGATGCTAGTGTCATACACTACACCTTCCTAAGATCAGTCCAGATGATTACAGCAGATCTGTATTATCAACAATTGCAAACCATGATGGAAAAGCTAGCCGTTAAAGAACCGAGACTGGGCAATATCTCTAGCACGCTGCTGCTTCATGACAACGCTAGACCCCATACTTCACAACAGACGGTAGCTAAATTAGAAGAGCGGCGATTGGATTGTCTCCGACACCCACCATACTCCCTGGACCTTGCTCCATCAGATTACCACTTTTTACGGAATTCGGACAATTTCTTGCAAGGAAATGTGCATGACATCAAGATAATGTGAGCACATTCTGCGAAGATTGGACCAAAAGTAACAAAAAAAAGCTGAAGGTAGCCTGAGTTAACTATGACATCATGGATCTAACACCTCAGTCCCCCCGTGACCACGGGTGTTGTAAAGCACTCGCAACGTCAAGAACATAAAAACAAAATTAAACGCGTTAAATTCTGTAAAGTTCATTTCAAATATGTAGTGTTGGCATAAATACAAGAAATCGTTAAAGTGTGTTGTTATTATTTATGATTTAAGAATAACTCAATATAATAATATATAAATTGTTTTAATAATTCAATAATCGATTATTCACGTTTGTACCAAAATATTACATACATTATTATTTATAATCAAGATATAACAATATTGATATGCTGCTAATCTAATGAGGCGAAACATCTTGCATCGAAATAACTAATTAAACAACTGTGTATTACGATGTTTCAAACCAATAAATATATGTGTTATTTATTTTATAGTGTTATAAATATTTATATAATATAATAAGTACTTACACCTGTCACCTATAAGGGTAATCAGAGATCCGTAATTCCTTTTGGCACGACTGGGCGTAGCCTAACGGTTTTCATAGCCCATTTTTCGCCTCTCTAGGAATTAGGAAGTACCCGGTAGCACCTCTCGTCGTCGGATTTATTCCCAGAGAGGCTATTCTTATGCCGCTAGCACACGGCTGGCTTACAAGAAGCCATATTTTATAAAAATCTTCCACGAGTGAGGTGCCTCATAAAGTGTTTGAGCACTTCCAGTGTATTCATTCATAAAGGATATTTTAAAAGATTTTTGTTCGCTACTCTATTTTTACTTTGTACTAATTTAAAGTACACTGGGCAGGGTTGAATGTAGAATTTACTAATACTGCCGTATTATTTTCCTTTAAAATTTTTACTAATTTATGTTTAAGTATTTTAAAATAATTATCGAAGTTCGTTAATTCAAAAGCTTAACGGAATGGTACTCATAATAATTTTAATTCATCATAATTATCATTTCATTCAGTCACAAGTCCGCTGCTGAGCATAGGTCCGAGTATCTCCTAAATATTGCCATAAGGTATGGTCCAGAGCCGTCTGCATCCATCGACAGCTATATGCTGGTTGTCACGTCATTTTGTGGGAGGTCGTCCTACGCTGCATTTGCCTGAATGAGGTTGCCGCTTGAAAACCTTTCTTCTCCAACGATTGTCAGTTTTGCGAGGTATTTGGCCAGCCCATTGCCACTTCTGCGAGCTATGCCAGTTACCGTACTTCTGCTGCGGATATTACTTTATTTATGAAATTACAATTATTGTAAAACATGACTATTATTTGAAAAAAAACTAAAATTAGAATTATTTTACTAACATGACTTGACTTGGTTGCCATCAAAAGCAGAATTGTAAAACGATATCATGTATTCTCTGTAATTATTATTTCATCATAAAACTGACTTCTATCTATATCTCCATAGCATATTCAATATATCAATTCTTTTCTAAATTTACGTGGGACCTGATTGTAAGTATATTCTTTAAAAGAATTACTTCAAGATTGCAAGAATATACATTAAAAAAATACGGTCTAAATGATAACCTCCTTCTTTTTCAAAACGGGTTAACAAAACTTTACACCGTTTTAATGATATAAGGGGTATGATATTATGATCATTAGAATGTACAGTTCCTAATGCTCACACGTTGGCACCATGTTAATGGCATCTTGCGTCATGTTCAAGCAAACAAAAAAACCGTATCTAACTCGACTTTATACATACAGATTATTTCTGAAATACATGCTTATTTTCCGATTCGAATAGGTTAAAGGATTTTTTTTTGAACTTCCAATTAATAAAATAAAATAACATAAGCTCTCAGGACCGCATCCTCAATACTGGCGGAGATCTAGACACTTTAGACCTTTCAGCCCGTTTTTACCAGTACTTACTTGGGACAACGTGACCGGTGATCTTCGTCTAAATGTCCAACCTAACGATACAAATCGTACGTAAGTTTCGAAAAACTCCTTAGTACAGGGGATAACTCGAGTCATCTGATTCGGATTCAGATCCCCTAACCACTCGGCTATGTAATTTGATCTTGAATTATTTTAAAAGATTGTTCTCAATTATAAAAAAATCTTAAAATTCTCGTTCTGGTAGAAATAGTATTAACTTTGTCTTTTCAGGGTTTTTAATTGTAGTTATCAGCAATGGATATCACACGGCGAAAGAATATCTGCTTCCCCCTTTCTTTTTGTCGATTTACTAAGGAAACAACATTGAAATTCTCATGGCGTCCCCAAGACGCGGCTTATCGTGGAAATTATAATATATTCGGCCTGTGTTCAGTAGTGGACTATTAACAGGCTGATAAAGAGGAAGCAACCTTAAAAAAACAAGTACAAAGTAAATAAAAATTACTTTGTGAAGGAACTTAAATTACATATTTTACTAACAACACTGAGACTAGTCATAGAGTAGTATGCTGTCAGTTCACTATCATATTTCCACAGTGTAGTTAAGTACTTTGCCTATACTTTCAATAAAAATTAAAAACGAGTTTTTCGTTTAAATGTTGTAAATAAACATTGGTGCTGAAATCAACTTAACTTTTAATTAAATTTCTTTCTCGATTAAATTTCTTTCCTGTTTAAATTTCTTTTCAGAGATTTACTTTAACTTTTTCCTGTCATTAATAATTTTACCAACATCGTTTAACATAGACTTCTGTGCTGCGTAAGATAATCTCCTTGCCCCTTTATTCCCTGTGTGTGTCGTAAGAGAATGAGACAAACATTAAAGTCCAATGGCGTCAGAAATGTGGGGGTTTACCATAGAAATTCAAAATCAAACTGAAAATACTTGGTCCAAAATACATGGAAAATAATGTGCAGTAGCTTCTAAGGTTCGATACGTCTGATACTGAGATATCCAAAACCCACCTGCCAAGCGCGACGATTATTTATATCCTCCTAGTGGACTATTAACAGCTTGATGAAGAAAAAGAAGCAAGTTTTAAAGGATAAGTGCTAAATTATAATTATTTTGTAGCATTTTAGTTACAAACCAAAATACAGACTTCCGTTGTCCGTGACCGTGGGTATCATAATACCTACCCTTTTTGCTCGTCTTTAGATTTAATCTCATGCCATCTGACAGAGGGCGGCATAATCATCTCAAAAATACCAGGCGCAAAAATAAAAACCGATGACGGGCAATAGCGTCTAAGTAAAAGGGTCTGGTAAAAGCATGATGATTATGGCAAAATTTTCCATTGGGAAAGACCTACGTCTATCAACTTGGAGAAACCCGCATCCATATTTGCAAGCCTTGGCACAATAAACTATAATCGTCCGATAAAGAAGAAGACATGTTTTTTATCAGCTTAGAGACACCCGTATCCATATGGAAGTGCTGTCACTGTTAATAGGCGGATAAAGAAGTAAATATGTTTTCCCATTTATCGGCTTATCCATATGTTGTCGTTGTAAATGATGGAATATCTTGATGGCAGTTATCTTCGTTTCCGTTTCGCTTCACTTTAACATTCGCAACGAGAACCGCATTATTTTATTACTTTACGCTGATCTACGGCAGTGTTATCCTTCCATCTTCTTATGATAATACCGCCTGGGAAAGAGGTAACTAATGCCTAGCTGTTTCTATTCAAATGCTATATGTAATGTGTGTAGTTTTGAATTTTTTATAAAGAATTCTGGCGAGGTTAATACAAATGAGGTGGATAAAATATGATAAATTAATTAGACATAATAAAATATATAACTAACGAAATATTTAAGATAGATACATAGATAGATAAAACTTGATCAGACAGAAGGAAGGTCCATTGCGGAGTTCCAGCCGCCTCACATGTCCCGTGAGGCTGACTGGGATTAACCCATTCGCGGAGATGACTATCGGAATTATTTCGGTTGTCATAATATGGGATAGTAATGTCGACCAAAAATATCCTTGACTACGCCCGATTCATCAGCACAATATCAGGGTTGTTCGCAAGAATCGTCCAGTTCATGACAATAGGCCGGCCCCAGTAGAACCTGGCACGGTAATTTTTGGCCTCCGGCGAATACTTATAATATTAAATTGAAACTGATGAAAAACCACAATGAAGAGAATAGGTACCTACGGAGTTTGTATCGGTTATTTCTTCTCTGCCAGAAGAAACACGTTAGGTAGTGAATTACAAAAACTATGAAGTCCAGTAACAATATAATTTTTTACACGACAAAGAATTTGATTTCACTTAAATTCGACTGACCATTTTAAGTTCTTTGGCAAACTATACCTCACGCTACCACGCTGGGTAGACTGTTTGGTGAGCTCAGTGCCGAGGCCTAGTTACCCTGCTCTCCATCACGCTAGTGTGTTGGGTTTGGGTATGGCTTATTCCAATAGATTTTCCGCTCTCATTCAGTCGTTAGAGCCTCGTCCGGAAATGAGAAGAGTGCACACGTGCAGGTGAGGATTACATTAGGGGAAAAGGTAGTCATATATTTATATATACTATAATGTAGTTAAATGACGTGAATCACACTGTGTAATTTTTCACTTCCAAGAGAGGATTTCGAAATCTATTAGACATTTCTGGTACTTTCCTCAGACGAGTGGAAAATTCTTTAACGGTGCCACCACATGCAAGAAAATATTACATATTTAAAATAATATATATAATAAATCTTTGTTATGCGTAAATTATAGGACTCTTTTTATAAATTTGATTTTACATTTGATGAAATACTTGAAATAGAGAACAATTATGTTAAAAATATTTATGTCTCCTTGCTATACTTGTGCTCTGTTTGATCATTGGATCTGAATAATTGCATGATCAAATCTCTAAAGACGTAGTGACAACGCTTAAATCATTTAAAATGTTCATTGACTATTACATAAATGCAATGGGTCGTATGTTCACGCGTCAATGCACAGGTATCGTAAAGAACAACCTATTATTTGCGAGCGGTTACTCAACCAATCGCTTTGTCAATGGAATGTATTTACAATGGTTTTCATAACTGAATATGAAGTGACCAAGTCTGATATAATTATCTATAATTCTTATCACAGATAGAACATTCTACAAGTCTATATGGTTTTTTAAAAGTTTTGAACATTCTTTGTCTATAACAATGACGACCAAAAGGATGTGGTTATTGTAAAAGATTTTTTATTTATCCGTTAAAGTTAGAATTAAGCACATTTTTAGAATGTTTATGGATTTTTATTTCATTACTACATCCCATTATACTTCGCTGCTGAACACAGGTTACATATTACTAGTACACTCGTAGGTGCCATTAGTACAAATACCAAACATAGTTGCCAGGATAAAGTTTTGCCAGACACGATACCGTTACTCAGTTACCGAGTTTCTTATCTAGAATATATAAAAGAGTACTTAACATCGAACAGTACTTTTCGGACGTGTTTTTGTTACTAGATCAAACGTTAAAATGGTGAATTATTTTATAATTTTTTTGTATTTTTTTAATTGTAAAACAAGTAGTAATATACCTGCAAATAATTAAAATGTCATATTTTACTTAATTAACTTCTTTAATATCCCGCTATAAAGCTAGGATCAGAAAAAACTTCAGAATAAGTATCAGGATAATTGCGATACATTCAGACTGGGAATCAAATAATTTGAGTGTAATACAAATATTGGCTCCGATAGGGATTCGAAGCCATGACACAAGATTTAGCAAACAATTTTTTTTACGTACGAAAATTGAATCCACGATCTGAAGCGACGTAGCCACTATGCTGACCTCACGACAGTACATAATACATTCCTTAATGTCGCATACAAACATATATACTGTGAGAAACATACTTAATTCACCTTCTACGTCTTTATCCACCTGTACATGTCCACTGTTGATCGTAGGCTTTGAAAGCACCAACAAAATCTGGCTAACCATATATGGAAGGTTTTCCCATACTCATCTCACTGGTGGGTTGGCAAGCGCAGTACTGAAACCCTAGCACTTAATGCTGCTCCTCATTATGAGTCTGTGGGATTTGGGTTCCGCATATTTCAATGCATTTTCTATCATCGTCCGGTTCGCAGGGACCCGTTTTTAGCACTGCACCGCGTGCAGTTTGACCTTGAGAGAAAAAGATGATAATATATTTCCACTTACACCGTAGTGGTTCATCAGCCCATGCTTTATTCATTTAGTTGCCCATTCATTGGACTTCATTCCTTTTATAATTTAATCATATGCAAATTCAATTCAACTCGCTGGCGTTTCTTATGTAATTTATAGAATAGTTCGCTAACACTGATTGCTTTACTTTACGGCTTCTTGGTGAGCGCTAGAGTGACGTCATTAAATTATTGCAACTATCTCGTCATCAGACCGAGTTTTCTCTACATTACGTATTATATTATTATAGCTTTCTCACATTTGTTCTTTCGTTAGTTATGGTCCATTTAACAATTGTCTATTTATTTAATGATAATGATTTATTTCAATCGCTGTTATAATATCATCTAATTGATATCTTAATTAACATGCTATGTAGACTTTCGAGGTAGAAATTTATAACCAAGCAACTTCGTTTTCTGAGAAATGTGTGTATCCACAGAGTTACCCACATCCTGCCACAAGTCTACTGTTAAAAATAGACTAAGGCAACATCCATAGCCACATTCCCAATTCTCCCTTTCTCCATCCATCATTTCCCGTAACACAGTGCATGTAGTCTCTACATTTTGTGAGAGGTCATCCTGTACTGCGTTTGCCTATCGGCTCATTGCCTCTTCAGCTTGAGAATGTCCTTCAAACTATTTCGGTTACCTTGGTACTGCTGCGGATTTTGTCGTTACAGATACCATAACAACGTTTTCCAGACGCGGAGCAACTTTGAGTTTCCTCATACGGCCGTCACTAAAAGTTCCGAAGTCATTACTGGTATTTTCCTGTCAATAATAGTTTAAACAGGGTTACTTGAAAATTCTAAGATTGAAATTTCATCAAAAAATTACGGGCAACATATATCGTATGATGTTCCTAATTTTTCATTATTCCACACACAAAGCAATCTAGTAGTAATGGCAACGTCGTGATAATTTGGAAACCGTTTCTAATGATACACTCCACACATTAAAATTATCAACACTGAAATATTTCGTTATGTATTAAAAAGAAAAGAATAACGACTAATATTAATAAGGTGTGGAGCAAAAGTTGTTAGTTTTAATGGTATTAACATCTCAATATTTCTATTGAATATGACAATAGTTCCCGTTCGATATTTCATAAGTACTATTTATAATCTGACACATCAACAACAAACATCCGCTCCTGTCACCCTTAAAATCCAAACGGACTACTGTAACCCACTTTACGCCTCTTCGAGATATCTTTTATAGAACGTGATGGGTGGTGACCCTCGTTACCAGGCTTGCACCCGTAGATCACCATGATATTTTCAAGGCTTTAGTTCACAAGTTCCGAAACTTAAGATTTACATTATTATCATCATTGAAGTCATAACATCATCAGCGTTAAACTCCCTCTTGCATATTGTCCGCACAAGAATTTCATTGTTTTAGACTCCGCAGGTTACATTAATCGATTGTCGATCATGGTTGTTTGTATGTTTACTGATTAATTCTGAGAAGAAATCGCGGAAAGGTTAGTAATAACCAATAATCAAGCTATTTTTATAATATGCGATTCTGAAATAATTTGCCCAAATTCTTTTCAACTAGTCTGGTTTATTACTGACACCACTAAAAAGTTTTACAGAATATATTAATTGTTAATAACGCCATCTTTTATGAAATAAAGAAACCTTCTTTACTCTCTAAAGTAGGCAATATTTTTTAGTACGTGCAATGTGATACTGTCTCGTGTAATAGCCACTAGATGAGGTTATGCAAAGTTTGTATAATGAATAACTATTAATTAATTTAAATGCCTTTAAAATAATCCTTATACTTATTACTTTCTTCATATCAATACAAATTTAAAGTAATTAAACGATTTTAATTGGCTATTACTGTTTTAATTAGAACAAGCGATATTATCATCTTAATGTAAACTTATAAAGTATAAGTTAAATAATAACTTTTCGTATTTACGCGAACAATAGATATTTGTTGCGTTACACGCCATAAAATCCATAAATAATAGTTTCATTTCAAATATAAGTTAAACATTTTTTCTCTGCAAGACGCAAATGTAATTTGTTCTCTTTAATACAGTTAGATGTCACTATTTAAGTTTTTTTCAATATATAAATTTTAGTATTTTATTTTATTTCAAATGAAACTGGCATGGATGGCTGGGTACTACCACATGCTTGGGATCCAGTAATAAACAAAATTAAATCTAAAACCAAGTTAACCACTGCACGACCTCAAGATACTGTAAGCACATTCTGCGTAGATCGGACCAAAATTAATAAAAAAAAGCTGAAGGTAGCCCGAGTTAACTGTCACAGTTCTGTCTGGACGTTTATAATAATAATACCATTTCCAATGTGTAGTGTTTGCGTAAATACTAGAAATCATTATTTTAATTTATTTATGAACTTAATTTTAGTCGTAATGACTCACTTGGATTTATCAAAATACCTTTAATTATTTACAACTACCAAAATTAATAACACTTTATTTTAATAATTTAATAATTATTTTTAACAATATATGGTAATTTGTGGTAAAAAGTGTTAAAATTACCCCGAATTTCTGGGTATCAAATTTTCATGCGGTTTAGTCTCACTTTACTTGCTCTGCCTCCACTGTCGAATTTCCAACTCTTTAGCACGACAACGTAAATACAAGAGCAGTAGCCACTGGGCTTGCAGGGATATTATGGTATCATGATATGGGGTATAAGAGAGATTTTGCCACCTTTTTTTCAAAGAAGTAAGAATCTGCCATCCCCTTTCTTCTCATAGGTACGACACCTCTAAACAATCGATTAGAGGTTTTCCTTAAGTCGCCACCTCACGGCTCGATTAATATCCATAATACACCGTCAGTATCTTAGCGGCGTAATAATCTACCAATACCTTTTTTCGTAGGTGTCGTAACGTTCGATTAGTGTTTTGGCTTAGCAGACTGTTACTGCAATCTTAGGTAGCAAACCCGCCGACTCGGTGCATGCCCCTTACGTTCTATCTTTATTACGTTTACGTACTTTTTTAAAGACAGAGACCATAAAAAAGGGATCTTTAACAAACAAAGTTTTCGTCATAATCATCATTAGCTTTTTATTAAAACTTACAAATGACCCATAAGACAGTATCTTATGGGTCATTTGTAAGAAGAAATAAAGAGTTAGCTAGCTAGTTCGTGGAACACATGTAACTAGTTTTCTGATCTACTTAATAAATATTATATTTTTTATTATTATAACATATTACATTGTGTTTGTACAAATATTTACATAATAATACAATTATAATAATTAAACATGCAATGTCCCAGATGTGACCTTAGTTTTTCGTTTTAATTTATCGCCAACGGTGTTGGGGCGGAGAATAAATCTGAGTGCCTATGTGTTTGAACTAATAACTATTCTTCTTTAACAAGCACTAAACCCTTCACAGGGATTAGGCGATAACCGTTATTGGTACTTTCGCCACAGTCATGATCAAGAGACTGGAGATCGATCCCCTATATGAACAACAGCTTGTACCAATGAGTTTTTCAAAACGTATGAACCTTGTATCGTGGACTTGTACACTAAGACTGCGATGGGCTCATCACTTGTCACGTGGTCCCAAATAAGCTTTGGAATTGTGCCACGCAACTTAGATGTTGCTGTCCATCACCAGTCGTGTGGACCCCTGTGGCTTATTTTTTGCAAAAGGAGCAAACGAGCATGCAGCTCATCTAATGGTAAGTGATTACCGTCGCCCACGAACAACACCAGAGGAGATGCAGGTGCGTTGTCGGCCTTTAAGAAAAGGCCTTTGGGGGATGGGTAGGACGATGCGCAGTGGGGTTGAGAGAGAGGGGAGTGGGCCCTCCGGTAACCTCATTTACCGAACGAAACGCAGGAGTACAAGATACCTCTACTTTACGCCGGTATTCTGCGAGACAATGGTTCTGAAAGCGAGGGGGTTGGGGGGGCATAGTGTTTTTAATATGCATATTCTAGGTATATTTCTTAGCAAATAAATGTATTTCTTACCTTCTTTCTTTTATAATCCATATATATTAAGATTAAAAAAAACACATTGGAAAAAAAATTGTAATTTTCACGAAAAAAATCTTACCAATCATCCTCTACGATACATTTGAACCCAATAACAACAGCGATATGGTTAAACTCATAACAGTGGCATTTAAATGAAAGAATTCACGGTAGTTTCAGTTAATAGGATATTCCTTGTTACATATTTTCGAATAACAGAAATATACCTTACATAATTTTAAAAGAGGATTAACAAACTTGTATTCTGTAGTTAATACTTTTATCGGTACAATTTGTACAAACCGAACCATATATAACGATATTTACTAGCTTTATTATAAATTCTTAAAGTTCTGTTTGAATTATAATATTACATTTTAAAGTCACAATACAATAAAACTTTTTTATTTTATAATTTGGACATTGGATCCAATTAATTAAGTACATGTTTTCTTCTTGTTGTAAATGTTTATACAAAGAAAAACGTTTTTACGCTATAAAATAATGATTCCAACGATACCTAGCTTTTAATCATAATATAACTAAAATGTTTTTAGATAAAAGAAAATTTTCTGAATAAATCTTAAATATTATCGCCTTCAGTACATTCCTTAATTAAAAAAAGAAACCAAAATGTCAACAATTTACTACATCGACTAAAAAACTCATAAGTCTGTGCTAACAAGTGAGCAAAATTTACATCTATTTATCTATCACAATTTTTAAGTAGTTAGGAAAATCTTAAGATATTGGTAACTATTTAAATCACTGTATTTTGATGTGGTTAATTATTAAAATTAAAACAAAAATATTTCTAGAAAAACTATGTAAATGAACTATCTTCTTTACGACTTTGTCTCACTCTACTGGTGGACATTCCCAAGAAACACCAACAAAATGTTGTATACTCTGTTAAGAAGTTTTGCCCATGCTCACCACACCAGGCAGGCGGGTTGGTGAACTGTGTTGGTATCCTCGCACTAATGTTGTTCGCCATCACTAACTCATAGTATATTTCGCATTGACGACGGACGGTCGCTAGAGCTCCGTATGTCAATCGGCAGGGTTCATCGCATGCAGGTCAGTTTAAAAGTTAGAGAAAACGTTGATACATATAAATTCTCCACTTCATAATCCCAATTCAGGAAAAAAAATAAAATATAAAAAAAATTTTAACTCTATATCGAGATAAATAGTATCTCATATCTTTCTTCATGACTGATGGAGCGAGTTTCATATTTTTTATATTAGTAACATTAACATTCCAGGATTTAGTTTCATCAATTTTCAACGTTTAAATCGTATTAATAAATACAAGTAAACGCAAACTCTCTAGTAATAATTAAAAACACACTCAGTGTACTGAAGCACTATTAACCTAAAACTTAGAAAACCCAACAGTTTCCTAGAACCTTTTCAGTGTAAAATGAAATAGAAAAATAAAATAACATTTGAATGTTATGCTACGTTACGAAATGCCTAAGAGGTTCTCATCGCATGGCCTTCTCTTGCCGAGCTGATGACAAAGGTGCGGAGATCCAACGATGTCTCCCAGGAAGACGCTTAACAAGTAAAGCTCTTTGGCTTGGTCTTGAGAGCGCTTGTATTGTCTGTAAACAAATTAAATTAAACATTATTATTTTTTAGAGTACTCACAACAACTCAGATCAAAAACCAGTGCTAGGAAGTGGTTTACGAAACCAGAGAATAAAATATTATAAAAATGATGGGCTGGAAATTATGACGACAATGTTTCGAAGTGAGTAACAGACTGCAAACACTCCCTTTACCATTGGCGTTTCAAAATATAGCTTTATACATAACTGTGTGTTTCAGTGAAATAATAGAAAAAAGTATTCGTTGGTTAAGAACGTTTGTAATATCAAAATAACGAATATCATAAATAGCATCGTTTTACGTTCAAACGAATAAGTTTGATTTATGTAGAACAATTCAATAAAGTCTAATTCACTGCGACGTTATGACTACATACATCTTTGTATTAATTCCTATTATATTACAGAAACAAAAAGGCCCAACATTGTGTTACAGAAATTTTGTCGCAAATAACTCATAAATAACAGCTTAGGGTAAGAAGTAAAGGTATCTGAACATAATTTTAGACGCGCAACGTCTAATGTAATGATGATGTTATACTGTTTAGATGTATTATGTTTCTAGACGATTTGCATTGATAACAGGTAATTGAACGCGACTAAACGGTAAACCACAAACTGAACAATTGTGGTCTGAACATTTGCTGTCTCTCACAATCGCATTCAAAACTACACCTAAAATTTCTGCAATAATCTCATATCTACTTTATTAGCACAAAAATATTGAAATGTTGGCATTTAGCAATTTTTGGATCGAGATGCACTGTAAAATGCGCACTATAAAGTTCAGTTTAGGTTGACATCGGTCGACACCATGAGAGCAGTGAAAGTCCGCTGTGGAATTGCATAATACCGGCTTACCTCGAAAGGCGAATGCAGTGTTACAATAACCTACGATACTCTAACACTTAAATATTATATTTTTTGTTTGTTGATAAGTTTGCTAAAAGTAACTTCCAATTCCTCAAAACCTATAACTGGAAAGATACACAAAAAACATGGTTGGGTGTTTATTCGTAACTGCCTGCTGTACCATGATGACCCTTCCGATTGCATAGTCGCTATTACATCGATGTCCCACTTGCAGACCGGCGGTCGCAAGTCGTTGCGTTTACACAACGATTTAACCGCCCGGTGACCTAAATTCAACTTACGCTGTACGTGGCATTGAAGCCCCTAATTTGAATATAAATTTGAAAATAGAAACTAAAGTGTATAGTAGTGTCAAGGGCGATGTGTTTTGAATGATGAGGCATTTGTTCGTTATCCGTAAATTACATAAGCAATACTATGGCTTGTGTAATTTACGGATTATGAACAACTTATAATAAATCCAAACAAGAATATAATTTATTTATGATAGGTAATAATAAATTAACATTTTCAAACAACAGGTAGAGAGCTGGGTTTGGTATGCTGGGTACGGCGCTAACGATAAAAGTTAAAATATAGTCTAATAAGTAACATCTTTTTAACTGTTTCAAACGAATTCCAATTATTTAGCAGAGTTTGGAGTCAGCAGAAGTCTATTATATACGACAGAGTATATTCAAGCGCAAAAATGTGAGTCCACGGACTTCACATACCCTCCAAAAGTTTTATTCCTCGGCCTTACTTTCCTCTAGAAATTATCTCTGTCGAGAATAAACCACGTATTCGTTCATTATCAGTTAATATTGTAACTGCCCAACGTTATTGGTGTCGGTGTCAGGAGTACTATGGAATTTTAAGGATCTAACTCCGGTATTACGATTCTATTACTAACAACACTATACTACATCCTGAGCATTAGATAATTTCACGGTGTCAAGCAGATATGTGGACATGGGCGAAATCATCTAAAAAGATATCATAAAGTTTGTTTATCATATATCATTTTAGAATCAAATTCTGACGTGTTCTTAATATTTCTGAAAGATATATAAGCCTGACTGGTCTTTACCGCTGGATAAAAGCGTTGATTCTTTTCTCGCTTAATATAACCAGCATGGAGACCGTTTTTGTATTCCTCGTATCATATGATAATTTTAAATATTATTCTTCTTCTTCACCAGTCTGTCAATAGTCCACTGATATAAGACTTACGAAACTAGAGGATTTACTATAATCATCACGCTTGGCAGACGGGTAGGCTATCACACAATCAAATGACTCTTTGGACGTTGCTACCCGTCACCGGTCTGGTATTTCTTTGTGATGGTTTATTCATCATCTTTCGGAAGCCATGAGACACCTTAGTCTACTTTTAGGACACACTAATAAATTTTTATAATTGAAAATATAATTTTGTTGGTTATAATAATTCTCTAGATCCATAAGTGTTTGGTCCATAAAGTAACCTGAAATGTGGGTATGATCGCTTCATTTCCTACCTGAAAACATCAGACCAATCCAACTGTGGTCTCGGTTGGGCCCGAGCTCTTGTGGCGTAGTGGGCACAAACACGTTCAAACACACAGGCTTTGCTTCCAAACTCCGCAACAATATACTTCTCAACCTCTTGCGCGTCGAATGGGTCAACAGTTTCTCCAGCGAACGTGAGCTCGCGGCGATTCCTGGAACGGTATGTGGCTGTAAAAGAAAAAAAATCCTTTTATTTCTTTGTTTTCTGCTTAAACTCTAAATAATAGTCATCTAGGGTATAATATAACCTCACTAGTGCGCTCTGAGCAACGCGGGTTGCGTCAATAATGAATATTGATACAATTTAAACGGCTTTCTTGGAAGTTGGCCAAAAATCAAGTTTTACAATTAATAAAGTGGTATGTGTAATAAGTTACAGAGAATGACCCAATCGCAGTACATTTTGAAAGAAACATACGTTAAGTTGATAAATGATTTTTTGGTGCCTTAAAAATGAAGACTGCTTTGCTATTATTGTATTTTGAAGTACTTAAACGAATGTTTAACTTTGTTATGCAGTGTTCACAATATTCTTATTAAAAGATAATAATCCTGGCAACCACCGGTACCTGAGCACTTACTGAAAGCTAGACATGATGCATGTAAACGGTATTATATAATATCTGACATTAACAAATTAATTTCTCAAAGGTGTTGTAGAGAAAAAAGCCCACAACACCTGCTCATCTACTGTGTACAAATTCGAGGAATATGACAAAAATTTAATTGTATTAGTTACATACTTTTCGAAGAAGAAAGTGGAATGTTCACTAGACCAACAATATGTACAAAGTATATTTTTTAAAAGGTTAGGTGAAAGCGATAGCACAAGGTTTATAACTGATGCACAAGATATTGACTTGGTACCACCAAGTACGATTGTTAAAAACGTTAATTTATTACCCATAAACGATAAAGGAACCAAATTCATCGTTTTTGATGATAAAGAGTCGGTTTACTGGGACTATTAATAAGATAGATATTATTTTTAACCCACTAGTACCAAAAGGTATTTATGATTGAAAATAAAAAGCATAAACATACTAAGTTTTGTTTACTATTTTACCGTTTAAATACTTGTGACTTGAAACAATTGTTTAGAATTACCTAAGAAACAGTACCCACACTATGTTGCAAGTTTTTTCTACAAAACTATCAGTTTTGTTTACATTGCTAGAGCATTAACACTCCTCCTCGTATTGCTTGAGACTTAAAAAAACATTACATGTTGAAATTTAAGTCTTTAAAATCATAATCGTAAAAAACAAAATGCTAACATACAGAAGCATTAGCAGATTACATTTACTCCAAAGCAGCCAGGAAAAGTAATTATGTAAAAGTAAATGTAAAAAAAATCTATTATTTCACTCAACAGATTACTATTAGTACTTATTATACCAAAGTTACTCGCACAATGTTTAACTAATAACGACACTTTGTTAAACCCCGCTAGAACTTTCTGAATCTAATAAATTTTTAAAAGTCCTTACAATTATCCTGGATGACCGACCCTATTGTCACTTCTAATGTGTAAAAAGAAATCCCGCATGGCCAATTATCGGTTATGTGGTTTTTTTTACCCAGCAAAGAAACACAACATCACATATTAGCAATTTACATTGGTATGTTTTAAGTATTACAATAAGTATGAACTATTTATACATAAGGTGGTAAGAGACTTTGAACATTTCATAGCTATCTCAAGGAGCAAACCCAGCAACGATGCTCGCCTCCCGTTGTGTTCGAAAAGTGAGTTACGAAAACTTTTTTACTCTAAACCGTGCAAGTGATAATTAATAATCTTTGTTTTGTAGTAAAGTAAAAAAAGTTCTAGTAAAATGGACTTTTTTCAACTCATTTCATACCATTTTATCGACTACTTAAGTTATCATAGTTATTTTGTTATCTTATTGCAGAGGCAGCTTTTATTTTGTTTATCTTGACATTCTTTAAATATGTTTTTCGAACTCCAATATTTAAATAACAATGTTATCATAGCGTAATGATAATTTTTATTTCACATACCGAAGCAATACACGTCCGGAAACATTTTTATTTAATTTCTTCATCTTTTTAAAACATCCTTGTATATACCCAAAATATTACATTACAGATAACGTAATGATTTGTATCATCGAAAGGTTTTGTATTTACGTTATGTTAAAAAAAAATGTATGTAACGGAAAAGAAACAGACTTATTTAGTTAAGATTTTGGTACAAAATTAAAGTGATTTTTTATTTATTGCACGCAATTTTTATTGCTCTAACACCAAACAAAAACCAGACAGACCAATAACAAACAAAAACCAACAGACCAACAACTATAACGAAATATCTGACCGAAAACACACAGACCATCGACAGTTAAGGCGCTTGGCATCTCGTGCGATCGCCAACCTGCTCACCAAGTGTGCTGATTATGTTAAATACTCCCATTGAAAGTGGTCTTCGTCCAGCATTAGACTATAACTAGCAGATGATGAAGAAAAAAATCCATTTACATAAAAAATATATAATAAAATTACGCGAAAAGGCATTTATTACTCTACAGTTCATATAAGCGGTGTAATAAATCGACCTAATGTCATGGCGAATATGTGAAACGGTCATGATTCATTGGTAGCCTTCTATGTTACACATATTGAATTTATTGCATATTTTCATACTAGTTTCTGTTAATCCATGTAAAAGATTTTGATTGTTTGGATGATTTGGTTCACATAATGCGTTATGACATATGCAATATTACAAGACATTGAACTATGTTACTGATCATGCACAATTCAATAATACATTATTATACTCACCAGGGCTCAAAGAATAAGCAAGCTTCTTTAGAAAATTAGTAAACCGGACACTGCCTACGATTGCTGGAAAACCAACTAATTGTACAGGTAATTCGAAATATGTTTGCTGACCGTTTCCACATTTCATAGAATTAAATAATATTACTGATAGTAATAGGAAAGTCGGAAAAACGCGACCGAACTCCATATCGCACAGCCTCAAATTAACAATAGAACCAAACAGTACTGGAACAATGCTTTTGTCAAATAGTTTACAACATCACTGTCAAACCATCTTCGTTACTTATAAATATTCAACTGAAAGACGTTTTATAATCCTTACATAAGACATTGTATACAATGCGCAAGTTGAATTAATTATAACATTAAATATTTTAAATACAATATTTAGTCAACGTCAATATTTATAACAAAACTTTTAATTACACTACATTTTGGGTACGATAATTTGGAAAGTATTCAATAACGGTGCACTAAAGCCTAAAGCCGCAAAGATTGTACTGCTGAGTATGTGACAGAAGGAACGTAGCGCCTTCCCCCGTCTAGTTCTTAATACGCTCTTGTTGGTCAATCCAACTGTTATGTCACTGCGCGTACAGTAAGAAGGAAGTAACAGTAGGTTATCGTCGTTACAATACTAGGCCAACAGTTCTTAGCGATTGCAGCGATTAATGATTCAAATCATATTATAACGTAAATACTAGTCGAGAAGACAGAGCGGTAAGGTGAAGGGAAACTCCCCCTTATTTATCCCGAGGGTCTCAAAATGTATCTAAAGAAAACCCAGATGGTAAAGTAATCTCACAAAAGGCAATACCTAAATACCAAGGCAAGATCTAAGATCCGCATAGGTATTACATTAATTTTTCCTTACAAAAACAGTAATGAACTGACAACAGACTGATGATAATGGTGATAGATCACTTAAAAGTATTCTCGTTACACGCTGGACTGTCAATGAATATAATTGGAACACAATGAAAGTCACCGTCAACGGCCATACCACGTCTGCACCAAATACCACCTTTGATAAGATAAATAAAGACAAAAAGAAAGTGCAAGTGACAAGTGCGACGTGCATAGCAATCACGATAGACATAAAGTTCGTACAGTGTGAAATTAAAAAAATTATGATATGAAGAAAATAGTGAGAAAACTGAAATTTCTCTCAAATATTAAGCTTGTCACTTCATTTCTGAGTACCGCTCCAGTAAAAATATCAATGGGCCGGTTACATATGCTATAGAAGGCAAAGCTAAAAGAGTAGGCGAACTGAAGAAGGCGATTGTGACCAACAAGGTTATAGAAACCTAGTATACGTGCCACTGTTGGGTAACGGCCTCCTCCTCACAGGTCGAGGGTCCTATATCCAAAACCTATGATTCATTAAGACCGTTAGTACATCACCAAGTTAATGTGATTGCTACCTTTCTTTTTGTATTTCACAGAAAGTTGCTTTACGTGAAACTTAATAATTGTATAGTGAAATAGCAAAAAAAAATATATAAATGAAGGAAGATATATTTTTACCGCACCTGATTGAGGTACTTACACAGATCGTCAAAAATTAAATAAAGGTAAAAATAGAAAGATGGTTTAAGTGACTTTTTTTAACGAATGTACTATAGTATAAAGTAAATACTAGTCGAGAAGACAGAACGGTAAATACTAATACAGTAATAAACCCGTATTTTCTAAACTTTTTGACCAAAACACTTGTAATCAATTATCACTTATGTTAGTAGACGATGGTGATCTCAACGAAAACTACATGGAATCAAAAATCGAGAAAAATATGATTATGATGAAGATGTGCTTTTGGTCCATTTCAACCACAGCGACAACTTCCGAATACTATCGACCGTTGTTTTACCCAACTATTGACTTCGGCTGGGATTCGAACCCAGAAACCATGGCTCAGCAGTCAAGTCCGCTAACCACAAAGACACACGATCGTCACAGGTCAAACATTCACATCGTCTGGTTTAGATCCGATATGGATTTTAATTAAAATTAGGTTATTTCCTCTCTATCAAAGATCCAGGCTATTACCAATTTGGTAGATAGAGTACGTGAAAAAGTTTTAATATAGTGTAATGGTTTACAGCTATTACAATGTGAAGCCTACTTGGAAGAAGACAGTGCACATGCGCAAAACTCTTCACAAAATATTTTAAGCCTATCATATTAAACGTATTAAAAATGCTGCTGCCATCACTAGTCTATGAGATTTGGGTTCGGCATAGTGGCATCGTTTTTCCACTCTCGGTCGGTCGCCAGAGCCTTGTCCGTTAGTAGAAAGGATGCACCACGTACAGGTGAGTTTGACATTTATGGAAAAATATGGTATATTTTCCATCGCAGGGTTTAACACTATTTTAAAGGTCTAGATTTCTCTCATATTTTTTACCAACCGATATTTGTAAAAGAAACAACATAACTTCTATATAAGGAATTGTCATTACAAGATATGTAGGTTATTTATGATTATACTGTATTATGTTTATTTAGCTATTACACAGGGCAGTCTGGCATCGAATGTCACAAATCATTACGCTCACTTTTAGTTATATCTGGTATAAGTTATCAACATAAATATTCTATAAAAAATATTTTACCTGGACTTAAGGCATACGAAAGTTTCTTGATGAAATTTGTCACTCTCACCGCCATTATAATGAATGGAAAACCCACTAACTGCACTGGCAATTCAAATCCGCTCTGTTCACTAGAACCTTCCAGAACACATTGTAACACCAGGAATGTAAGTAATGACCAGACGTAGAAGACTTTTGTTAGCTCCATTGTTTATGATGATTTGTTTATTTTGCAAAGATGTTGAAAGTAACAACTAGCGCTAAATTTTAATTTCAATGAATATAAGTAAATAATTATATTTTATTTTCGTAAGGTTTCGAACACAACGACCTTAGCTGATCGCCCAATTAAAACTGACCATGCCCAACAGCTCCAACCTAGTTGGGGGTTCATTTCGTAATGTACATAATAATCATAATGAATTCAGCGTACCTATAATGATCGTATAATTTAATACCAGTTTATGTGTAGCTTATATGAAGTATCCATTATAAGTTAGAGCTTCATTAGTGTTAGTTTTTTTTAATAAAATATTATATTTAACTTTACAATCGTTATAACTGTTTTTCGCGTTTTTTATAGTTTTTTTTTATATTAATCTGTGTTTAATAATGTAGGAGTGTTTGGCCTATACTATATTTTAGGCAGTCACTGTTTTGAACATTGATCTTTGAATTTAAATTTAATATATCTGTAGAAAACATGTCAAGACATACAAAGGTTCTCAAGTTCACTCAGTCGCAGTTTAAGTAACAAGAGGTCTGAAAGCAATATTTTACAAGGTCACTCGGACGTAGTTTTAAGACCGAAAGTGAATAGCGGAACGCGGACGCAAGCGATTCGACGCATGCGTAACTACAACGAGACGTCATCAAGATTACTGTACGTATACTTCCACTGTACTAGCAATGCACTTGCCGGAAAGGATGCTATGCTCACCCCGCCACATATTTAATCTATGATGTAATTTCTTAACTGCCAGCTTTGAAAACTACATTCTTATATCACGTTTAGAAACACTTCACATAGTTTGGACTCATTTTAATTATCTTTCTAAATATGTGTTCCTTTTTGGCCATGAGATTAATTTATAAGTATACATGTTATTATTATAAAAGAGAACCCATTTACAATTTTAACCAAAGGAAATTCGTTTATTTCGTCAATGGCAAATGTTAGTTAATAAAAAATTTAATCATGAATTAGTGACCTTTATTCTACACTATGTCATAATACAAATACTTTGTAAAACATTTCGACAAAACCGTTCTCGCTTTGCATAAATATTAATGAATTAAAATTAATATTATGTTCTAAGTTCGTCGTTTAGTACATTGACAATTAAAATGTTAATAATACTATACCGTAATATAAAAATTATCAATAATATGGAAATCCTATTAAAAATTCATTATTGACTAGTATTTTTTAATAAAATATTATATTTAACTTTACAATCGTTATAACTGTTTTTCGCGTTTTTTATAGTTTTTTTTTATATTAATCTGTGTTTAATAATGTAGGAGTGTTTGGCCTATACTATATTTTAGGCAGTCACTGTTTTGAACATTGATCTTTGAATTTAAATTTAATATATCTGTAGAAAACATGTCAAGACATACAAAGGTTCTCAAGTTCACTCAGTCGCAGTTTAAGTAACAAGAGGTCTGAAAGCAATATTTTACAAGGTCACTCGGACGTAGTTTTAAGACCGAAAGTGAATAGCGGAACGCGGACGCAAGCGATTCGACGCATGCGTAACTACAACGAGACGTCATCAAGATTACTGTACGTATACTTCCACTGTACTAGCAATGCACTTGCCGGAAAGGATGCTATGCTCACCCCGCCACATATTTAATCTATGATGTAATTTCTTAACTGCCAGCTTTGAAAACTACATTCTTATATCACGTTTAGAAACACTTCACTTAGTTTGGACTCATTTTAATTATCTTTCTAAATATGTGTTCCTTTTTGGCCATGAGATTAATTTATAAGTATACATGTTATTATTATAAAAGAGAACCCATTTACAATTTTAACCAAAGGAAATTCGTTTATTTCGTCAATGGCAAATGTTAGTTAATAAAAAATTTAATCATGAATTAGTGACCTTTATTCTACACTATGTCATAATACAAATACTTTGTAAAACATTTCGACAAAACCGTTCTCGCTTTGCATAAATATTAATGAATTAAAATTAATATTATGTTCTAAGTTCGTCGTTTAGTACATTGACAATTAAAATGTTAATAATACTATACCGTAATATAAAAATTATCAATAATATGGAAATCCTATTAAAAATTCATTATTGACTAGTATTTTTTTTAATAAATTTCGTTTTGAGAATCTATTTTATTTTAGAGAGCACTGGCGATGGGCTCCATCTCCTTTTATGGTAAACGCCCGGCCACCGTTTCTTGTATAGTTATTAATAATAAAAAACGACCTGTGAAAAAATTATAGAGGTTTATAAACCTTCAAAATTAGAACAGGTTATGAATACTTTTTAATTTATGTTTGGTCCAAAACATACGCCTTATGCGGAAGTTAGGTGCGGTAGAGTAGCTACTGCACTGAATTTTACGTTGCTAGTTAAATTAAAATTAAATTTGCTTGTAATATACAAATGAATAAAAATTATATATAGATGGATTACACAGAAATTACGACAAATGGTAATATTTTTAATCGTCTCAAACTAAAAGAAGGATAATAATATTTAATTCGAATGTTATTTTTATGTAGATACTGCCAAACGAGGGAGACAAGTCTTTAAATTTAAACAACTAAATTGTTCTATAAGTGATAATACATTTTTAGGGAACGGCATTTGGGCGAAATAATGAGGTAGCTGAAAAGTAAAAAAAAAATGCATCATCGGTGCGAGGGTACCGTCACTACGCTCACCAAACCGCCAGGCCAGCGTGTTGCGTATGGCCAAATGTTCTTTAAATTTCATGCAGTTTTATTGGCGCATTCACGGAAAGACCTATGTCTAGCAGTAATTTTTTTAACGCTAAAGCAAAAAGATTCCATTAGAGGTTTCAATATTTTTAACTAGACTCGTAGTAAATTTGATTTGTACATTTTTCTTTGACTAATTGTTAAAACCGATTGTTACATTTTTTCTATGTCTAACAAACTAGTTGTTTACATAAAAGACAGCGATTGAAGGCCGCAATGGAGAGACATTGAGCAGTGGTGTTCCTTGCCAGTCAATCCTGGAAGTCAATTCGAAGCTCAGACTTTCAGACTCTGTTCTTCTGATTTTCTATATTAGTGCCATATGGTCTTCAATAACAAATACATTTTATACTTAAATAAAATTACAGAAATGATAACAATTTGTGATCTTTAAAGTATGCAAAAATAATTTGTAACTTTCACCTTCCACAAACTAATAGCAAAGATTCGACTGTGCTTGAAAGTTTCTAAACGAAACCCTCAAGTGATTAACAAGTAAGAGATAACGAACAAAAGCTATCCTATCATAATTATGGCTAACTGTTGTGTCTTATTTATTACCAAATTGTACATATCTTAAAATTTGATTTCCTTCAATGTGTACAACATCATCATTATTGACTTTGTTTTAAAATTTCGTAACATTAAAGCAGTGCCTACAGAGACATTTTTTGACATTCAGCCAGACCTTTGCGAATGTTACTTACTCATACAGCGATTGATTAATTAAGAATGTACGTAATTTCCACAAATTGTAGTACAAACCTAATCACCTACAATTCATGGTTTGTTAAAAAAATTTAAAATTATAAAAAAGTTAATTATCTGTTCTTCATAATATACTTTGTTCGTGTCGTCATCCCATAGGTGTCATGAGAACTGAAAGTATGCACACCGGTCAAGGAAAGCAACGTCTAGGGTGCTAAATTGCAACGATCTATATATTGTACTTACGTACTAGATGGGGCGTTTAGCACCGCATGTAATTCCGAGTTGCGGTTCCGGAACGGCAACTCAGTTATTTCTCTCCGTGCCAATAAAAGAGCATTGCGTTGGAGTAATTATAATTTATGTTAATATTATTTTATTAAAAAAATTCTTAAACTGTTCACAATAAATTTGAGAAACTTAAAATTACATATTATATATAATAATTTACTTCAAAGAGAAAAGTTTAATTTAACGCAAAGTTTAACAACTCGACATTCATACACTAATGACAGGGCACGACCTCACCATATTGTAAGTGAAGTTCTAATAAAATACGCGAGCTAGCTACTAGATGGCAGTAGTGAGCGGACAAAATTTGGAAGACATTGTTTGTATGAACTCTATCGATAGAATATATTATGTCAGTGGGGAAGTGTGTGATACATCGATCACCAATCTGCATGACAATCATGGTGATTGTGGCAAATCCGTCCTATGGGATAGATAGCAGTGGTGCAATTCGTCACATTGAAAATTAAAATAAAACTTACCGCTTGAACAAATAAGTTCTAATAAATTCACTAATACAATAACTATAACAAATGCGTTCCAATCAAAACGCATTTTCACGTAAAATAAACTATGTTAACAAGTCGAGTCTGTAAGCCTCTTGAAGACTAGATGTAGAATGTCAAAAATATTCTTGCAGCACACAAAGTACGCAACGTGAAAACCATAAAACAGCGTTGTATAATCACGACATATTCACATTTAATGAACCGTATTACAGTTATGTGTTGAAAGTCGCTTTTGACTCAGATTACCTCTCATTCACGAAATGTAAGCATTCTCGGTGAGAAATCTTATTACTTTGCTTCTAGATCATACACAACGCACGAGTTGCGGATTTTTTTTTAATGAGTGTGACGATTGTAATCGAAAGTGAGAAGAAATATCTGCAAAGATTTTTTAATGCTGTTCGCACCGGACGTGAATTCTGCTAATCGTTTTATAATATGTTTTCAGTAGTAAGGACCTAGGCATTTTTAAGAAAGTGCCAAAAAATAAAACTTTTTATGCAATTTAGGCCGTCGTAGCCTAGTGGCCAGCCAAGTTGCCCAACAGTGGGCACATACAGGCTGCTACTTTATATTACTTTTTAACTTTAATGTAACGTCAAAATCTACACCAGTATGTAAAACAAGATCACAGAGAAGAATCAGCAAGAAATTATGGATTTTTTTTTTGACGCCATGTTACAATATCTTTTATAATTTACAATAAAATAAATTTGATATTGTACTAATTTTCAAGCCATTTATATCATAAATCCATTAGATATCGTACTCATTTAATTGTAAATTATAATTTTCAATTAAATGAGTACAATTTAATTGAAAACATTGTAACACGTCAACATTTATTTTTTAATGAAAATTTTAAGAATATATTAGAAAATAGTGCCAAAGTACGAGTTATTTCCACATGTCTTTGTCCTCGATCTATTTTGAAGTAGGCATTTTTAATAAAGTTTCTTTAAAAACTGTGTGCGTTTATTGAAATCTATTTTTAGGGATTTTATTGTAAAACTTTATGCATTTGCACAAAAAATATTAGTTTCTAGATTTAGCCAATCTAAATTAAGGAAACTCTACCTCTAGCGTATCCCTCGGGCCGTTCAAAGGAGGCAGTAATTTTTTTGTTAAAGATGCTTACTTTTCTGTACGTATAAAATGTTTTTAAAAATGAACGACGGAATTGTCAAAGCATTTGTTCCTTTGAATAGGTCGCGTAGCAAATCGCAAAGTTCCTCATTTCTTATGTCCGTATCATTTCTTTTAGCTATTTTATAAATATGCCTTGCCCACCGAAGCTTGGAATCAACAGAAATTCCTAAAAAATAGGACCGAACTTTCTAAATCTAGATTTGTACTCTGTAAGTTAATTAAAATATTCTGTGACGAATTGGATAGTGCAAACTGTAAACATTTCGTTATTTCTACGTTTAGAAGTAAATGGCAAATTTTGCTGCAAACTATTTGGAAACAATATTCAGTATTTTTTTGGGCTGTAGGCTGGATAGAGTTCTTTTAACTTTAAATAAAAAAATAAACAAAACTGTCCCATCGACTAACAAAACTGTCCCAGATATTTTTAGTACCATACAGAGAAGATTATTTATGTGAACCAAGAAAAAGAATGGGCCAAGTATCGATCCCTGAGGAACACCTATTTTACCACACTACTCTTTTGATAGTAGACTTTTGAGAATTATTGGTTATGATTATATGTGTGCCCCACAGATTTTGTGTTTACTTTCGTCTAGGTTCCTAAAAGCTTTGATAATTTCCGTATAAATACTATGTTTAAAATTAAAAATCAGAAATTTCTGGTAGATTTGGTAAGTATTACCCATATTATGCAACACTTTGGGCTGTTGGTTTAAAGAGTGTGGACCGTCACGTTCACACTAGAGATACTGCCCCCGCTTCCGTTGTAATCATTACTCTGGAAATACGATTATTATTATTTGGTCGCCCGAGATTCAGATCGTCATCATGAGCCTGTAATTAGTAAAATTAATTTCAAATGTTAATAATTAACCCTAAAAAATGTATAAATACTTTCTCTTCTTCTTGTTCACTGATGTGCCTTTCAAAGAAGTTGGTAACAAACAAAAAAAAAATATATTCATTAAATATTTGTCCAAACTCATCACTCTCGGCATGTGGGTTGGTAGGCAAGATGGCTGTTCCCCCGGGCTAGTGATCCGTAGTAATTTGAGTTTTACTTAATTAAACGCATGGATTTTCCTTAGCTCGAATGTTATTAAATTATTAGTTAATGTTTTAAACGGGTTAAAGTTAGTAATTGCATCTAATAGCATTTATGAACACATACATAAAGATCTAAGAATAATTAAACAGACTAGACCAGCTATTACAACAATTTTAGTTTTCAATCCTTGAAAAAAACAAACAGCGTTGGAAAGTATAGACCATTATTTTTTAACGCTGAAACTTGACTGAAACTATTGATTAATACTCCTATGTGCACCTGTATTTCTGTCTAAATTTGTCTGAGTTCCTTGTCTTTGTGTCGCATACGCGTGAGAAGTGTTCGTTCAAACTGCAAAAAAGGTCGAATATTTTTTTTCGCGTGTGAATTTCGCTTTTTTGCATTTCTACACTTTGTTCAAACTGGTTGATAAATAGACGTACGATATAAGAACGAAGTTAACTTGTTTGAAAAAGCGTATCACTTTTCAGAATTGCTAAATATATATACTCTAGGAAAAATATATATAGTCGGTGAAAGCCATCTTTCCATGTAGCGCATTGAGTTTATAAATAGTTTTATTGATTATATTCGTTACACCTTACGTGAATTTACTGAATCGACGTAAATCTTTTACGTCGATTCACGTAATTCTTTCATAAAAATTAGGTCGAACGTAACGGACAGTTAATCTCAAGCGTTGCCCCCAGGCCTGTTTAATAAACATCGTATACTAACTTTTCATTGAACGTATCAATATTGTTGTAATGTAGCGGTATTGAGAATTCAATAATCTATGTTCGCGCACGCGGTGTTCTAGGGCGTCTTATCAAGTATGGCTGAAGAACTACTCCTCTCAGGACTTTGCGCAAAAAAAATTACAAGTAACGTTGAGAGGAAGACTAAGTCTTAGTCGGTAAGACTATAGATGTTTGATTATTCCCGTGGCGAAATGACATTCATGAAGAATTTCTTCACGAAAAAAAAAAAGAAACGACTAGAAAAACATAATAACAAATACTGAAAATGGTTGTTACTTTATCTATGAGACTTTATTTATTAGGAATTTGCGTATGACACTTTTCACTTATTCAGTGATGCCGTGAAAAGGCTCTCAGCTCAGCTGCTATAAGAGCCTTGGTGCTGATCTTCATGCTGATCTTCAGCGAGACCAGTCATGGATAGAGTATTTCAGTTCAACTGCAAAAAACGGAAACTTGCCTATGTTTCAACTTAATTCGAGATAACTACATATATTGTGTTTTTGACAGGCAGAGAACATGATGACACGGATAATCATTTAAATTTCAGAACAAATTTACTCAACTTCCTTAGCCATTAGTATCGTTTTCCACAAACTTGCGCATTCATTATTCTATCTAGGGTAGAACCGTTCTACATTCTACACAGCTTGCGGTAAGTAATTAACTTAAGAAGTGTTTCGTGACGGTTATTCATATTATGTAAATAAATTTGTTTTATTATGTCACACTTAAATTAAGTACCACTTATTCAGCTCTAAAAGATTTTTTTTTGCAAATCTTCTTAGATGTAAGTAGTTCATGATGTCCTTTTAGCCGATAACGACCACGGCAGTCTTCACTTCCGTCGGTTAGTCGTCACCTGCGGAGGAGATATTATAGTGCCATGTTTGTATATGTACGCATAAACACAGAGGCACTCACTTGTCTTAAACTTCCCATATCCTATTTAACGCTTATTCGACATGATCGCTGGAAATAACCTTATGTATTTCATACATTCATTGTGTTATTGGTTACAATACCTTCTGCTAAAAACTAAACTCAAAGTTTGTACAATTTTGAGATTAATGTCGGTAACAGCGATCTCCGGTGTTGTATTGAATTTTCTAACCTATGTTTGCGGCATGACATTAAAGGGCATCTCTCAAATCAAAACTCTAATTACATAAATGTAACTAAACTATGAAAAATTCACATCCATTACATTAATCTTTATGCATTATACATATGTCTATCTTCCATTTTTAATTTTAAAGTACTTTAGCAAAAGGAAGTCAAACATGCTGCCGACCGGTAACGGTGAAGAAGAGGGTCCCTAATCTTAACGCATACATACGGTTAACTTAAACTACAAGAGATTTAATTTAACAAGTGGATACACGAAGCAGAGGCCGCTCTACTTGTCTGTAAACATGACAAACAGCGAGGATAGAGTCCGGCCCCTCGCCACGGCCGGTCTTCCCAGCAGCATCGGACTCCCCGAGTGTACATATCAATTTGCTTCTTATATACAATCACTTCATAAAACAATGATATCGTGATGCAGAACCGGAATTACGATTGGTCCGTTCACTGATTTCGGTTGAATACCGTTCCAGTCACTGCACAGCAGCAAAAACTGTTGCGTGCGGGCATCGACGTACCACCACAACTTAAGTCTTGTGCACACAATAAATTTTATTCATCAGACCATATCATGGAAACTATGTTAAGCTGCAGGTGTACCATGGAAGATTTGAATATTACCTAATTCTGGTTTTCGTTACAAGTGTTTGAATGATTATTAAAATTATGACTGATTTAATAACAATGATTTAAAGTAACCAATTTATAAATTACAAAAACTAATTTATCATTATTCTTTACACTTCATGTTATCATTTCACACAAACTAGAGTGATGGAGAGTCTTGTTTTGGATTATGCAATATTTTATAGTATTTTCTTAGTTATCGGTAAAATAGAGCTATAATATTATAATATGAACCATGTGCACCTCGCTTTAAATAACGCTATTTACTTGTACAAAAAAAGTTAAAGAATGAAGTTGTTAAAGTTTCAAGCTAAGACGTTTTATTATAATGGAATACCGTGTATAAATTTCAATTTTTTTGTAGTTTATGTACAACAGATCAGTTTATCGTAATTGCATATTATTTAGCTGTACTTATGTTTTGTATTAGTGTTTAACGTTACCCTGTAGGAATTTCTGGCGTGTCGTGGATGCAGTTCATATGCATACATTACACATGGACAAACACCAGACCCGTATCAGATATATGTACACCATACAAATACTTGTCTCCTGCGGGAATCGAACCCGCAAAACGTCGTGGTGGAACGATGAGGCACAATACAGCGAGCAGACTTATATAACATATTTTATTGCGTGTGGTAAGTGCGGCGTAAGCATCTGGTACCTACTTTCTTTTCTTAGGTAAGAAGAAAAGTCTTAAAAATCTTATTAATCATATACCCAATACTGAGGTGGTTACAGGTTTAAACATTTCAGTCCTTTCAAACCACTTTTCACCAGAGCTTATCAGGTGGTGAACCTGTTGCCAACGATAGAAATCGTACCTAATTATCGAAAAACTAATTACTACATGACCTCCTGGAACCGAACTCGAGTTTCCGATTCGGAGGCAGGACTCCTAACCACTCGTCTATACGATAGCTGTACAAAAAAGTCTATTTTATAGATTTAGCAATTGAAAAAAAGATTATTTTATACATTGAAAAAAATATATTTGTTTACTACTGAATTCTTAGTTAGATATCACACGTACTACTTACCTGTTAATAACACTGAAATGTGTTGTTTTGTTATAGGGTTTCACATAAATTTTTCACTGTTTTGTTATATTTGTACGAGGATTTTTATTTTAATAGTGCCCATGCGCTTAAATTTGTGACACTACTATATCCCCTGTGCAGTTGACAACTGCCGATAATATTCAATATTGTTGAAATCAGCCACGAGAACATCATCATGTAGAAAGGACAAATTTTTATATAGAAAAATAGATTTTTGCTGTGTGGTAGCTGCGTAAGATTCCATCGTCTTTTTTCTTCTCGTAGATGTGAAAAGAAGCAATGGAGATATAA
Organism: Bhutanitis thaidina; assembly: GCA_029286595.1. NCBI lineage: Eukaryota > Metazoa > Arthropoda > Insecta > Lepidoptera > Papilionidae > Bhutanitis > Bhutanitis thaidina. The sequence continues at coordinate 6,062,007 of JAGSMS010000014.1, forward strand.
CCTTACATAGACAATCTCCGAGAGGAACTCTTGCGACGTGGCTCGCCCCGTCACGTTCTACGAATAATCGTATACTCCCCGTGGTGGGTAACGGTACCCGTGAACTGGTCCTTATCGATGGTAACCCAAGCCGTGGTCTTGGACCTCCTTAGAGGGGCCCCCTTCTAGTTGTAGGAAGTCTCTTTCGTTAATAGGAGAACAGCATAGCACAGCGGCAGCCAGAGTCACCGCCGGTGACTTCTTTCAGCGACAGGTAGGTGAACTCTTACCTCTTCGAATGACAGGTCAAGAGAAATAATGTTTTATAAATTGCCAATCAATGTTAATGAATCTCTTTGGTAGGTGATGGCTGTACACTGGTAAATATAAGTCAATATTTAAAAAAAAAAAACTCTATATAAGGAAAGCAGAGAGACGAAGTAGAGCGCGCTAGCGCATAGTTCAATGGTGAGTTCCAAAGTGGAAGAGGAAGATCAGGATGTAAAAAAAGAACAGAAGAGGACAAGGAAGACAAAAGAAAGAAGTGAAGGCAAGGTGACTAGTGCAGGAAAAGACAGATGATAGGCTACTGGCAGGAAGATCCGTGTAAGATAACGTGCGAGGGTTAGCGCGAAGGCGCGAGGAAGAAACTCTGCATCTTTTGTAAGGGCACAAATTAATAGAAGTTTAAGATACCGGCCTTTACTCCAATCTCGCAATCCATAGCTCGTAACAATAAACTCTTTGCGCAAAAAAAAATCCGGTATGTCGTGTCCAAATCCGTAATCTCTGCTCACTCATGTGAGTGACAGGCGTGAGCGTTATATGTAAAACAATACAGGATAAATTTATACATTTACAAATTATTAAAAGAGTCTTGAAATATAGACTTAATTATATATCTTTTCTGTATCTTCCGTATAATTATAAAGCTGCAAAGGGGTTGTTTTTGTATATCGAATTCAACGGGTATTATATAATTTCATCACCGTCGCGTGTTTGTCTTTCACCTGTCTGTTTATTTGTATGTATATACTCCTCGTCTGTTTATTCGCGCAATACGAGAGCTACATTGAGTTAAGTGTCATTTTCATTGCTACAGTGTTCCAACTAAATATTAAATCATGTTACATTTATGGAAACTGATGAACTCTCCTAAAACTTCTAAATTATGAGGCTTCATACAAATCAGAGTTAGTTGGTGCAAAGACGGCCCGATAGCCTATTGAATTGAATTGAAATGAAACTATTATAATAACTACATAGAAATTAATATAGAAAGGTCGGGATTTAAAAAAGCTAATTTAACGCGATAGAATCCGCAATTGATTGTTTAATTTCAAATGAACAGAAGATTTTTCAACTAGTTATGGATTGACTAATAATGCCGGTGATAAGGTGGATATATACATATATACCTAAATAAATAATTATACATACATATACACCAGCCAGTTATCAAGACACAGTGATTCCTTGATTGTGACTGGTGTGTTCATTAAAAAAAATATATATTATAAAACTATGAAAATAGTAGACTTGCTCAAATACTTATTCAAAAAACTAGTTGCTAACAATGAAAAAGTTTACCTACTAGTAGTCTAGTCATGTTCATCGTAAAGGAAGAGCACTGTTGCTGAAACTCTATTGCGTGTGTAAACCAGGTCGAGGGGACTCTTTCTGAAGCACTTATCCGGAAACAGATATGAATTTAATGTGTGAAGATAATACGGTTGGAATATAGTACAAAGTTTTTTGTTCATGCCTACATCATAATTGTACAAAAGACAGTTTGATATTTCTTGTAAAACCTATAGGCTCTCATGACTGTGTACTCAATTCTAGAGTGGTCAGAGGTCAAGATATTTGTTTTAGCAACCTATTATCATAGTTTATTAACATTTGATCATTACATATATGTGCCATTTTGTTTGATAACTTGTTGCCATTTTGTAAGTAGTGATAAAACCTCACAGACATTTAGAGTCTTCTGATCATTAAACTGCGACGAATAGTTTTAAGTCGTCTCTTTATGGTAACCTAACACTATCTAAAGAATTCTGAAGAGACCGAAGCAGGTAAAAATCTGAGGATGCAAGGTCAGGGCTATATGGTGGATGCATTAACACTTCCCAACTTGGCTCTCTCAATATTCCGGTCGTTTTATCTCTATTTCTTGCTTGAGTTTCATCAGCTGTTGGCAGTAGAGATCCGAATCGATGGTCTTGCCCGGGGGCAAATGCTCATAATAAACGATGGCCTTCCAATCCCACCATACACACAGCATCGCCTTAATGCGTGTTAATCCGGTTTATAGTTTGTGGAACTTGACTGAGAATCGAAAATGAGTACATCATGTTTTTTTCAGGGAGCTCGTGTGACATCCAAATCGAGCTTTTTTGTATATCCAGACTCTTTCAAATGGGTCAAAATTGTTTTGTGGTTAATTCTTAGCTCTTCAGCTACGTCGTAACTACTAATATGCCGATCTAGCTCCACTTTTTCAAAAATGGTATCGACTTTATCCCTAACAGATCGACTAGACAGAGCTTTATCTTTGACATCACATCTTTGACAAAAAAAGAACCAATTTTGTGCTACTCTAACTGACACTGTGTTAAGTCCATAAACGTCAAAAATGTTTCGCGGCTTGTGTCTCATTTTCCTCTTTTTTGTGATAAAACTTTTTTTAAATTTATAAATAAATAAAGATCATAATGATTCGAATTACATCGATTGGTTCACTCATTTTGAAACAGTTTTAACTTTTAATTTTTCTGTTTTTAAAATATCATCTATTTAATGGTATCAAAATAAGCCAGATACAAAAAGCACATGCAACCAAAGAGATTTTACTGAAACTTTTTACTTATAAAGTACGAAAAAACGTTATCCCTGACCCAGTAAAGTAAAGTAAAGTAGCAGCCTCTAAGTGCCCACAGCTGGGCAAAGGCCTTCTCAAATCAGAGACTGCTTAGGAGCCACGCCACTATAGTCTGGGTTGGATGGCTTCACATATCTTTGAAATAATATTTTTATTATTGCTCAGATATGCAGGTTTCCTCACGATGTTTTCCTTCACCGCTGAGCACGTGGTAAATATAGCACTTAAAATTGCGGTATCGAACCCAGGTCACTTGTGCTCTATGAAACTAAAGTGAGCGCCCTGAGCAGTAGGCTACCTAATATATTGTTGATTAATTTTATCGTTAAGTAAAGGTCTTAAGATATAACATTCAAGGCCTATTTTAGTGTTTGAATTAATAAACCAATAGACAAGGAACTTTGATCAGCATACAAATAACCCATTTTCATAACAAACAAAACATTACGTAGGCTACCATTCTCGTTCAAATTTATCTGAAACCCAAGAAGGGTTCCGAAGCCTAACTGTATTGTTTTATTACTTGCCCTGACGGTCATAATGTGCCTTCACTGGTGATTCTGTTTTACGATACACTGTAATGTTTTCTCGTGTTACTTTTCTATTTATAATGAAATATAAGTTTTGACAATAAGATTACGCACATACTAAATATTTTGTGATATTTTTCGACTAATAGTGTAAATGGTAGGGAGGAGAATGTGCCATCTTTTTCTCGTAGTAAAATAGCATATTAACCTGTCTCCTAGATCATAGACTGAAATAATTGTTTGATGAATAATTAAAAAAAAGTTTTTCGCGTGTAAAATTTCAAGTCTCTGCCTCATTTGGTTGCTGAGATGTTTTTGACATAGTAAGTTTTCTTCACATTTTCATAATTGTTTAAATATTTGTTACAAAGAAACTGTTACATATACGCTTTCTAGTAAGGGTCTTTGTTTAGCAGTAGAGTAATGCAAAAAATAGACTAATGCAGTATACTAAGTGTAGAAAGGTTTTTGGTATAATATTTTAGTTGTTAGTCATTTGGTAGTTGCGTAAGAATGTGATACGCCCATTTCTTCCCCTAGGTAGAGGCAACTAAGGGAAAGGCTTCGAAAGTAATCTCCGGGAGAAAATCCGGCATCGAGACTCGCCACCAGTCACGTTTGGCAAAAATCTCGTTGCGGTTTTAGAAGCGGTGCCAAAAATGGAAATCCTTAATTTCTGCCTATTCCTATAGGTGACAGCCGTGATTGATATAACAATAACTCATTTCTTCTTCCCCATTTCGAAAAAGTCATACCATGGTTGGATATCACCCCTAGCTAGCCAACGTGACTAGAACGGCGTGTAGATTATCCCCATGTCCAATAGAATACCTAAGAGCATTGATATACTAAAGGGCACTCACTTCAATTTCATAGTTCGCGTGTGACATGGTTCGATCCCCGGTGCCGGCATCACTAAAATTGTGGGTAACAGTGTAAAAGGAAACATGGTGAGGAAAACTAAAACATACCTGAGACGTAATAATAAAAGTTCACCTGTAGTTCTATAGTAAATAAAGGTATGCGGGCGTTCTGGGTTCGAATTCTAGTTGGAGTCATTACTAGCACAAGTAACGTTCAAGTCAGTTCAGGTCTATATGTGTCGTGATAGTCCCGTACATTTTCGACACTGCATCTGATTTTTCCCCTAAACTTATCGCATAAACGCTACATCGGGTACAGCGAGAAGCGTAAACAAGTAGCTTCTGTTTCCATAGAAATAAAGATTATTTAACAGAAGACCCAAAAATGTGTAAATATGTTAATGACTAAATTATATTATATCATAGTTTTGAAGGTAATTTTTCATACCAAGAGGGAAAAAATCTGAAGCTCTACGTATATTTAAGAGTTTCTAGTTTATAATAATGCAGTTAACTAAATGACCGGCTTTTTTACTTGTGAGCAGATATTATAACTTTTAATTAAAAAGTAATTTATATATTTCTATTTATATTTTCCCTTATATCTTAAAACTTTAAATATCTTATTACATTAAACTGCGCACGACTCATTTTATCCTAGTTTTCAGTAAATCCTAGTTTGGATAATATTTCCTAATAAATTCGCATTTACATTACACTACATAATATGATAATAATTAGTATGACTAAATTCTGCATTATTTTATTATTCGCATCCATATTTTTTTGAATTTAATTTATTAACTACTACTTACGGTTAGCCTACAGGTTAGTAATACACTACAGATTAATAAATAAATAAAAAAAAAAATCGTAATTTCTATTGACAAATTACAACTGCCACTGACATCTCTTCAACATAATGTGCCTAAAGACATATTGGTATCTATTCTGTGCTACAGACACAAAAAGACGGTCCGTGTAATAATGTACGCATGTCAAAATTTATACTTCTTTGACGTGACTGAAAAATTATTGGTGATATGCTGTTGCATGTTAAATTTTCGTATAATAGAAAAAGTGGAGTAAAGTGGGTAGGTAAATATGATTTATAAAATTTTATTGATGACCAGCTCCAAGCTGTTAAATTTACGTCACGCGGTGTTCTAAAATTTCTTCATCAACAATGCTCATAATGAATAATCACTAAAGGTTTCACAAACAGATTGTCATACTTTAAGGGTGACACAGTAACAAAAAAATCGTTAACACAATCAGTCAGTTGATTAAGCGCTGGTTGTGAAACTGCAAAGTCATCAGACGCCTTTGTGCAATTATTGGTTTTGTATTAACCAGATCAACGCCATGAATATTCACTAACTTGTTATATGTTAATTCTTCTTTGATTACTTTTATAGAGTTCACATAGTAATTATACTGATCTTGATGCTTATATTACAATTATATTATAAGAAATATAAAGATTGAAAATTATACTACGTTGATGTTATGTATTAGCTCAATCTTTACTTTTACCTTTGACGTAATCACAATTGAGTAGGACATTTATCTAGCAATATTTTGCTACCCCCATTTCACCAATGGTATCATACCTGTGTCTTTAGAGTTCCGTACGGAGCTTTATTACTAAGCCCAGGCTGTCAGTCCGTTCGTCCGTCCGTCTATCTGTCCTACCTTTATAGGGCAGTTATCTATTGAACCGTAATAAGTAACCGGTTGAAATGTTTACCGAACATGTTTTAATAGCAGATATCCTAACAAATATTTAAAAAAAAACATAAAGTAAAATATTAAGACGGGTCCCCAGACAAGAAAAATGTTTTTTTCAACGTTTTTTATATTTTTCTCGGTATCCCCAAGATGGAGTGACGACCTACGCAGTGCGCTCTCAGAAGTCGATGGACGCAGGTGGCTTAGGACCGAGCTTTGAGGCATTCTTTGGGCAATGCCTATGTTCTGCAGTGGACTTGTGATAGACTGAAATGATGATGATGATATACGTACAAGCGCCACACTTGATATGGCTATTGTGCAAACTCTAAAGTAAAACAACAAACAATAACAACCAAACAAATGTGTCCAAGTCGGGCTCTGGCTAAGGATCCCAAACTGAAGGAAAGAAACCCTAATTTTCGGTTTACACACATTACACACATATATTCTGTGGTTGTACGGAACCCACGGTGCGCGAGTCCGGCTCGCACTTGTTTTTGTAAAGTCTACTTTTACAGATATTTGTCCTAATCGTGTTAATATATTGTGTTTGATGTCATATGTCTCTTTTTTTGTCCAAAGAAAATACATAGAGATGTTGTTAGTGGCAATTTTTATTTGTTAAAGGAAACAACAAAGATGATTTATCTTCGGTAGTAATATTAGTTAACCACTTAAGCATTAATTAATCTTAAAACTCTGTAAAGTTGTCGACCTCGGGTATTGGCACTAAAATGTGTTAGAATTGCTTGTACAGTTTTCATAAGAACATTACAGTTAGGCCTATACCTATAAATTTCTTGAAAGGATATTGTTTGGCATCAAACTTTCGCTGGCAGATATAAACGAGTATGACTGGTATAAGATAAAATCAAACGCTATTAATGGCTATATAATAGTAAAAATTTCCTTAATATATTACTTTTTTTAAAGCTAAAATGCAATGAGAAAAACATCACTTAATGACGTAATGTAACTACACTACCTCTACATACGGTCTAGTTTTGTTCACAGCTGGGCATAGACCCCTCTAAGAATGTACTGTATGTATGTACCAGGAAAGGCCGGCACATATGCTGGGCAAGCGGTTTGGTGAGCGCAGTACCCTCGCACTAATGGTGCTGCTTCTCCTCATCACTAGTTTATGCTGTTTGGGTTCGGCAACTACACTATTTGCAAATAAATATTATTATTTTTATTTATGAGCTTTGGTAAATCGACTACTGGATCATAAAAACTTAAACAGAAGCTAGAATACCACGTGAAAGATTATCTCATACTCACGACGCTCTTGGTGAGGGCAGAGTTGGTACCCTTGCGCCAGAGATGATGCTCTCCATTACATAGTCGGAGGAAGATCGCTAGTTAATCAGCCGAGTTGTTCTCGCCCAGGTTAAGTAGACTTTGGAGACATGACTCCTTACACCTTATAGGTATATATCGGTACAATCGTATTTCACAATGTTATTTTTTCTTTCAATATTACATCAGACACATTTTAGTTGATTAAATGATAACAAAAACATTTTCAAGAATGCCCAGCGAGCGTCTAAATTATTCACCATTACGTGATTGTATAAAAAGTTAAGCTTAATTCCCATTCGTGAGCTGTTATATAAAACAGTTATTATATTTAAAATTGCAGCATTTCAATTTTACATTCCATGTTATGTGAATGACAATGATATATGTAAATTTTTAATTTTCATTTGTATTAATTGTATTGAGAAAATATTTTATGATTCAATTGGCATGATATAAATACAAACAACAACAAAAGCACTTCCGTAATTCTACGTAAGCGACAGTATTTCTATCAACGAACTGAGCAGTATTACATCATGAGACTCTTGTGTTTCTTATTAAAAAATCCTTTCTATCCTTATCACATACTACTTATTTTAGTCCACTGCTGAACAAAAGCCTTCTCAAGAAATGGCTAGAAAAGGCAGCACATATTTACCCTGACTGATAATGATGATGATGATATGACTATATAAAGTTAAAAAAAACCACGTGTAAATGCTTTGCCATTGCTGGGCAAAGACCTTCGTCAATATTTGACAGAATTTTTCTATTAAGTTAGGTTTCCTCATAATCTTTTCTTTCACCGCCATGTACGTGATAAATTCAGCACTTAAAACTACACAGTTAACAATTTAAGTGGTACCGCCACCTGCATTCCAACCCAGGCAACTCACGTACTATGAAATTAAAACGAGCAACATGCGGCAGGCTGGATATATTTTGACAGGTGTGAGTGATGATTTCGCATATCATCGGCGAACATTGAACCAAACCAATATTCTGACAATACGGACTTTAACTTCATCTTCTTACATTCATTGACTTGCAGTAAGGTTGCTCCATCTAGTGGCATGTTGTGCAATCACCAACAATAGTCTGTGAGACACGGAAGTAGCACCCTGTAAAATTCCATCGAAGTATCAACCCATGAAAAATTATAAAATACATTCGTTCACTAAAGTAAATGAAATTTCCCTCAATTCTGCACGCATTTCATTTGGATAAAATCTCACTAAATTAAACCTGGCAATGTTCAATTTGCATTTAGATTGGATTCGTTTTACTTTTTTATAATGAAATAAAGCCTTTAATTTTTTCGTTTCTATTTATGTTTATTTTGATTTTTGTTCTGAAGCTGTACAAAGGTAAAGGAGAAACGACTGAAAATATACTGCAAGCACTGTACTACAGCGTTTTCCAGAGTTTGTTCGAAAATCTTTTACTTTTCTTTCATATTTAACTTAGTAACCAAAAAAAAAAATTCTATCGGACAAAATATTGTAACAAAAATTCTAACGTTACATTGATTGAAAACCCAAGTCAGATCTAAAATAAACTAGCCTTGGTAGCCCGCGGGATTTACTCGTAGCTTTGAAAAAATATTGATTTGTCCTAAGTACCTAATCCAATACTTTGTTATTAGGTAGAAAGGTATGTTTTCTACAGCTACAGAAAAGACAAGCAGCGGCTTTTGCTGTTACATAAATGGTTCGGCTTGACCGGGATAGACCTCCGTTTTCTGACAAAATCCCACACTATTTACGTCCTGCTCGAGAAAAACTTACTCAAAAAAACTACGGCACCCCCTGCTACGCTCTTCTTGCTTATCTATATCTTCTCTGGCTAATACATACTATCTCCACTACCCGGGGTACAAATTGGAACACACATTTGTGCCTCAGGCTGTAGTTTGTGTGTACACGTACGTACAGAGTACGTACTTTGGATATTTGCGGCTGTCGGTTATCTCTTAGCATTTAGGGTACTTCAAAAAACATGAGGTTAAATACCATCTCATCCCCCGATGTAGCGCTTATGCGATAATGTAGATGCATTGTCAAAGACCAACTAAACTCAACTTTATTAATTGGTTTCTTATTAATTCGCATATTATTTTCGGATTGAGTAAGCCCATTGCGATGAAATAAAGGCTAAATGTTACACCAAGTGGACACTACTTTCTTATGTTTTTTTAAATTCTATTCAAGTCGGGTTTGCAGTTTTTACGTGAAGCGTGGTTAAACAAACAGAAAATAATTCCAAAAATGTTAAAAATGCATTTTATCACTTAACGAAAAAAAAATTATTGCGGAGATAAATACCTACAAAAATTATTTTTGCAAATTCGTTTAATAACATACACGAAAATTTACAATTATATTATACGTACAAATATATAAACTTATATTAAAGCTGAATGAAACTTAAGTCATTTGAGAGGTAGTGTGCCATAAATGTACACAAAAGAAAATCATGGCATGGGAAAAAAGAGAACCCATGATTTTCCCATAAGAAACACTTTAAACAATTAAATGAAAGCATCTGATTATTTGAAAAACAAGTTGAACATCGTTACTTTACAAACACGTTTTTTTTTACTTTTCGTCCAAAGGCGATGCTTGTTAATAAATAAATATAATTATATAATATATAATCTGCAGTACAAAAGCGTTGCAAACCTTACCTTTCGAAGAGGATTATTAAAATGCATTCTTCGCAAACTTTGGATTTTTTTTGTCCATATTCATTTGAATATAAAAGTTTTCATAACCTCTTGCGTATCTGATTAGAGCAGGCGTGTTCATTGCGACTAAATGCGCACCACCCTCACTGCGGTACTGCGTTAAGATTCTTATTTAATGTACCGAACGAGGTCAAACACTTTGCGTTTGCTTTAATGTTCATTGGTATTTGCACTTGTTTGATTATTAAACTCTGTTCATACCAACCTACTATATTCTTATTTTAATATTACATTCCGATAAGATCTAATAAATAGAGGAAGTTACCAAAGAATTTCATCAATAGAGACGGAAGGTTTTAAAAAACTTGTTGTTGTTATTGATAAAGGACACACGTCTTGGTCACAACAGCATTATTAGAAGCATATTTTAAATAAATTAAATTATCATATTCATACATTCTACGAGTTCGTACAATATATACATATATTTATATGTGTATGTATATAAGCTGTAACGAACGTATATCCAATACTACTACTTAAATTATAGGGGCCTTCTACTAACGAGTCTCTTCCGCCGATGTTGCTGAGGCTGCCGGACCAACAGCGTATCTCTCGTTGGAAAGTTTTTAGTCCTGCATTTTATGCGGATCCCGTCATAACCTCTCACTGCCTTCGAAAGAGGTAGATGACAAGCACCTTTTTCCAGAAGCTCAAAACGAACCCAATATTACTGAAGATAATTTAGTTCTTTGAACCAACTTAGCTTATTTGGAAAAACGTGACAGATGGTGACCCGGTCACTGTCGTAGTGCCTAAGCCATCGGAAAAAAAAATCTTACATAAGTTTCAAAACTCATTACTACTTACTGATTACGAGACCGATTCCCTAATCACTCGGCTATCGTGGATTATTAAATTATCAATTACCTACTTACTTATATTTAGCTTGTCTTCTTTAACAGCCTGAAACAGTATAGTAAGCTTCTCACGAAGGGAGGCTTCCCGACACCTCACTCACTATATTAATAGGTATTTTGCCTTTAGAATTTTTTATGCCTCCACAATACGATAAAGGTTCCTCTAAAAGGCCAGCAATAAATTGATAATCTTCTTATATAAAAAAAACGTTTTCTATGTTTTCACGCATCGTTCAACAGATTGTACTAAAACTTTGTACAGTTGTTGTTGTTGTTGGCCAATTGGGTAAAAATTTCGCGCGCGAATCATTTAAAAAAAATGAGTATTTCATGTAGTTCTAAGAGAGTTCGTGTGTTTTCGTTGCATGAGTGCTATATGTTAGTTTAGTATTTTCTTAACTTCTACCTAATCTGTGATATGATATTATTATTTCTAAATTTTCTTCAAACAGCACGTCTAATAGACATACCAAAAAACACACAAAACGAAAATCAAATTGAAGTATTTAAGTCGTCTCGAAGAAACTAATTTCTTTTTTTAGCCATGTTGACTTCAAATCGATTTTTAGTTGAAATAAATCCTATTATTAAATTTAATAAATATTAAAAACTGTTTATAATATCGATTAATAAACAATACTTTTTGTACAGTTTATTTCGATCGTTGAAATGTAACTACAATTAATTTAAATCTATTTATAACTAGAATCAATGAGATTGATACACAGATGACATAGTTATGTACTATAAAGAAATGTCCATACTTTAATTTTTCTAATCTGATCGAAATCTACACCCATGTCGAAATTGGCCTACACTAAAATCGATATTATTTTGTCGTTAGGGCTAACGACCGCGTGGCACGCAATGAAGGATCGATTTTTATGGCAAGCCTATTCGGTTGGGTTGTAGCGTGCTGTTCACATTTTCCCGTGTAGTGTGTTGTGATTTTTTTAAATAAGTCGTTAGTACTGGTTTCGATACCTAGCCAAACTCAAATATTTATGCACAAATCAATTGGTGGATTATGATAAAATGAAGACGAATGGATGTCTCCGTGTTTGATGCATTATTATTAATTACTATAAGGTTTTATTAATCCATACATGGATACCATAGACATCGAGTAAATTCAGTACCGACGCTTCCCACTGAAGATGCTGCATCCTATCACTATAGTCTCTGTAAAATATCACCGATTACTCAGCTGTCCGAGGAGTGGCGCAGGGAGTTTGATAGTTAGAAGAAAAGAAGTTCGCGGCTGCGGGATAGTGGAAACCCTGTCATAATCGCACAAATAATACGTTATTACGTAAAATACGTTATTGAACACTATAATATTTGGAATGTTAATAATTCCGTTATTGAATTGTTATTGAAATGTCCGTCATAATTTACAGTAAATAATCATCATCATCATTTCACCCTATCACAAGTCCACTGCTGAACATAGGCCTCCCCCAAAGATTGCCACGAAGCTCGGTTTTGAGCCACCTGCATCCATCGACTTCCCGCAACACTGCACAGGTCGTCACTCCATCTTAATTATTTATTAAATTAATAATTATTATTTGTTAAATATTACAAAATGAATAATACTGCAATAGTTATATATTCAATATTTAATTTATTGTTTTAGAAAAGTATTTAATTAGGTCAGAATTCAAAAGCGGAATACGCGATATTACAGTATCTTCAATAATTCCTCGTTTATTTTGTACGCACAAAAAGGAACTAATCCCATTACTATATACTTGCATATCTTTCGATCTACTTATTGATCCTACTAGCCAAATATGAGGTTCCCATGTTAATTCAAGTGTAGTATGTTTATGCTCATTTAATTAGTGTACGCAAGGGACGAAGGTATAAATATTTATTCAGGTTTCGAATCGTAATGTTCTAAACAAACGTCAATTATGAGGATTTCGTAGAGACGTGTTTGTCTTAAGAATTATTATACTTCTACCATACTCAATTATAATTATGTACCATAAACTATTTTCACCGTAAATTGATGCGATGTGTACCAGTATATATTTAGCAGTCGACTTCAATAGGCCAAAGGAAAGGAAGAATAATTTCCCGATTTTTAATATCGCTAAAATCATTACATTCTCTTACTCGTAGTATCTAATGTTCGATCCTTGATACTTGCAATATTGTAATTTTACATCTGGTTCGACTTAAAATTAAAGATAAGTAACCTGCATGTATTAGAAATCAAAATATGTCTTTAGGGGATGTCCACCATGTATAAATTTGCAGAGACACATTATAAAACTGTGCACAAAATATGAATTCAATTTAGTTCCAATCAATTAAGTCTGAACTGGAGTATTGTTAGTGCAGTTTCATTGGAACTAAAAGCTTACTGCACCATGCCTGCGGCATTCGTTACATTCTAATTAAATTTACGTTACAAGTTTGATCGCTTCTTAGCTGCCATTTTTAATGATTGGCCTTTTTTTTTAAATATAATTTTCTACGCAGGCATTCGACTTAACAGTACATAATTTCAGGCTAGCGTATTTCTTACATACTATTAAACTATTTGTAATCGCGACTGCGTCCGCGTTAAAAAGTAGTTAAGAATGACTTTTGTATAGTTATTAGAAAAAAATAATGCATGTTTGCAAACAATTTTATTGTCTTTACAGAATTCGTCAGCTTGGGTCTTCTCGTAGATGTTTAAATCGTAAATTAAGGACCGGGAGCGTCGTTCATGAGATGTCGGTTCAAATTCAAATGGGTCAAAGCTAAAATAGCTAGTAGCCAGTATCAAAAATCACTTCTATCAAAGCAAATTCATTACGATTTTAAACATTTATATTAAATACAGAGTACGATCTGTAAGAGTTTATGATTTGTAGTTTTTTTTTTATAGTGAGCCCAGAATTCATCACGTAAATCAAACACCGTATTGCCAAATGCTATTGACCAAATGGGACTCGATGTCTGTATAATTAACGCCCAGAGTTTTTTTTTATAATAAAGACGAATTTTAATATTCCCTTTATTTTCATAAAAACTTAGCTACTTTATGAAAGGTAGCGCAGCGAAACTTAATTTTTGGTATTTGGTCTATTGCTAAACCCTAGAATATGTGTGTCGTTAACTATTGCAGGTGTGATATTCACCTGCAATCATATCACATTTATTAATACAATAATTCATCATTTATACTAATATCACACAGGCGTAAGTTCTTCAGATATACAAATTTTGGTCTAATTACTAAAGATTGTTTCTATAAAAGTGTTGTGAACTGAGTGTTGTGATGTAAACTGTACATACATAATTTGCACATAGACAAACACCCAGACCAGAAACTATTATTTAAAGGCCGAGTCGCCGAAATTGTTTTTACGTAATGCTCAAAGAAATTAACATACAGACAGATACAATATTTAATAAATTGTTGAATTTAGTGTCCATTGTACTTTCATTGCTATTTTAAAAATTTATTTCATGAACAGAAGCGGTGGGCAAATTTTGGTGTTTCTATTATGGGGGGCAAACGAGCAATCGGCTCATATGATGGAAAGTGATTACCATCGCCCACATCTGCAACTCTAGAGGAGCTGCAGGTGCGTTGTCGGCCTTTAAGGATGTTCAGGAGTTTGTCATTCCAGTGGCAGCAAAGCCACTGCTTGGCTCTGCCACGTTACGAATTTGTAAGTTTTTCTTTTTCACCGTGGGTGATTGATATTTTCTCACAAATAAATTGCATCTCACCTCTCCTCTATCCTATACATTCAAACTAGATCCCTGCAATGGTGACACTATTGATTAGGGGGAGAAAAGGTCAAGGGGGTGGTGCTTACCCAACTGCCTCCTACACAGAAAAATAATCCAAACACCTAGTAAAATAATTTTATTTTAAATTTTATTACAATTCACATTTAAACATTTTAGTATTAATTCAATCAAAATGTAAATGAGGTTCTATAAAAAATATTCAGTCACTTTCAAACCAAATAAACGTTCCACGAGAATGGCTGGAAATAATATTGTAATACTGATTGAACATTCAAATTGAGTTTATATTTGAAGTTAACTGAGATTTACAAAAAATGGAATTTAAAAAATAAGGTTTATCATAATAAAAGTAAAGAAATCGAGAGCAATATCGGAGTAGTAAAAATAAAAGTAGATATAGAAATGCAAAAAGGGTCATTAAAATTGAGTTAGGAGGCCATGAAAATACTGTGGCATTCGAATTATACCGTATTAACACCTGATTAACTAGGTGTTAATCAATATATTTTTAATCATAATAATCAATAATCGTTGTGGCTCAATAAAGTTATGTAAAGTAAAGTAGCAGACTGTAAATGTCCCACAGCTGGGCAAATGCTTCTTTTTAGTACTTTGGCGAGTTTTTGTAGCCAGGAAGGATCCACCACACATTAGTGCGAGTTAGCAGACTACACCGAAATAATATTTCAATTATCGCTGAGTCATTCAGATTTGCTTTCGATTTTCACCTCGGCAAATAATTATTTCGGTGGTACCGGCACCGAGATTCAAACCCAAGTCACGCGTACTATGAAATAAAAACGAGTGCCTTGTCCAGTAGGCTACCACAGCTTTTTGATAAGGAGTAATATTTAGATGTATATGTATTAGCAGGTTTGGGATTTTAGGTGTTTATAATTGACATAATTTATAATTTTTAACATTTGCATGTCCATTTGATGTGATGAATGAAAAAAGTGGAGAAACCATATTACAACGTGCTGCTCTAGCGAAGCTTTCCGTGGTTACACCTTCATTATTTGATTTTTTATTCAAATATAGATTTTGTATCACATGTGAGGTATATGTAGTGCACGAGGAATATCACAAGCCCAGGGATGAACATAGACTTCCCCAAAATATTGCCACTAAGCACGGCCTGAGCCATCTGCATCCATCGACTTGCCGTAACACGTCTTACACGTCGTTTACCTGCATGTGGTACTAACGCACCAGAGACAGTCGGAATATTAATACTGCTTTGGTAGAGGATATGGCTAAAGATGCATTGAGTGTTTTTGGTTTAATCGCTTTCGTAGTGTAATATTCGACTTGAAGAATGAACCATGAGGACGATCAGATACTAAATTAAATAACAATGAATTAAACGCAATGATGTGAAGCGATCTTTATCAAAAAACGGAACAGGAATTAGCCTCATGGTTTGACGTTAACTACAATATTGACTCATTGACATCATTACAGCCTGTCACAACTCAACTGCTTAACATATTTATGTCTTTCATTGATGTGTAGATACAGAAATGAAGGGATTATGGTAAGAAATGTGTCATATGATAAAAAAAATCTTTTAAATCAATTTCGCCATTATTTCTCCATGATAACGCTGTTTTTATACGCGGTTTGACAAACCGTTTTAATATTACAAGCACCTAATACAAACTAAAGCAACCTACAGTTAGAAACCATACATTATCCTCTATACTCTCTAGACCAAGCCCTAACCGATTACGTACCATTTTTCAGCAATTTGGATAATTTCTTAGAAAAATGTTGTTCTCAGAAAGCGGTACAAAATGCCTTCTTAGGGTTTAGAGATGAGTCCAGATCCCTATAGTTCTGTAGCAAAGGCATAAATTTTCTTTCCGAGAGATAGCAGAAATAAGTAGATAATGAAAATATTTCGATTAAATAAATATATATAAAATATTCTTAGAAAAAAAATTTTTTGATGGCAATTTTATACTTCAACTCCTCATAATATTCATGTAAAATTTTGTGCTTAGATGAAAATATAAACGTTAATATATTTTTTTTATGGGAAAGGGGTCAGCGGCTTACCTGACAATAAGTTACGGACTTGTGGGAGTCTGTAATCACCAGAGGAACTGCAGATTCCTTGCCGACCTTTAAGGATATTTGGCTAAGGGAATCGCAGAAGATGCCTCTACTTCACACCGGGATTCTGTGAAGCATGGTAGCACTCCGGTCGATTCCGCCCATTCGAGCAACGAGACACACTCAGTGTATGTCTGTGATTAATATAAATAACTAGCGGTATATTAATCACAGATTATATACCGCTATTATATTTATAGACAATTGAAAAATATATTGATTTTTTTTTAAAGTACAAATTTCTCCTGTGTTGTGGAGGCAGTTTAATAACATAAATTTGACATGAACAAACCCAAAACAAATATTTATAGTCCATACAACACGCAAGGCGTTCATAAAAAAGTGAGAATCCGGTTAAAACTTTTTGGAATGGAAGTAACTCAATAGTTAAATACCAGCGCCGGATTAGTTACCCGGCCGCGGAGTCGTGCCAACGATCGATATATTTGAGGTCTAACATATTTGAAAGGCATTTTCGTCATTTGTCGAACGCCACATTGTTTGACATTGAGCTTGATCATACGAACGAAGACGCGGGCACAGATAGTAAATCAAACTAAACCGATTTAAATAGAATCTAGCTATATTTTGAAGATATAAGCTATACAACGAATACAATTATACAATAAAATTAATAAAATTATGTCGTCTTCACATGATGCGCGCTCAAACAAACTGACAGACAAATAAACAAAATTTCTGAAAATTGTTGAATTGGCTTCTACTCCACCCCAAACATCCCCCAACATACAATTTTCAAAAAATATTTAATATACAGACTCATCCCCATTTACAGCTTTGTTATATGTATATATGTTCTAGTGAAATATTTTCTTTTAGTGACTGTTACGTTATTTTGTTTACATGTGGAGTTGTAAAACTCAAATAAATGTGCTTACCTGGTCGTTGTAGCGTTGTGAAGGTTTGACTTTTAATCTCGCAAACCCTGTTAAAAATTAACTATACTTTACTTTTATATACGACTTCAGACCTATATGGAATCAGCGAGGTTCTTACGTTTCGACAATTATTTATATTTTACATTGTATTGAGACAGCATAAAATTACAGAAGTATATTTTGATAGTCACCGCCGAAATCTTGTAGCTAAATCAGTGCCCTACAGGACATCCTTCGCGAGAAGATTTATCATATTCCTGGGACCGTATTTATATAACAAATTACATCAAAAATTGAACATTCATAAAGTCAACAGATGGTCACGTAAAGGCAAACTCGTGCAATATCTCCAGTCTCTTTCATACACAGAAACCGAAAAGTTACTTCACATAATCTCATAAACAAACACTAACACACACATTATGCACATACTCAGAATCACTCATTGAAGCATATCGTGACTGTGCTCATGCATACACTTAATCTAAAATCTTTGCTTTTCGCTTTGTATAGTATTTTCAAACCATAAAAACTCTTATCGGTACATAATATTTGGGTATAAGTGTCTTGTGAAGTTGGGGGGCCTGGTGATCTGTAACACGGGTCTTTGAATCTACAAGGGCACCAGTCTCCCACGAATGCCAATGTTGTTAAAATAGTGCTATACCTAACTTTCATGTATTTTCATGTCGTATGTTTTGAGAAATAAAGAAATGTATTATTTTATCTATATTATACTTCATCAGACTTTCAAAAGACTTAGCTATGATAAACAATACGAGTGCACTACAGATCGATCAAGAGAGATTGTCACTTTACATAGTTCATTGTTACCCCTGACGTGGCTTAATAGCCATTAAGCTAACTGACCCCAGAGTTTCGATAGATATATAGATCCACTAAACTGTACTTAATTTCCTTATAAACACCGCATTGCGGCAACGGGGGATTACTCTTTCAACTATCGCAACTAAATATGTATAAATATATCGTAGCTTAATGCTACTATCCATTTATTAATGGCACAAAAGTTTTATAGAATAGTTCATATGACGAATCTCCATAGACGAATTATTTGTCTGTGAGAAACTCCTAGACTACATGCATACGACATTAGAAATCTGCAAACCCTTTCTGCCCGCGGATGTCCTTAGACCCAACTAAAAGAAAGCCTTGAAAGTATTATTGTCTGTACCTGTATATGACAGGCGTGACTAATTTAGCAGTAGCGTAACTGATTATACAATTTTGGTTCAGTTTAAAATTGTGAAATTTTGAGTAGCGATCAATACATTGTGTATTGAAACTCTCTGATGAGCTCGTAATTAAAAGTTGTTTCATTATAAACTTTCGTTTAACGAATTAAACTGATGTGATTTTAGCGAATCATGTTTACGAACAGTTCAAAATAAAATTATGACATTAAAACACTATAACCTTATTTTAAGAACCGACTGAATACAATCTTTAGAAATTTGGATGTGTTTACCTTAATCGCCACGCATAATGGCGATTGGAGTATAAAGTGTATTACGTGTAGCATAAGTTTATTACATCCCTGAATCTTTGCAACAGGATATGACTCTTCCTCCGGTCTAACCACATAAACCGATAGCGTTACATCGGACATGGGAAGGAGAAGACTGTATTATGCATCTGTGTTTGCGCGTACACTAGCGGCACTCCTGCGGATTTAAACAATTCCGATAGTATTTGGAAGTGGTCGCCGTGATCGAAGTCGGCATCATCGCTGGCGGACATCGTCATAAGTATCTGAAAAAACTTAAAGGACTTTTACTTTAAAGTAACATAAATAACAGGGAATACATAGATAATAACCCCTGGGGCGTGAGTTATTTGATACCAAGCTTTATGTTTTATTCTAATTTTGTGTATTGAGATTACTAACAGAGAAATTATATTGTACAGCATAAGTTAACATGGAACAAATATCATATTGATATTTTTTATAATACTCTAATTTTTCACATTTTGTAGTAAATAAAATAGGAATTTTCATAGACATAAAAGAAAATTTTTCAATATTTTCTCGAGTATTATACATGATACAACAAGCTACGTTTCTGTATTTTGATGAGTTTCGTTTTACGTTGCTGGGATGTTTGCTAATTACCAATGAAGTTGAACTTTTGTTCAGTTTGTGATCACTCAGAGTATTATAATAACAATTCATGTTCGATTTTTGTTCATACAAAGCAATGTACATTTTTAATAAAAAACTGTTCTTCAAACAATTGGGTACAACCCCTCGATGCAGTCTCGATGCAGTAGCACAAAAAGGCATATCAGAAGTTAAAAATATGCCAATCGGCCGGAAAAGTCATGTTTTTTTGAGATTCAGAAGAATTAAATAAACAGCTTTTGAGCGATAACGCGCCCTTACACAAGGTGTTTCGATGGTAATATACGTATAGCAGAGGGAGTGTTACCAAAATTCAAAGACATCTTTCTTTGAATCACTTGTGATCGCGTACGATCATCCTTGAATTGAACCGATTGGATGACTGCTTTGGACAGTTCTTTGTGTGAGCGTATCAAGTTAACCGATTACAGAAAGGATTGGTAAGGTATTATGCGGCGAGCAATGGCATCTTAAGGAAGACATCACCACCAAGATAGCTCTCTCAAGATCATAACAACATAGTAGAAGAAGACAGAAGCCTCTAGTTAAAATATTTTTTAAATACTTTGTATTTGAAATTTGTCTGAAAATAGAAAGATTTCAAAAATTCTCCGTATGTTTGGTCTTTTCCTGACTCGTTTGACCAGAGGTGTTTGGCTCTGACATTAATTATAGGCTACATTCGCTGCGAAATTTCATAAGTATATCGAATACAACGGTCGCGATTTATCGTAAATAGCCAAGTGGCCTGGGGTGGTCTGCGACAATGTCTATGAATTTTTCTGTCTATATATAAGACAGAGAATTACATAAAAAAAAACACTAAAGCTATTTTAATAAAGCTCAAAACTGCAAAATTATAGATATTAACTTAAGTATCAATTTACCATTTCTTACATTGTAATGTCTTGAAAATTTCAGAAATTATATTAATTATGGAGTCAACGCGTACAAAATCGCGTGCTCAACCACGTATGTAATAAAATATAGAGGGTTAGCGTATACTATCATAAGTTGACAACGTTAACTGTTTACGATTACAACACCTACACATAAAATATCATTGTTAATAAAACAATGTAAAATAACAGGTTTACTTAAGGCACATAACCAAAGTTTTCCTTTCAACACAGAATTAAAAGTAATAGATTATAAAACATCTCAGTGTGGGAATAGTCATGAGCCATAGTTGCTTAGAGGTGTATTGTTTCCTACGCCACGTAATAAAATAAGTATACAATAGGTTAGTTCGACCTGAGAAGGAGCACACTCACAAAATATAAGCGTGAAATAGAGGCATAAATATGCTATGTATGGTGAGTGGTGGAACCGGTGAACCGTTTATTGGTGAAAAAGTTCCATCTATGTCATCGGGGGTGATAACGCATCAATATCTTGATTCATATTCAAGGATAACATTTAGATTAGTAAAGTTTCGGTTAGCTGTGAGTGTCTTGCATTTGGATTGAGTTGAATTGGAAGTCATTCATATTTTTTTTTTTGTAGTTTAGTGGTAATTGATTAAAGTTTTTGAATCAAGGGATTAGAAGTTTTACTTCTGTCACGTGTACTATGTTACACCCGTTCTTTTTTTAATTCAATTTAGGCTTGTTTAAAGCTCTTTTTCGTCAAAACATTCGTCAAAATGTACACTCTCATGTCGTCAGTTATCACGAGTTTGCCAGTAATTACCATAGCACATATTAAAAACTAAAGTTAATATCAATAATAAATAACATTTTCCCAATGTCATTATATCAGTAGCCAGGGGACTCATATGTGCAGTGGAAGAGCTATTTCCACATATCTTTGTCCTCGATATTCATCTACGAGTATTTTCCATTAGGTGGACTGTTCTTTTGTTTTCGTTATTGGTATAAACAACTTACACAGTCACCACAAGACGTATCCATACATATTTATACTTTAAATTTACCTAATAATTCAATATAGTATGCCATGCGATGGCAGCGATAAAAAATATGAAATCCCTTTGTTCCGATGGGTGACGTAAAAATTACTTACAGGCTGAAGAAGAAAGAGAATAATATTAAAAGAAAAAAATCTGATACTTAGCATCTTTAATACCACACAATAGATAAAAAATAAGTGTACAATTTATTATTCGTTTTCCTCATTTGGCAACATACTCATAATGCGACAATAACCTTGTGATTTCAGTTGTGTTCTATGTGGTAATTGTTGAAGATTCAAGTTTTTTTAGCAACGGCTTAAACCATCTTTTAACTAGAAAGCTCTAGTTAAAAGCTTATGGGTAAGGATTAGCCTTAGATATTTGTAATATTGATTTAAGCTGATATCTGTGTTATATATATATACTTACTATCTCTATGCCGAAACGCCCCCCTCTTCTACACGTGGTGCCACCTGCTGGCAATCAAACGAAGCTCTGGCAACTAAATGATGGCAACAAATCTATTCAGACTAGTGTTCACTAGTGCGTGCATGGCATCGGTATGTGCCGACCAACCCGCTTGCCTTCACCAGCATGTTGAGTATGAAAAGTTTGTTCTACTCACCATCCTGGGCATAGTGGACTTAAATAGACTAATAAAGAAGATATGCTCTTGTTACTTATGATTATGTTAACATAAATAGCATAATTAGGACTGTATTCAAATAATAGTTCTATTTATTTTATCTAGCGATCGCCTATCACAGTTACTAATTGCCTATTTGCAATGTTGTGGTTCCTTTGATAATTTAACCCACTATCGTTTTTAACGAGTGAACTCGTATTTATCATTAATCTCCAGCTATACTATGGTAATTTTCATTTAATTTGTATTAATAGGATAGGGAGTTTAAATTTAGCCAGAATAAAAATTTTATTTTTATATTTTAATTATTTAAAGTACCTTTTTGCCAAAAGTCTTTAATCAAGAAAGCTGGCATGAATTCAAAGAAAAGTGTGTACAATCTTACCAACCTAGCAGTGATAGTTTTAGTATTATTATTCTTATGCTACAGCGCATTCTGTAGAATTTTCCGTTATCAGATGTTAATAAGCATTCTCAGATATAATTCTTTTCAAAGTCTTTCAATATACTAATGATTAAAGCAGAAAGCTAAACATTAAATAAATCTTACAAAAACCACATTTATCATATTCGAAATTTTAATTAATTACATTTTTAATGAGTTAAACTTAAAGTATACTTAATCCCTATAAGCATCCAACAAAAATATTATTCTTTAGAAATTTACTTTCCTGACTATTCATTAACTATCTAGCATCCTTCCGAACACGAAATTCAAACTGGAAGTTAAGTAAGCTTTAGTGGTTTTAAACAGCTTTCTGGTAACTAATGATTTTGGCACGTAGTCCACGTCAAATGTTCACTGTGAAAACAAAACAAACAGCAAAACTTGTATATATTGCAGATAAACTACAGATCCAGTTAAACTTTAAGAAATATAATAATAACCTTATAACTATTTAATGTTCTTAGCGAATAGCCGAACGGTTAAGGCAAGTGTCTAAGGTGGAATATCTGGAACTGGCCTATAGGAGAATTGACCGCGTAGCTATCGTATTGTGAAGACACATTAAATTTACTGGTCGTAGGGTTTGTGGTCTTCATGACTAGAGTCCATTTTCTCACATAATACGGAAATTGCGAAATTTGTATAAAGATTTTTTATAAAGACGTTGAATAACACTCCGATGTTTCGTATTGTGAGGGAAGTCCTCGGTGATGTAAACACTTATCGTTGATTTTGACTTTAATACCTTGATTTGATTCCTCGATTCCTCGCCGTTGATGCATGCCAGTTTCTAGATGGTTACACTCACTTAAATATACAACAAATTAACATTAAAGCAAAGACTAAATAAAGGCAACTACAAGCGATGCACGCTGCTGACTAAACGACGAGGCTCTGGCGTAAATCAATTCGAATATGGCGTACCCAAATGCCATAGACTAGTGGTCGCAAGCAGAAACTCTATTGCGAGGGAACTGCCATAGCGCTCACCAACCCTCTTGTCTAGCGTGGTGACTAAGGGTATTTTTCCTTACTTCGCATGCCATTTTTAGTTTGGGTTATCATGATAAGGCCTATCAGTAGGCCCAGTAGTAGACTTGTTGATACTGATAAAGAAGAAGAAGAATGGATAGAGTGAATAAAACATAGTATTTTTTAATTGACCTATAACAAATATTAATAAAGGGTAAAACTTCATAATTACATTGTGTGTACAAATTTATAAACGTATTTATGTAATAAAGTACATTTTAATAAAACAAAAATAATAGCTAAGGAATGGTTACAGATTTCATGAAGTAATATCGCTTATGACGAGTCGCTCTTTATTGGTATGAGCGGTAAACCACAGACCTCATAAATAATGTATCTAGAACTATGAACGTCAAGACATCTATTAACATAAATTGAAAAAAGAAGAAAGTACATAAATGTGAAAATTTTAATCAAGGCTTTTCCGTTGGCTCTTTTTACTTTTTAAGTTACTTCAAAATAAAATATATAACAGGTATCAGTTTCTAACTCACGTATAAGTACCGGGCGTCTATGATGCCACGCCTCGAATAGTTTGTTGATGAAATGCAATTGTACTGAATGTCAATAATAGATACTTCAATTATCGCAAATGGTTGGCTTTTGTTTTGGTAACGCAAAAAATTACGTCAAAGTATCGAATACTCCTTGTAGCTGTTTTCATGAATCTGTTCACAATTATCTGGATTTGTCACAGTACTGACGCCTAAACTTTGCAGGAATATTGAACGATTATTCTAGTTATATTAGGCAAAATGTAATCCTTATAAAAGTGTTTTATATCTAATTTTAAACACATAGACTATTCTTTATCTATATTTTAGTTTTGTTAATTATAACTTCCATCAAGTTAAGCTTTAACAACAAGACTTTGAAGTTAAAAATTTCAAAAAAATAGGAAGAGGCTAGGCTAACGATTTGAAAGTTGGTAAATAACTTAAAATATTCGCTGACCTATATCACGAAGAAGTAAGGTCACGCTACTACTAACTAGTTATAGTTTTCTTTAAATACAGTCTCAATACCAAAACTTAATTCATTTTTTTATGGGTAACGTAGGCAAACGAGCCAGCGGCTCACTTGATTACCGTCACCCACGTACAACTGCAACGTTGTATGTGCCTTGCCAGCTTTGGAGGATATTTGGGGATGAGGGAGGAAGCGGGTCTTCGATTACCTTACTCACGAAACGCAGAAACACAAGATTCCTCTACTTTACGCCGGTATTCTGCGAGACCGTGGTACTATACCAGTCGAGCCGGCCCTTTGTAGCAGCACCAAACGCTGACACTTGGCTCTACCACGTACTGCACTACGTCATCAATATTATGTATAATTAACAACCCCACGGTCCACATGGCGGTACATTTTTATTGCCATATAGATTCGTTGGGGATATCTTCTGGAAATAAGTGATAGAAAATAAACATATTACAAGGACATAATAGAAGATACGAATTAATAGAATGTGATACAGATAATCATGTCGCACACTTTGCGTAAATGTCGATCGTATACGCTTATTTTTACTACTTTGAAGCTATTGGGATTCTTCATTGTAGTAGAGGATAAAACTGGCAACTGCATTCTATATTGTACACCTAATATCATTTTGTATTAAATCTTTTTT